>CANTUR010000461.1:4200000-4688745 GCA_947683625.1 Mallotus nudiflorus
AGAGTATGATTGGGCTGTGTGTTTAATGCAACATGGCCAAGTGATTGCTTATGCTTCGAGGCAGTTGAAGAAGCACGAGCAAAACTATCCTACTCACGACTTAGAGATGGCAGCCGTGGTGTTTGCTTTGAAAATATGGAGACATTACTTGTACGGAGTGACGTGTGAGATATACACTGATCACAAGAGCTTAAAATATATTTTCCAGCAGAGGGACTTGAATTTGAGGCAGAGGAGATGGATGGAACTCCTTAAGGATTATGATTGCTCCATTTTATACCATCCAGGCAAGGCGAATGTTGTTGCGGATGCCTTGAGTAGAAAATCAGCAGGCAGCCTTGCCCATATTAGCACAGAGAGAAGGCCCATTATCAAGGAGTTGCATGGACTGATTGATCGGGGATTGCAGATGAAAGTTACTCGAAAGTGCCTTTTAGCTCAATTCAGTGTACGATCAGTATACTTGGGCCTTTTAGCTCAATTCAGTGTACGATCAGTATACTTGGATCGGGTTAAGGTAGCTCAGAGTAGAGACTCTCAGTTGCAGAGAATCATGTATGAAGTGCAACAAGGGCAGTCACGGGACTTTGTGATTGACAGAGGAGGTGTATAGCGGTTGGGCACTAGGATTTGTGTGCCAGATGTTGATGACTTGAGGAAGGAGATTATGGAAGAAGCACATTTTTCTGCATATAGTGTTCATCCGGGTTCTACCAAGATGTATCATAACTTGAAGGATACATATTGGTGGAATGGAATGAAGAAGGATATTGCAGATTTTGTATCCAGGTGCTGACTTGCCAACAAGTAAAGCTTGAACATCAGAGACCCTCAGGACTGTTGCAACCTATGCCAATTCCTGAATGGAAATGGGATATGATAGCCATGGATTTCGTAACTGGACTACCTCGAACTATTAGAGGTTATGACGCTATTTGGGTGATTGTTGACAGGTTAACTAAATCAGCACATTTTCTGCCTATAAAGAAGACGTACTCAACTGATAGACTGGCAAGACTTTATGTCAATAGGATTGTTTGTCTACATGGAGTACCTGTGAGCATAGTGTCGGATAGAGGAGCCACCTTTACCTCAGTCTTTTGGCAAGAATTACACAAGGCCTTGGGTACCAGATTGGATTTCAGTACGGCCTTCCATCCTTAGATAGATGGTCAGTCAGAGAGAACCATCCAGACGTTAGAAGATATGTTGAGGATGTGTGTAATGGATTTTGGAGGACAATGGGATTTCCACTTGCCACTGATTGAGTTTGCTTATAATAACAGCTATCATGCTAGCATTGAGATGGCTCCGTATGAGGCACTGTATGGTAGAAAATGTAGATCACCTTTGTGTTGGGAGATTGGTGAAAGGCAGTTAACGGGACCAGAGTTAGTGCAGATCACTTCAGAGAAAGTCCCCATTATACAACAGCGATTGAAGACAGCCTTCAGTAGACAGAAGAGCTATGCTGACCCTAGGAGGAAGGATGTATCCTTCATGGTTGGAGACATGGTGTTCCTGAAGGTGTCTCCAATGAAAGGAGTTATGAGATTTGGCAAGAAGGGTAAGCTAGCTCCCAGATACATTGGACCGTTTGAGATTCGATCCAGAGTGGGTGAAGTGGCGTATAGGTTGGTGTTACCACCAGAGCTATCGAGAATCCATCCTGTATTTCATGTTTCCATGTTGAGAAATAGGTCCCTGATCCGTCTCACGTGTTGCAACCTCAAGCCGTAGAGCTTAGCGACGATTTGACTTACGAGGAGTTCCCGGTGGCGATTGTGGATCGCCAAATCCGACAGCTGCGGACTAAGGAGATACCGATGGTGAAGGTGCTATGGAGTAACCATTCCGCAGATGATTGCACTTGGGAAACTGAATCCGAGATGCGAGTTTCGTTCTCGTATCTCTTTCCTTCTTAGCCTTGTAATTCCTCTTTTCTTTCTTTTCTCGAATTCGAGGACGAATTCATATAAGGAGGGGAGACTGTAATACCCTATGTTTTAATTAAATATGTAATTTTATATTTAAATCTTTTAATAAATACTTTTAGGTATATTATATAAAAGATTTTTTTTTATATATCTAATGGAGGTATTTTATATATATATATATATATATATATATATATATATATATATATTTAGGGTTAAATATTATTTAAGATGTGTGTATATTAAAATAACTTGTATTTATATAAGTGCATGTAGTGTATGTATATATATATACACACTAATAATTACCTAGACACACCTATATGTATAATAATATATTATTATATATTAATAGTTTATAGTATTTTATATACATATATATATAAGTGATGAAAAAAAAAACAAAAAAAAAAAACAAAAACAAAACAACAAAACAAAACAAAACGGGACCAAACACAAAACAAGAAAAAAAAAGAAAGAAACAAAGAACACAGAAGGAAGCAAAGTAGCAGCGTGAGGTAGAAAAAAAAATAGGGAGAAGAGAAATAGAAGCTCCCAAGCCCTGTACCCTCTCCCACTTCATCCCTCACCATCTCTCCCTCCTCCTTCACTGCGCCGTTCGTCCTGCCACCATCAGAATCACCATTGTTTGTTGCACCAAGCTACTAAGGGAAGAGCTTGCTGCTGCCATTCCTCATTTCTTTCCTCTGTCAGCTTTGATCCAAGCTGATCCAACACCACCCAAGCTTCCCCAACTTCCCTCATCGTCTTAGGTGTCGTCAAGCCAAGAGCCGTCGCTGCAACTCACCACCGGCGCCGGAATTGAAGGTTGAAGGTGTGAGTTGCGCAGAGTTGTTCTTAGGTTGTTGACAGGTTGTTTTCTGGTTGTTGCTAGATTTTTAATGTTGATTTTAGGTTGTTTTTGAGTATATGTTGGATTATGCCCATAAATTGCTTCAATTTGGATTTTTAAATATTTTTCCTAATTTTTCTTACTTTACAGAATTTTTTTTATATAATATTTATTTATTTATTTTAATTTTTTTGTTGATTTATTGGGTTTATTTGGTTTAGTTAGTGAAATCAAAGTGATTATAGTTAATTGTTTTAGTATATTAATTTTTTTTGTAAGATTTTAGAGTTTTTAGTGTTAATTAGAGGGTTACGTAAATTTTAAGTATTTAATGGGTAATTAGGCTAATTTTGAAAATTTTGATTAAAAATTATGAAATTTTAATAATTGAGGTTATATTAAATGTTATTAATTTTAGAACTCAAATTGTAATTTTTGAGATTTTCATACTATTTTTATAAATATTTTTGAGTGTATGCCAAATTTGATTTTTTAGGTTAAATAATAATAATTGGAAAAATTGTTGGTTGATTGTATGTTTTAATTATAGTAGGAAGATTATTTTGAGAAAAATAATTTTTGGAATGATTAAATAATTTTAAGGAATTATTTTTGTATATATATAGCACATTATGTAATTTATATATATGCTAGGGGTAAAAATGTAATTTTACACTAAATATGATATATATATATATTTTAATTAGTTTTATTAATATCTTAAAGGGTTTAGATAATTTTTATAAAATTAAATTGACATAATCACTTAAGTAGAGTAAATTTTAGATATTGAATTTCAAATAATGTATATATATATATATAATACATTACAAAGGTTTTATTTTGGATAATAATATAATTATAATTTTTGGGGATGGAATACAAATTTAATTGTTTACTTTTGAATAATTGAGTTGTGCTCTCAGTCGGAGCAAATTGTAGTTTTGAGAGCCCGACTCGAGTGTGAATGGTTGTGTATATTGGAAGTGCATTTTCTATGCAGGTCTGACTCTACCTTTGGTAGAGAGATGTCCGTTTTACAGAGGAGATTCTGTCGAAATTTTGGTAGATTTTCTCGTAAAACGTGATATCCGTAAAAAATTCCTACCGTTAGTCAGGTTTAAATCCTGTTTGTCGAGTCTTGTCCGGTTTTCCTCGAGTCAATCTGGAATTTTATTATTTTGTTGATTTCTGATTTCAATTCCTTAGTCATATTTAAAAGTCGATTATTATTATTTCCTTCTAGATCATCTCGGAGCAGAAGCTGTGAGACCGAGGCAGACGCGTGGTCGTCAGCCTTCGCATTCATCCTGTAAGTCAATAAAATGATCTGTGCGTGTGTTTATTTAAAGAATGCATGTGCTCGTATTTTTATTATATTGATTATATGATTTATTCAATTTAATGCTATCATTTACGATTTAAATGCAAATTATTTATTTAAAATCGATTTGAGAAATTTTTGGTAGAACGAGCTACCTGGTGGGCTTCACCAGGACTATGTGCACATGGTAGAGATTGAGAGATGGATCCGTGATATATATGATTGATGAATGTTAAACTGGGACGGGTGCCTCGGTTGGAAGCCATTGCTCTCGGGGACCGCCAGTGATTGTAAGGTTATTAATGGACTGGGATGGGTGCCTCGGTCGATGCCTTTGCTCTCGGGGACCGCCAATGCCATATATTAGGATTAAGTGAATGACTACGGCTTGGTGCCTCGGTTGATGCCCTTGCTCTCGGGGACCGGTAGTCTAGTTGGAATAAGTGGGCCCAGTTGGCCGTTTAGACTTGGGTTTAGGGTTCTACCGAGATTTTCCAAAAGCTATACTTATATATTATAAATTATTTTCACTCTAAATATATATAGTTTTCAAAAAGGTTTTCAAACCGTAAGCTCTTTTATTGACTTACTCAGTGAGGTCTGATTCCCCTCAATTTATTTTTTTTTCAGGAGCTTGGGAGTTCGACCTCAGACTACCTCTACGCCGGATTTCTTCTTCACCGGCTATTTTATGTAGGTCATTATAAGCTGTACTGTGTACTAATCTAGGTTGCTGCAGTAGTATATATATTAAAGATTTGTATGGTTTAAACATAATTATGTAATTTATTTGTGTAAACCACGCTTGCGTATAAGATTCAATCTGATTTATAATATGAGATGTTGAAACACATTATTATTTAAGCAGTTGAATTTGTGTATTCTGAGAAAAAATCAGTTTGATAATGTGTTTTTTTTTAAAGTAAAGTTTAATATGTGAATGGTTTTATTTTCTTTTTCCTTTAGGCTTACTACGGGTTTCGGGGGCCTTATGCTTACCAATTCCCTAGTGCCGGGTCACGTGCCCTTGGGTTCGGGTCGTGACAAAGTTGGTATCAGAGCATAAGTTTGATTTAATTGTCTATGTCTGTCTTTCTATGTAACTACTGCATCTTTAGGATTGATAATTGTCATGAGATGTTATTGTTCCTAATTCCGCGTTACTTTAAATATTCTTACCCCGTTTTGAATTCAATTTTTTCCTTGTCTTTTTTTTCAGAATGAGGCGTGTGCGTACTGACCCCGATGTCGATCCGACCCTTGGATTTGATGAGCAGTCTGTGCACGATGAGGCTCCCCTTCCTGCTCCACGTCGTAGGGGCAGAGGTAGAGGTAGAGGTCGAGCCAGGGTAGCTGCAGCTGAGATTCCTGATCAGCAGCCAGTCGAGCCTGAAGCCCCAGCGGTTGACCCCATAGCCTTTGCAGCTGGACTGGCAGGGATTAATCAGGGTCTAGCAGCATTGAATCAGGCAATGCCCCTTGTACAGCAGATGCTTCAGCAGAGGAACCAGGGGATGTCAGACACTGAAGCAGCCCTTCTTTACTCTCGAATCGGTAGAGTTTCTTTCGACGGTACGGGTGATGCCTTAGACTTCATTAATGCGATTGAGGCACGCACCAGGACTGGACATACGGATTATCAGAGGATTATGATTGTGGAGTTGTCGGTACAGGCGGCTGCTCAAGATTGGTTTATGCAGTCGATTCAGCCATCGATGCACGAGCTGACTTGGCTAGAATTTTTTTTGAGATTTTTCTGTCCTCCAGCCACCAGAGATGCCTACAGTGGCAGCTACTCCACATCACTAGAGTCGATAGGTCAGTGGAGGACTATACCAGAGAGTTTAATAGGCTGTCCCGGCATGCAGAAGATATCAGGAGGGACCCTTACAGAGCAGTGGAGCTGTATGTTACTGGATTGGGACCCCGCTTTTATTGGTATGCGTACCGAGGACCGCACCCTAGAGAGTGTGATTGAAGAGGCCCGTTTGATTGAGAGGCGACATATCCGCCAGGGCACCATGATGGATCCTTATATGATCTGGGGGTAGTGGTCATGGTGTAGCTCCCGGGTACCAGCAGCCAGTATTTCACATCGGCAGTTCGAGTCAGCAGGCTGCGGTTAATTCTCAGCAGAGTGGTAGGAGGTCCAGGACTCACCGAGTTGGCCGACATGGGTATGCTTCAAACAGGAGAACTGGCAGGAGTCACAGATTCGGTGCAGGAGTTAGTAGCAGCAGTAGTGGGCAGAGTTCCGGGCAGAGTAGTTCTGGATCTGGAGCTAGTGCTTGTGCGAGTTATGGACGATTTCATCAGGGCCCGTGTCATATGTTGACCGGGCGCTTGCTTTAGGTGTGGGCAGGTTGGACACCTTGCCAGAGCTTGTCCCCACTCCGGATACCAGCCACAGTACGTTCAGGGTTCATCTTCCTCAGTGGCTCAGCCCTACTATCCGATGCCTCAGCAGTATCGAGCACCCATACAGCCACAGCAGAGACCCGCCTCAGCCTATGAGTCAGCAGGGTCGAGGTTCAATTGGTAGACCTAGCGGACGTGGTTTTGCACAGCCTCCCACTTCTCAGCAGGCAGGTCGTGGTCAGGCTCGAGTGTTCACTTTGACACCACAGGACGCTCAGACTTCGAATGCAGTGGTAGCAGGTATTCTCTCAGTCTGTGCATGCAATGCTAGGGTGTTGTTTAATCCCGGTGCTTCATATTCCTTTATTTCTCCTGTGTTCGCTTCGAGAATTGAGTGGCAGCCTTCTAGGTTGTCCTTTCCTCTATCTGTTTTGACTCCTCTTAGTGACGAGTTGGAGACAGATGTCTTCTTTCCTTCGTGTCCGATGATAGTTTGATGGTAGAGAACTATGGGCAGACTTAGTATTGCTCGACGTACTGGAAATTTGATGTCATTTTGGGCATGGATTGGTTGTCGAGGTATTATGCTTCAGTGAATTGTAGAGAGAAAGAAGTGGTGTTCAAAATTCCAGATGAAGAAGAATTTTGTTTCAAAGGTGAAAGGAGCTCCATGCCTCATAATCTCATTTCTGCCATTACAGCTCGGAAGATGCTTAGAAGGGGTTGTCAGGGTTACTTGGCAGTAGTAAGAGATGTTGAGAAAGGAGAATGTGGCAATTGAACAGGTGCCAGTGGTGTGTGAATTTCTGGATGTCTTTCTGAAGAATTACCAGGATTACCACCAGACAGAGAGATAGAGTTCTGTATCGATGTCATACCTGGTACGGATCCTATTTCTATGCCACCCTACAGAATGGCGCCAGCTGAACTGCAGGAGTTGAGAGAGCAGTTACAGGAGTTGCTTGATAAGGGTTTCATCAGACCCAGTACATCGCCTTGGGGTGCTCCTGTGTTGTTCGTGAAGAAGAAGGATGGTAGCCTTCGCCTTTGTATCGACTATAGGCAGTTGAATAGGGTCACCATCAAGAACAAGTACCCACTTCCGAGGATCGATGATCTGTTTGATCAACTTCAAGGTGCTACATGCTTTTCTAAAATAGATTTGAGATCTGGGTATCATCAGTTGAGAATCAGAAGAGGTGATGAGTCCAAGACAGCTTTTTGAACAAGGTATGGCCATTATGAGTTTTTAGTAATGTCCTTTTGGGTTGACTAACGCTCCAGCAGCCTTTATGGACTTGATGAATCGGGTATTCAGGCCATACTTGGATCGATTTGTGATAGTTTTCATTGACGATATCTTGGTTTATTCCAAGAGTGAAGCTGATCATGTGATGCATCTGAGAAGAGTACTTCAGACTTTAAGGGAGCACAGGTTGTATGCCAAATTCTCAAAGTGCGAGTTCTAGTTGTATCAAGTGGCATTTCTAGGCCACGTGGTTTCTGGAGATGGCATACAGGTGGACCCTAAGAAGATAGAGGCTATTACAGAGTGGTCAAGGCCGACTACAGTTAAGGAAGTACGGAGTTTCCTGGGTCTAGCAGGTTATTACAGAAGATTTGTGAAGGACTTCTCTAGAATTGCTGCACCTTTGACAAGGTTGACCCAAAAGAATGTTAAGTTTGTAAGGACGGACAAATGCGAAGAGCATTTTCAATTATTGAAGAATTTGTTGACGTCGGCACCAATTCTAACTTTACCCTCTGGGAATGAAGGCTATACAGTGTATTGTGATGCTTCCAGAGTATGATTGGGCTGTGTGTTAATGCAACATGGCCAAGTGATTGCTTATGCTTCGAGGCAGTTGAAGAAGCACGAGCAAAACTATCCTACTCACGACTTAGAGATGGCAGCCGTGGTGTTTGCTTTGAAAATATGGAGACATTACTTGTACGGAGTGACGTGTGAGATATACACTGATCACAAGAGCTTAAAATATATTTTCCAGCAGAGGGACTTGAATTTGAGGCAGAGGAGATGGATGGAACTCCTTAAGGATTATGATTGCTCCATTTTATACCATCCAGGCAAGGCGAATGTTGTTGCGGATGCCTTGAGTAGAAAATCAGCTGGCAGCCTTGCCCATATTAGCACAGAGAGAAGGCCCATTATCAAGGAGTTGCATGGACTGATTGATCGGGGATTGCAGATGAAAGTTACTCGAAAGTGCCTTTTAGCTCAATTCAGTGTACGATCAGTATACTTGGATCGGGTTAAGGTAGCTCAGAGTAGAGACTCTCAGTTGCAGAGAATCATGTATGAAGTGCAACAAGGGCAGTCACGGGACTTTGTGATTGACAGAGGAGGTGTATTGCGGTTGGGCACTAGGATTTGTGTGCCAGATGTTGATGACTTGAGGAAGGAGATTATGGAAGAAGCACATTTTTCTGCATATAGTGTTCATCCGGGTTCTACCAAGATGTATCATAACTTGAAGGATACATATTGGTGGAATGGAATGAAGAAGGATATTGCAGATTTTGTATCCAGGTGCTTGACTTGCCAACAAGTAAAGCTTGAACATCAGAGACCCTCAGGACTGTTGCAACCTATGCCAATTCCTGAATGGAAATGGGATATGATAGCCATGGATTTCGTAACTGGACTACCTCGAACTATTAGAGGTTATGACGCTATTTGGGTGATTATTGACAGGTTAACTAAATCAGCACATTTTCTGCCTATAAAGAAGACGTACTCAACTGATAGACTGGCAAGACTTTATGTCAATAGGATTGTTTGTCTACATGGAGTACCTGTGAGCATAGTGTCGGATAGAGGAGCCACCTTTACCTCAGTCTTTTGGCAAGAATTACACAAGGCCTTGGGTACCAGATTGGATTTCAGTACGGCCTTCCATCCTTAGATAGATGGTCAGTCAGAGAGAACCATCCAGACGTTAGAAGATATGTTGAGGATGTGTGTAATGGATTTTGGAGGACAATGGGATTTCCACTTGCCACTGATTGAGTTTGCTTATAATAACAGCTATCATGCTAGCATTGAGATGGCTCCGTATGAGGCAATGTATGGTAGAAAATGTAGATCACCTTTGTGTTGGGAGATTGGTGAAAGGCAGTTAACGGGACCAGAGTTAGTGCAGATCACTTCAGAGAAAGTCCCCATTATACAACAGCGATTGAAGACAGCCTTCAGTAGACAGAAGAGCTATGCTGACCCTAGGAGGAAGGATGTATCCTTCATGGTTGGAGACATGGTGTTCCTGAAGGTGTCTCCAATGAAAGGAGTTATGAGATTGGCAAGAAGGGTAAGCTAGCTCCCAGATACATTGGACCGTTTGAGATTCGATCCAGAGTGGGTGAAGTGGCGTATAGGTTGGTGTTACCACCAGAGCTATCGAGAATCCATCCTGTATTTCATGTTTCCATGTTGAGAAAATACGTCCCTGATCCGTCTCACGTGTTGCAAACCTCAAGCCGTAGAGCTTAGCGACGATTTGACTTACGAGGAGTTCCCGGTGGCGTTGTGGATCGCCAAATCCGACAGCTGCGGACTAAGGAGATACCGATGGTGAAGGTGCTATGGAGTAACCATTCCGCAGATGATTGCACTTGGGAAACTGAATCCGAGATGCGAGTTTCGTTCTCGTATCTCTTTCCTTCTTAGCCTTGTAATTCCTCTTTTCTTTCTTTTCTCGAATTCGAGGACGAATTCATATAAGGAGGGGAGACTGTAATACCCCTATGTTTTAATTAAATATGTAATTTTATATTTAAATCTTTAATAAATACTTTTAGGTTATATTATATAAAAGATTTTTTTTTATATATCTAATGGAGGTATTTTATATATATATATATATATTATATATATATATATATATATATTATATTTAGGGTTAAATATTATTTAAGATGTGTGTATATTAAAATAACTTGTATTTATATAAGTGCATGTAGTGTATGTATATATATATATACACACTAATAATTACCTAGACACACCTATATGTATAATATATATTATTATATATTAATAGTTTATAGTATTTTATACATATATATATAAGTGATGAAAAAAAAAAAACAAAAAAAAAAACAAAAACAAAACAACAAAACAAAACAAAACGGGACCAAACACAAAACAAGAAAAAAAAAGAAAGAAACAAAGAACACAGAAGGAAGCAAAGTAGCAGCGTGAGGTAGAAAAAAAAAATAGGGAGAAGAGAAATAGAAGCTCCCAAGCCCTGTACCCTCTCCCACTTCATCCCTCACCATCTCTCCCTCCTCCTTCACTGCGCCGTTCGTCCTGCCACCATCAGAATCACCATTGTTGTTGCACCAAGCTACTAAGGGAAGAGCTGCTGCTGCCATTCCTCATTTCTTTCCTCTGTCAGCTTTGATCCAAGCTGATCCAACACCACCCAAGCTTCCCCAACTTCCCTCATCGTCTTAGGTGTCCGTCCAAGCCAAGAGCCGTCGCTGCAACTCACCACCGGCGCCGGAATTGAAGGTTGAAGGTGAGTTGCGCAGAGTTGTTCTTAGGTTGTTGACAGGTTGTTTTCTGGTTGTTGCTAGATTTTTAATGTTGATTTTAGGTTGTTTTTGAGTATATGTTGGATTATGCCCATAAATTGCTTCAATTTGGATTTTTAAATATTTTTCCTAATTTTTCTTACTTTACAGAATTTTTTTTATATAATATTTATTTATTTATTTTAATTTTTTTGTTGATTTATTGGGTTTATTTGGTTTAGTTAGTGAAATCAAAGTGATTATAGTTAATTGTTTTTAGTATATTAATTTTTTTGTAAGATTTTAGAGTTTTTAGTGTTAATTAGAGGGTTACGTAAATTTTAAGTATTTAATGGGTAATTAGGCTAATTTTGAAAATTTTGATTAAAAATTATGAAATTTTAATAATTGAGGTTATTATTAAATGTTATTAATTTTAGAACTCAAATTGTAATTTTTGAGATTTTCATACTATTTTTATAAATATTTTTGAGTGTATGCCAAATTTGATTTTTAGGTTAAATAATAATATTTGGAAAAATTGTTGGTTGATTGTATGTTTTAATTATAGTAGGAAGATTTATTTTGAGAAAAATAATTTTTGGAATGATTAAATAATTTTAAGGAATTATTTTTGTATATATATAGCACATTATGTAATTTATATATATGCTAGGGGTAAAAATGTAATTTTACACTAAATATGATATATATATATATTTTAATTAGTTTTATTAATATTTAAAGGGTTTAGATAATTTTTATAAATTAAATTGACATAATCACTTAAGTAGAGTAAATTTTAGATATTGAATTTCAAATAATGTATATATATATATATAATACATTACAAAGGTTTTATTTTGGATAATAATTATAATTATAATTTTTGGGGATGGAATACAAATTTAATTGTTTACTTTTGAATAATTGAGTTGTGATCTCAGTCGGAGCAAATTGTAGTTTTGAGAGCCCGACTCGAGTGTGAATGGTTGTGTATATTGGAAGTGCATTTTCTATGCAGGTCTGACTCTACCTTTGGTAGAGAGATGTCCATTTTACAGAGGAGATTCTGTCGAAATTTTGGTAGATTTTCTCGTAAAACGTGATATCCGTAAAAATTCCTACCGTTAGTCAGGTTAAATCCTGTCTGTCGAGTCTTGTCCGGTTTTCCTCGAGTCAATCTGGAATTTTATTATTTTGTTGATTTCTGATTTCAATTCCTTAGTCATATTTAAAAGTCGATTATTATTATTTCCTTCTAGATCATCTCGGAGCAGAAGCTGTGAGACCGAGGCAGACGCGTGGTCGTCAGCCTTCGCATTCATCCTGTAAGTCAATAAAATGATCTGTGCGTGTGTTTATTTAAAGAATGCATGTGCTCGTATTTTTATTATATTGATTATATGATTTATTCAATTTAATGCTATCATTTACGATTTAAATGCAAATTATTTATTTAAAATCGATTTGAGAAATTTTGGTAGAACGAGCTACCTGGTGGGCTTCACCAGGACTATGTGCACATGGTAGAGATTGAGAGATGGATCCGTGATATATATGATTGATGAATGTTAAACTGGGACGGGTGCCTCGGTGGAAGCCATTGCTCTCGGGGACCGCCAGTGATTGTAAGGTTATTAATGGACTGGGATGGGTGCCTCGGTCGATGCCTTTGCTCTCGGGGACCGCCAGTGCCATATATTAGGATTAAGTGAATGACTACGGCTTGGTGCCTCGGTTGATGCCCTTGCTCTCGGGGACCGGTAGTCTAGTTGAAATAAGTGGGCCCAGTTGGCCGTTTAGACTTGGGTTTAGGGTTCTACCGAGATTTTCCAAAAGCTATACTTTTATATTATAAATTATTTTCACTCTAAATATATATAGTTTTCAAAAAGGTTTTCAAACCGTACAGCTCTTTTATTGACTTACTCAGTGAGGTCTGATTCCCCTCAATTTATTTTTTTTTCAGGAGCTTGGGAGTTCGACCTCAGACTACCTCTACGTCGGATTTCTTCTTCACCGGCTATTTTATGTAGGTCATTATAAGCTGTACTGTGTACTAATCTAGGTTGCTGCAGTAGTATATATATTAAAGATTTGTATGGTTTAAACATAATTATGTAATTTATTTGTGTAAACCACGCTTGCGTATAAGATTCAATCTGATTTATAATATGAGATGTTGAAATACATTATTATTTAAGCAGTTGAATTTGTGTATTCTGAGAAAAATCAGTTTGATAATGTGTTTTGTTTTAAAGTAAAGTTTAATATGTGAATGGTTTTATTTTCTTTTTCCTTTAGGCTTACTACGGGTTTCGGGGGCCTTATGCTTACCCATTCCCTAGTGCCGGTCACGTGCCCTTGGGTTCGGGTCGTGACAAAAAATTTTTTGTTTGGTTTAGAAAGGGTGAGCATTGCAAAGGTCATAACACAGATTCATGCCTTTTAGTTTCATAGAGAAGTTTTTGAAGCTTATTGTAAAATTGAGAAGTATGTATTTACTGGTGATTCAGATGACATGGTGATGAGGTGAGAATTTTCATAACTTCTGTTTCTACTCTGTAAAAATATGTAAGCTTCTTCAAGCGAGTTCTTTTGCTTTTTTTTTTTAAAAAATTTTTTTTTTGGTCCAATATTGTAGACCATGAACCTGATTTTGAAATTTAATAGAAACAATGGAATGAATGTGAATTTTATGAAATGTACCATGGATTTTTTTTTTTGGTTAGACATAGATTGTTGATCATACCTAGCTCAGTTGAACAAAAACATATGGCCTAACATTTAAGAATTATAGTTGTAGTGACAAATAATACATATATGAATGTGTGAAAATAATTATCATTGAAAAAAATGAAGGCAAAATATCAATGTTTACTTTACTTGATATAACATTTTAAATTTTAAGGCCTCTTATTTGTTTAACTTTAATTGTTCCGTATTTTATATAACATTATTGTTTTACGTTTACATTATTTATTGTTAGCTTTGTTCTTAGTGAAGCAGATTCATTGAATGTTTTTGAAGAACTAATGCAATAATAATTTTCCGATAGATTAAATAAAACCCACTTAGTAAAAATATTACAAATCAAATTTGTAACATTACCTTTATTTGTTATTGAAAATCATATTCTCAAGTGACACTCACATCTTTCAAATATTTTAATCATTCCTCAACTTTAATATATTTGTAATGAACGTTGTTGCCATTTACAACGTTGCCAACTGTGGATGCAAACTTTATGGAATCACCAAATTCTAATGGGTAATTTTAATTTTTGCTTCTAATGCGGAGATCAATGCGAATGTTGAATACGATGAAACTAAAAAAATCAAAATAAACATTGTAAGTTCTAATATATAAAAATTATATGTATAAATTTGTTTCATAGGTTTTAAACTTATGCACTTATAAAACAAAACTAAAAAAGTATATGAGGATAAAACAGTTAAACTTAAGGAATGTAAAAGTGAAATACCAATAGAATAAATTTTAAAATTTTAATTAATGTAAAACATGATTTTATTACTTGCAACCTAATATTCAATTGGAAACCCCTCAATCTCAAAACGAAAAGTAAGAAGTTCATTGTAATTCACTTATGTAGATATATCGTAATAAGCATTTAAACTCGATGCAGTATGAAAATGAAAATTGATCAATCTACTTGTCAAAAAAAAATTCAAAAAGGTATACAACTAAACTAAAAAAATCCAAAATTATATATTTTTTTCTAATTATTAATTTCAAGAAATTTTTTTTTTTATGCATTGATTTGAAGATTTCATAAAATAAAATAACATTTGCATAAAATTGTTAATTTAAGAGAAATGAAGGTTGTTATATTAATTAAGTGCACATAAAGTTACTTGGTATTTTTGAGAAAGCAAAAATATTATAGTGCTAATACATGTTGTTAGTTGTTAATTTCACAAAAACTCATAACTGATTTTGATATCATTGAACATGTATGATTTATCATATCATTAGTGATATGCACTAGGTTAATCATGTATGACTATATTTTGACTTTATAATTTTATTTAATAAAGAGATATTTTTTATTATCATTTTACGTTATGGTAATTATTTGAATAATAAATTCTTACTAAAGTCATCAAGTATGTGACTTGATAGTAAAACTCTTACATTAAATATGAGTTCTATTCAAATTATCCATAGTCATAATAATGTATTATGGTTAGTATGGTGTTGATTGATAATTGTGTTTTACTAATAATAAATATGAGATATTAAGTTAACTCATAGTTACTTATCTGAGAAATAAAGTGTTGGATTAACCCATCATGAGATACCTATATAGATAATTGTCATAAGTAATTCTCATCATATTAATATTGGCTTAGTCCTTTGACTTTGATATCACCATGGATTTCTACATAACTATTTTATATTTTGACATAATCTTACATTATCTTTAACCAGATGATAAAATAGGTTATTGAATGAGTTATTTGAGTAATGCGAGTGATTGAGAAATAATTTATCCTTCATTTAATATGAGTAAGAAATCTAAGGGCTCCTTGATAAAATAGACTAAGGAAAATGCATGTTCATGATAAAGTAAATTGATAAATAGTTATCATTCTCAATATACTTGGAATCAAGAAATTATGTTATTGAATTCTATAAGAATGACATAATCTATGTCTTATAGTCAATCAAAATATCATGTGACAAAGGGACTAGAATATTCACTATATATTAGGTTATGTCAGATTATTGACTTCACCTGATTTGAGTAGTCATAATATCTTGTTAAAGGTCACTTATGACTTGCAAGCCTAAATAGAGATTTAAGGTTCACTGCCAACGTTATGTGAACCTATAGGGTCACATGCTTTGAACAAGTTCAAAATGAATATGGGTTTAACAAGCTCAAATAAGCTCTGTGAAAATAAATAAATAAAATATTTATTTATTTATTTAAGGTAAAGATTATCTTAAATAAATAGAATATTATTTTTGATTTAAGTTTAAATAAAATCAGAATAAGAATAAATGAGAAATTACCAAAATGTTATTTGGCAAGTGAAACCCTAATTTAAATGCCTATAAATATATTATATTCTCTAGGGTTTTACTGTAACAGCCCAGACCAACCCGCATCAGATATTGTCCGCTTTGCCCAGGCCCAGCTCGCAGCGCACGGTTTTAAAAACGCGTCTAATGGGAGAAGGTATCCACACCCTTATAAGGCGTGCTTCGTTCTCCTTCCCAACCGATGTGGGATATCACAATCCACCCCCCTTAGGGCCCAGCGTCCACGCTGGCACACCGATCCGGGCTCCGGCTCTGATACCATTATAACAGCCTAGACCAACCCGCATCAGATATTGTCCGCTTTGCCCAGGCCCAGCCCGCAGCGCACGGTTTTAAAACGCGTCTAATGGGATGGGAGCTCTAACTCAATCGGCTCCAACCGAGTCTGACTCTGATACCATTGTAACAGCCTAGACCAACCCGCATCAGATATTGTCCGCTTTGCCCAGGCCCAGCCCGCAGCGCACGGTTTAAAAACGCGTCTAATGGGATGGGAGCTCTAACTCAATCGGCTCCAACCGACTCTGGCTCTAATTTCATGTTTAATATAACATAACCATAAATAGATATTTTTCTTTATTTGCCATTACAAATGTTGCATTTGTCCATGTAATTGCAACATTCGTCCTAGAGAATTCTTTTATTAAGTGCAAGATTCATTCTTAAATCTTCTAACTTAACTTTAGGAGGTGACTTATATTATGCTAATTTAACTTTTTTTTTTTGCTTCAGTTACTGCATGATTTATATGCTATATCAAACAGCTTAATACTACATTGTAGATTTGTTATCCCATCAAAGTGCGATTTTTGACCTAAGTTGACAAGAGATTTTTGAGTTACAACCCTTAATTTTTTCAGCAGTTGTTGCAACTAAAATAAATTTAGCTTTTATAATGGATTGGGAAACAATTTCTTGCTTCTTTGAATTCCATGATAATGCACTTGAACCGAGAAAGAATACACAACCAATGATGTTTTTGCTATCATCTATTGAACCATCACAGTCAATATCAACATAACACTTATGATTGACTTCATTTTCCTTTCGTAAATTCTTCTTGTTCTTCTTAATTTTTTCTAAAAGGTTTCATAATTCAAAAGATTCATTTGCATTTATTATGGAGTTCTTGAATATTAAAGTTAGCGTTTTAGTCCATTGTTTCATTTTTTAATCATTAAATTCGATGTGAGTAGATATATGGCGTATAAGTTAATTTTGTTTTGACTATGAAAATTATTTAATTAGAGGTACGTATTTTTGGTTCATGTTTTCAATTAAAGACAATGCTTCAAAAAGGTATTTCTTAACTTATAACATTGGATGGTAGAGTTTATCCTTCAAATACTATTGATTTTTATTATTTTTAGTAGGTATCTTATAAATTCATGATAGAAACTACCATTACTATCTAATATAGTTCAATAATGTTACACTACTAGTTTATTATAAATATCAAAACAATTTATGATAGTGTTATTTAAAACCCTTTTAGGAACTAAAATCCAAAGATCTGCATCCACATTGCAGAATGCAAATTTGAAGGCATGAGGGATTTTAATACTTAACTTTAGGAAACATTAAATATGGTCCATAACATTCAAATACATGCAAATACAAATTTCTATAATGGTTGACATCTACTTTATCAAGCGTGTCATGCTTGAATAGCTTGGGTTGCCATTAAAAATATTGTGCGTTAGTAGTGGATAGTCACATTTTGTTTTATATTACACTAATAATTTTTGTGTAGGATAAAAGAATTGTGGTCTGGACATTTGAGGAAGTTGAATTTAAACAACTTTCAATTTCCATCAGGTCATATTGGTGCTATTACTTTTTTGAAAGCTGGGCTAAATATTTATTTATTATCCAGTTCTGAAATTGTACAATAAGAGTATGTTTTTCCAAATTCTTAGATCATTCTCCAAGTTTCAAAATTTATTTTGTTGTTTCATGTTTCATATTTTCCTTAATTTTTTAGGTTTGGTGGCTACATTGTTTAAAAAAAATATAACTTGTTATTGACAAGCCAAATGCCACTACCATAATGTGTATAAAAATAACATATTCTTTGAATGAGATAATTATATGTGTCTTACTTCTTATTTAAATTGTTATATATATATATATATATATATATATATATATATATATATATATATATATATATATATATATATGTTTTTGAAAACTAGGCTTTCAGGACTGAAGTGGTGGTGGTGGTGGTTATATACACCATTAGAGTTGATGACTCATTTGGATGAGGTAAATTAAATCATTATACAGTTTTCATTATGTATTATTCATTTAAAATTGTATATAAAGGTATATATTATAATTTCAACAAATACCCATCTGACGGTATGAAGCCAATGTTGGTCGAGCATAGGATCAGTTGGAAACTAAGTTTAGACAATATGCAAAATTTATTTATTTAAGTTTATTTTGAATTGATTTTGAATTCAGAAGAGAAAATTGAAAGCATTTACTTAGAAAATTGAGATTGGTCATTTGAAATTCTATCACAGAGCTAGGGAAAAAAAATGGACAAAGTGTTTTTTAATTACCTTTTATAATTTATCATCATGTTCAAAGTTACACTTTTCATTGGACAAAGTGTTTGTTTTCATGTTGTTGGGAACATTGTCATTGTGATTATGAATTATTTTTAATTTCCAGTTCTTATACATTCTTTATTTTTTCTAATTTAGAATAAGATAATTAGTTGGTTAGTTTACAAATTAAAACATTGTTATTATTGTTGTTATTATTATTATTATTAGCTTGTTATTGCCAGAGATTCTTTGTGCTTCTACAATTAGAGATGACTCAAAAATCTATTTGGCATGTTCAACTAAGAATTTGAAAATTCAAATCTTTGATTTTAATGAAGCTCATGGGTGAGATTTTAAATATTTATTTAGAATTTATCCTTCTTTTTAGTCACTGGTAAACATTTTTTTAAAAATCTTTTCTGTTTAGTTTTAAAAGAGTAAGCATTCTAAAGATCACAACATTTATTCATACCATAAAGCTATGTAGAGAAGTCTTTAAAGCTAATCATAATATTGAGAAATATATATTTACTAGTGATTTAGATGGCATGGTGATGAGGTGGGAATTTTCTTAGCTTTTATTTCTACTTTGTAAAAATTTAAAAGTTTCTTCAAGTAAGTTCTTTTGCTTTCTTTCTTAGTTGTTTTTTCTTTGGTTTTGTTTTAGGTCCAAGATTGTATACCATGCATCTAATTTTGAAATTTAATGGGAACAAATATACCATGGATTTTTTTTTGTTAGACATGGATTGTTTACTGTATCTAGCTCAGTTGAACAAAATCTTATAGCCTAATTCCATGTAAGAATTCTAGTTATAGCTACAAATCAAACATATGTGAATGTGACAAAATAATTATCACTGAAAAGTAATGGTAAAAATATCAATATTTACTTTACTATGATATAAAATTTTAAAATTTATGGTCACTTATTTTTTTAACTTTAATTGTTCGGTGTTCTATATAATACGATTGTTTACAAGTTAGATTTTATAGTTAGTTCACTTGTGGCTTTTATTTTTTGCTGAATTAATGAATGATATGATGACTAGTCTATGAATGCAGTAAAAAATTTATTCAATTCATGTTTGTCAAAGTCTATTATGCATGGAGCATCTGGTCCAATTATTGACAAACTTGTGAGCACAAACATATCTCATAGTGTAATATATGGCAATCCAAATGAAAGCACTATTAAGTTCACACTTAAAGCCTAAAGCCTCACTACAGCACCTAACAAATTTGCCTGAAAGGGTTGTCCAATCTTGCTCATTTGAATAAGTTAGTGAATCCCCATAGTTTTCTAATCACTCTAAAAAAATGGACTCAACCTTTCTATCTATTTTATCCATTCATAATGGGGTTTATGCCAAAACTTCATTATTGAGGTGTCTAACAATAGTTGTAAATCATTCCCAAGCAACAACTTAGTTTTACTTGAAAAAGGAAATGATGATGGAAGTGGTACATTGTCAGCCTCTCAAATAGGGTTTATAGAGATAAATACATTTATATGAGCAGTCGTTGGTATCCAATCTCTACAACAATTGGATATTAGAGGAAATATATAGGGTAGGATTTTGTGCTATAATTTAAAAAAAAAAAAACAAAAACAAAAAACTAAAATATTAGCATGTTGTTTGCCACGACCCAAAACAGGGGCTATGACCGGCGTTAGGGAACGAGAATTCTTTCGAATCCGGAACCCGTAGCAAGCCTAAAAATAAAATAAAACATGCAATAATAATAACAATATATAATGCAGCAAAAATAAAAATCATAAATATAATAATAGCATATGCACCAACTGGATTTAAATTAAATCCTCATCATTTCATATATATAAATCTTTTGATACAAATCCAGTTCAAATATATAATACAACATCTCTTTAAATATTTAATGATTACTGCAGTGTCTAGATAAAATAAACCCAAGACTCAGATAAGCAGTTTACATAAAGAAGTCGGGGCGGAAGAAATCTGGCGTACAGGCCTGCTACTAAGGTCTTAAGATGATGACTCTCCTGAAAAATTAATCAACGGAGGGGAGTCAGACCTCATTGAGTGAATTACTATAATATATATACATGCACACTAAATGATAATGTGTACAATCAACAGTATGTATCTAATATGTATATATACAGGCAATACACACAGATGTAGAAAAATCATTTTATATATTTTTATTAAAATCATCGTTTATGAAGGATCAAATAGAACTCTATGATATCGCAACCTCAAAATAGTGTTAGACAACACTCTAGCCATACAGGCTCACTTATTCCAATATATGATCACTTGATCCATTTGGATAGTAGACTGGCCCCGAGACACTAAGTCAACCGAGCTCCAGCAGTCTGACTGTTAGTGTGATTGGCCCCGAGACACTTGGTCAACCGAGCTCCAGCAATCACACCTCCAAATCCTTTCTCACACATCAAATAATCAAATTCAATCAATATCCACAAATGGTTAGTAATATAGCCTAAATGCTATAAGCGTACCGGTACGTACTCGGTCTTAGTGCTGCCCACTAGGTAGCACGTTCTATCAATATCCTTCATTATTAAATATAAAACATACATTCACAAATCAATGATGCATGAATTTAAATAAAATAACAATATAAACCATATATATACTGGAAATATACCAAAAATAAATCAGGTATATTTCGAGTATATATACGTCAAACAAATCCAATTAAATTATAAAATAAACTAGAGATATATTTGAAAACATTTTAAACACAGTTCATTAATAAAATATGCATATAATTTAATATATACCAAAAATAAACTAAAAATATACTTAAATACAAATCACATTATTTATGCATATTTAATCAAAATAAAACATATATTTCTAAAATCATGCACCCTAAGCATATATATATAAAATAGTAACTCACACTTAGTGCGCTCCACGAGATGGGTCAGACGGGCCTGGTCCACTAGCCCTCGGTCTCGGCGCAACTAAACAAACAATAACGACAGAAATCAGAATAAACTTAACAGAAAATCCTAGAACTCGATCTAGAATATTAAACACAAAATTGAAATTAGGGTTCGACCGGACATCACGTTTTACGAAAATTCTATCAAAAATTCGGCAGAACCTCCCCTGTAAAACGAACATCTCTCTACTCAAAGAGTAGAGCCGACCCTGCAAAGAAACACACTTCAAAAAATAAATGCAAAATTACATTCACAACCCCTCGGTCGGACTCTAAACTATAGTCTACCCACCGGGGTCCACAATCATAGAAAAATTTTAGAAATACCAAAAATACCCTTATAACATAGAAATTCATTTTATAAGTAGAAAATACATAATTAACCTTAAAACACTGTAAAAACTAATAAAAACTCATTTTATTAGTAAAATCGTATATTATATATATAATTGAAAATAATTCACGAAAAATAGTTTTAATTAGTTAAAAATACTAAATAATTTGTGGAAATCATTTTTATACCTTAAATAACTATTAAAACCAATTAAATTACATTTTTAGCCAATTTTATGTAAAATTACCAAAATGCCCCTATATATATCAATATGCTATAATTACTTCAAAAATTATATAAGTACTCAAAATTAATTTTCTCAACATATTTATCAATAATATCAATAATTAAACTCAATTAACCAATTAATTTCAAATAAAAATATATTTAACCTAATTTTCCAAAATTACATAAACTTAAATAATTCAAAATAAATACTTAGAAATTCATAAAAATTCCAAATAAATTTTTATAATTCATTTTAACACCTATAATTATCATAAAACATAATTTCATAATTTAATTAATTAATTTCCGAAAATTAGAAAATAATATTAAAATATTCAAAAATACCCAAAAATCCAAATAATTCCCAAAAATTCCACAAAAATTCATACATGTAGATTAAGCTACTAGGATCAACATTTGTTAAGGGACTTTTCATGAATCAACAAGAAGAATTCAAAAAAAAATCAAAAACCTAATTCAGCCAAATTGAGAAAAATCAAAAAACAAGAAATTCAAGGCCATTTAAGCTCAAACCAAAGCTAGAATCATGATTACCGTTGCTAAAGGAGTCCAAAGACACCAGAAACGTGAAGTTTGGTGGTCGGAATAGTAAGTTGTGAAGAAAAGGGGATTTTCGGCCAAAAATGGAAGAAGGGAGTTGGCCGGCGCCGGGGAAGGAGACTAGGGGCGATGGAGCAGCTGGCTGGGAAGGGCGGAGTTGCTGGCGGCACACCGACTGTAGGTGGTCGGGATTTGCAGCGGTGAGGGTTGATGGAGGACGGTTTCGGGAAGAAAAAGACCAAAGAAGAAGAAGAGAAAAAGAAAAGAAAAGAAAAAGAAAAAGAAAAATAATAATAAAATATATATTTTTTAATATAGTATATTAATAAAACACTTGGGAAAATCACACACCACACATAATATTTAATAATTTAAAATTTAATAAATAAAAATAATTAGTTAACAATAAAATTAATAAACAAATAATAAAATATTAGGGTAATATTGATTAAACCCTAATTAAATAAATAATTACACATATATACGGTGTTTAGTATTTTAAAAACATGTATGAGTTCATGCAAATCCGTAAATATATTTAAAATAATTAATAGTAAATTATTTACGTGAAAATTTCCCCGAAAATGCAAGTCCCGGAAAAATTTTACGTAAAGCACTTAAAATAATAATAAACAATTAAAATTCAATTTAATTAAATAAAAGCTCATGAAATATCAATATCATATTTAAAAATTATTAACACTGCATATCCCGATGCAGTATTAAAATATTTAAAAACACGGGATATTACAATCTTCCCCCCTTACAAGAATTTGTCCCCGAATTCCAGAAAGAAAAAATTACAGGATCAGGAAGGAAAGAGATATGGGTAAGAAGCTCGCATCTCAGCTTCAGTCTCCCACGTATGCTCCTCAACTCTGTTGCTATGCCATAGAACCTTGACCATCGGAATCTATTTCGACCGCAACTGTCGAATTTGATAATCAATGATCGCCACAGGTTCTTCCACAAACGTCAAATCTTCACTCACTTCTACACTGTCGGGCTGCAACACGTGTGAAGGGTCTGAGATATACTTCCTTAGCATCGAGATATGAAATACTGGATGCACCTATGACATACTCGGAGGCAAATCCAATCGATATGCAACAGTGCCAACTCTCTCCAGAATCTCAAACGGTCCGATATATCTCGGTGCTAACTTACCCTTCCTGCCAAATCTCATCACACCCTTCATCGGAGATACCTTCAGAAAATAAAATCTCCAACCTGAAACTCCACATCTCTGCACCTGGGATCCGCATAACTCTTCTGTCTGCTAACTGCGGTCTCTAATCTGAGCTTAATCACGGCGACTTTCTCTACAGCATCCTGAACCATCTCAGGTCCAGTCAAAGCTCTCTCACCAATCTCATCCCAACTCAACGGGGATTTACACTTCCTTCCATACAATGCCTCATATGATGTCATGCCAATACTGCTATGGTAGCTGTTATTATATGCAAACTCAACGAGTGGCAAATGATCATCCTAGCTACCTCCCAAATCCAAGACACACATTCTCAACATATCTTCTAATGTCTGGATCATCCTCTCAGACTGACCATCTGTCTGAGGATGAAAAGCAATACTGAAGTCCAACCTAGTGCCCATCACTTCCTGCAACTTCTGCTAAAAATGAGAAGTAAACACCGAACCTCTATCTGACACAATGGACACAGGTACTCTATGAAGGCACACAATAAGCTTCACATATAACTTTGCCAATCTAGCTACAGAATAAGTGGCTTTCACAGGTAGGAAATGTGCAGACTTCGTCAATCTGTCTACAATCACCCAGATTGATTCGTATCCATCCTTCGAACGAGGTAAACCGACCACAAAATCGATAGCTATCCTTTCCCACTTCCACTCGAGAATAGGAAGAGGCTGAAGCTTCCCAGAAGGCTTCTGATGTTTAGCTTTCACTTGTTGACACGTCAGACACTTAGCAATATAATCAGTGACATCCTTCTTCAATCCATCCCACCAGTATAAATCTCTAATACTATGGTACATCTTCGTAACACCCGGATGTATGCTATAAGCTGCAGAATGTGCTTCCTCTAGGATCTCTTCTCTCAAATCATCCACATCAGGAACACACAATCTACCACTGATCCACAACACCATCATCATCGAGTGTGAAATCAGTGAACTTCCCTGCTCTGACATTCTCTGCAAGCTCTTCAAGAATAGGATCTTGGCTCTAAGCTGCTTTAATCCTATCCCTCAGTACAGATCGCACTTTAAACTGAGCTAGCAGTCCACCTGATCTACTAATCTTCATCATCAGACCTTGATCCACCAACAGATGCAACTCCTAGATTAATGGTCTCCTCTCAACACCGATGTGAGCAAGATTGCCTGAGGACTTTCTACTCAAGGCATCTGCCACCACATTAGCTTTACCCAGATGATATAATATCTCACAGTCATAATCCTTCAATAATTCCAACCATCTCCTCTGCCTCAGATTCAAATCTCTCTGTTGGAAAATGTACTTAAGGCTCTTGTGATCAGTAAATATCTCACAAGTCACCCCGTACAGATAATGTCTCTAAATCTTCAAAGCAAAGATCACTACAGCCATCTCAAGGTCATGTGTAGGATAGTTCTGTTCATGCTTCTTCAACTGCCTTGAAGCATAGGCTATCACCCTTCCATTTTGCATCAACACACAACCAAGGCCAATTCTAAAGGCATCACAGTAAACTGTGAACTTATCTACACTATTAGGCAAAGCTAACACTGGCGCTGTGGTCAACTTCTCCTTCAATAACTGAAAACTATTCTCACAAGCTTCTGACCACTCGAATCTGACATTCTTCTGAGTCAAGCGAGTCATAGGGGCTGCAATTCTAGAAAAATCTTGCACAAACCACCTATAATACCCGGTTAAACCTAGAAAACTTCGAATCTCTATAACAGAAGTAGGTCTAAGCCACTCAGAAACTGCCTCAATCTTCTGTGGATCAACTTGAATACCTTCTTTAGACACTACGTGTCCAAGAAAAGAAACACTCTCCATCCAGAAATCACACTTCGAGAATTTAGCATAAAGCTGATGATCTCTCAATGTCTGCAGTACAATCCTCAAGTGATATACATGCTCCTCCATACTCCTCGAATATACCAGTATATCATCAATGAAGACTACCATAACCTGATCCACATATGGTCTGAATACCTTGTTCATCAGGTCCATAAAAGCTACTGGTGCATTAGTCAAACTAAAAGACATCACCAGAAACTCATAATGGCCATATTGAGTGCGGAATACTGTCTTAGGAACATCGACTTCACTAATCCACAGCTGATGATAACCCGACCTCAAGTCAATCTTAGAAAAGAACTGTGCACTCTGTAGCTGATCAAATAAATCATCTATCCTCAGGAGAGGATACTTGTTCTTCACTGTCACCTTGTTTAGCTCTCTGTAGTCAATGCACAGTCTCAGGGTACCATCCTTCTTCTTCACAAACAGGACTGGTGCACCCCAAGGAGAAATACTGGGTTTGATGAAACCTTTATCCAATAACTCTTGCAACTGCTCCTTCAACTCATTCAACTCTGTAGGAGCCATTCTGTAGGGTGGCATAGATATAGGAGTAGTAACTGGAATCACATCTATACAGAACTCAATCTCTCTGTGAGGTGGTAAACCTGGCAACTCCTCGGGAAAAACATCAGGAAACTCACAGGCAAAAGGAACATCTGTGAGTGACAACTTCTCTATTGAAGTATCCTTGACCAATGCCAAATATCCCTGACAACCTTTCCTCAATAACTTCCTAGCCGTAATAGCATAAATAAGATTCTGAGGTGTTGAACTCCTATCACCCACAAACTTAAACTCTGCTTCATCAGGAATTTTGAAAGTCACCTCTTTATTCCTGCAATCTACCACGACATAGTGCTGAGATAACCAATCCATTCCCAAAATAACATCGAACTCCATCACATCCAACAAAATAAAATCAGTAGGTAATTCTCTATCTCCCACGAGAACTGGACAACCAGAAAGAACAATATCGATGTCCAAGGAATCGCTCAGAGGAGTGGCAATAGACAAAGGAAAAGCCATCCTCGAAGCTTGTCAATAAGATTTAGAAGCAAAAACGGGAGAAACAAACGAATGCGTGGCACCCAGATCAAACAAAACCCATGCATCCAGGTAACAAACATAAACAATACCTGCCACGACTGCATTAGATGCCTGAGCATCCTGCTGAGTGAGATGGAAGACTCTGGCCTGACCTCGACCTCCCTGCTGACTGGTAGAAGCCTGTCCAATACCTCTGGCACCTCCTCTAGTACCTCTACCACGACTCTACTGTGGAACAATCTGAGTGGAACTCTGATGCTGAGCTGGAGGTAACTGAAATGGCACTGGTGCAGCACTAGCAATCGACTGCTGTGGGAATTGTAAAATTTATGGCTGCTGATACCTAGAATAAGGACACGATCTGGCAAAATGTCCTGTCTGCCCGCATCTGAAGCATGTCAGTGGTGTCAGATAACACGGTCCCTGATGGACTCTACCACAAGTCTGGCATACACTGGCTGCTAATCCAGAACTACGACCACTGCTGCTACTCGAAGCACCTGACCCAAATCTGAATGGTTTACGCTGACCTCCATGGCCATGTCTACTGCTCTGATGCACTCGCTGCTGCTATCTCTGACTCTACTGAGTCGGACCTCCTTGCTGACTACTCGAGCCAACATGAAAACTCGAATGCGGAGTAGTCTGCAATCCACTCGACTGAACTCCCAGCTGGTAGTAATCAGGCATCGCTCCCTGCCTAACTAGCCTCAGCTCAATCTCCTTGGCTAACTCAATCACAGACTCGAGAGTAAGGCCTGCTGTAGGCATACCAGCAAAAGCAGAACCCAAACCAGTAACGTAGGTAGTGATCGTAAAATACTGATCTCGCATCAGATCCTCTGCATATCTACCCAGACGAAGAAACTCTTGAGTGTACTCCTCTACTGATCGATCACCACGAGAAATACTGGTCAATCGAAGACGTTAGCTCATACGAAGAGGCTCTGGATAAAATCTCCTCATAAATCGCTCTCTGAACTGAGCCCAGGTCATCGTCATCATATAAGGCTGGATCATCTGAATGAACCAATCTAGGGTTGGTCCCTCCACAGACAACTCGACGATCATGATCCGCTGGTACTCGGTATGAGCAGTCTGAGTCCGAGTCTTAATCGCGTGCAGAAAGTCTAACGGATCAGAAGTCACATCGAAAGCAATCCTTTTAACTCGGGCATAGAACAAAGCTGCCTCAGGGTCAGACATACCCTGCTGATAGGCAGGCTGAACAGGCTGAACAACTGGAGGAACAGGAACATCAAATTCAGGCTCAACAGGCTCCTCGTCCTGTAACTCTCTCTGCCTACGGCGACCTACCGCTCCTCGAGGTTTACCTCTGCCACGACCTCTACGTCTAACTGGCTGCTCAGGAGGTAAAACCTCATCCTGAAAAGACTCATCATCCTCGGCCTCAACGATCGGTGTAGCGACACGCGCTCGCCTCCTCATTCTGAAAAGACAAATGGAAAGATTCAGACAAAACAAATAATGAAGGAATAACGCAGAAAACTAAAGCAAGGAATACTTATCAAGACATACTCAAACCTAATTCACTGTAGTAGTTCCACAGAAAATACAACTTTAAAACTAGGGCCATGACTCACACAACTAAGCCCTGACACAGAACTCCGCTCTGATACCAACTTTGTCACGACCCAAAACAGGGGCCATGACCGGCTCTAGGGAACGGGAATTCTTTCAAATCCGGAACCCGTAGCAAGCCTAAACATAAAATAAAATAAAATATGCAATAATAATAACAATATATAATGTAACAAAAATAAAAATCATAAATATAATAATAGCATATGCACCAACTGGATTTAAATCAAATCCTCATCATTTCATATATATAAATATTTTGATACAAATCCAGTTCAAATATATAATACAACATCTCTTTAAATATTTAATGACTACTGCAGTGTCTAGATAAAATAAACCCAAGACTCAGATAAGCAGTTTACATAAAGAAGTCGGGGCGAAAGAAATCCGGCTTACAGGCCTGCTACTAAGGTCTGAAGATGATGACTCTCCTGAAAAATTAGTCAACGGAGGGGAGTCAGACCTCACTGAGTGAATTACTATAATATATATACATGCACACTAAATGATAATGCATATAATCAACAGTATGTATCTAATATGTATATATACAAGCAATACACACAGATGTAGAAAAATCATTTTATATATTTTTATTAAAATCATCATTTATGAAGGATCAAATAGAACCCTATGATATCGCAACCTCAAAATAGTGTTAGACAACACTCTAGCCATATAGGCTCACTTATTCCAATATATGATCACTTGATCCATTTGGACAGTAGATTGGCCTCGAGACACTTGGTCAACCGAGCTCCAGCAATCACACCTCCAAATCCTTTCTCACACATCAAATAATCAAATTTAATCAATATCCACAAATGGTTAGTAATATAGCCTAAATGCTATAAGCGTACCGGTATGTACTCGGTCCTAGTGCTGCCCACTAGGTAGCACGTTCTATCGATATCCTTCATTATTAAATATAAAACATACATTCACAAATCAATGATGCATGAATTTAAATAAAATAACAATATAAACCATATATATACTGAAAATATACCAAAAATAAACCAGGTATATTTCGAGTATATATACGTCAAACAAATCCAATTAAATTACAAAATAAACTAGAGATATATTTGAAAACATTTTAAACACAGTTCATTAATAAAACATGCATATAATTTAATATATACCAAAAATAAACTAAAAATATACTTAAATACAAATCACATTATTTATGCATATTTAATCAAAATAAAACATATATTTCTAAAATCATGCACCCTAAGCATATATATATAAAATAGTAACTCACACTTAGTGCGCTCCACGAGATGGGTCCGACGGGCCTGGTCCACTAGCCCTCGATATCGGCGCAACTAAACAAACAATAATGACAGAAATCAGAATAAACTTAACAGAAAATCCTAGAACTCGATCTAGAATATTAAACACAAAATTGAAATTAGGGTTCGACCGGACATCACGTTTTACGAGAATTATATCAAAAATTCGACAGAACCTCCCCTGTAAAACGGACATCTCTCTACTCAAAGAGTAGAGCCGACCCTGCAAAGAAACACACTTCGAAAAATAAATGCAAAATTACATTCACAACCCCTCGGTCGGACTCTAAACTACAGTCTACCGACCGGGGTCCACAATCACAGAAAAATTTTAGAAATACCAAAAATACCCTTATAACATAGAAATTCATTTTATAAGTAGAAATTACATAATTAACCTTAAAACACTGTAAAAACCGATAAAAACTCATTTTATTAGTAAAATCGTATATTATATATATAATTAAAAATAATTCATGAAAAATAGTTTTAATTAGTTAAAAATACTAAATAATTTGTGAAAATCATTTTTATACCTTAAATAACTATTAAAACCAATTAAATTACATTTTTAGCCAATTTTATGTGAAATTACCAAAATGCCCCTATATATATAAATATGCTATAATTACTTCAAAAATTATATAAGTACTCAAAATTAATTTTCTCAACATATTTATCAATAATATCAATAATTAAACTCAATTAACCAATTAATTTCAAATAAAAACACAATTAACCTAATTTTCCAAAATTACATAAACTTAAATAATTCAAAATAAATACTTAAAAATTCATAAAAATTCCAAATAAATTTCTATAATTAATTTCAACACCTATAATTATCATAAAACACAATTTCATAATTTAATTAATTAATTTCCAAAAATTAGAAAATAATATTAAAATATTCAAAAATACCCAAAAATCCAAATAATTCCCAAAAATTCCAAAAAAATTCATACATGTAGATTAAGCTACTAGGATCAACATTTGTTAAGGTACTTTTCATGAATCAACAAGAAGAATTCAAAAAAATCAAAAACCTAATTCGGCCAAATTGAGAAAAATCAAAAAACAAGAAATTCAAGGCCATTTAAGCTCAAACCAAAGCTAGAATCATGATTACCGTTGCTAGAGGAGTCCAAAGACATCGGAAACGTGAAATTTGGTGGCCGAAATAGTAAGTTGTGAAGAAAAGGGGATTTTCGGCTAAAAATGGAAGAAGGGAGTTGGTCGGCGCCGGGGAAGGAGACTAGGGGCGGCGGAGCAGCTGGTTGGGAAGGGCGGAGCTACTGGCGGCACACCGACGGTAGGTGGTCGAGATTTGCAGCGGTGAGGGTTGATGGAGGACGGTTTCGGGAAGAAAAAGACTGAAGAAGAAGAAGAGAAAAAGAAAAGAAAAGAAAAGAAAAAGAAAAAGAAAAAGAACAAGAAAAAGAAAAAGAAAAATAATAATAAAATATATATTTTTTAATATAGTATATTAATAAAACACTTGGGAAAATCACACACCACACATAATATTTAATAATTTAAAATTTAATAAATAAAAATAATTAGTTAACAATAAAATTAATAAACAAATAATAAAATATTAGGGTAATATTGATTAAACCCTAATTAAATAAATAATTACACATATATACGGTGTTTAGTATTTTAAAAATATGTATGAGTTCATGCAAGTCCGTAAATATATTTAAAATAATTAATAGTAAATTATTTACGTGAAAATTTCTCCGAAAACGCAAGTTCCGGGAACATTTTACGTAAAACACTTAAAATAATAATAAACAATTAAAATTCAATTTAATTAAATAAAAGCTCATGAAATATCAATATCATATTTAAAAATTATTAACACTGCATATTCCGATGCAGTATTAAAATATTTAAAAACACGGGATATTACATTGTTAAAATTAGTTTACTTGATAGCAATATATGATGGTAGCTCTTATGTTATTAATCTTGAAACGACTGTTTCAAAGAATCATAATAAACAATATCAAAATTCATTCCTACCATTGATTAATGTGCTAATACAAAACAACTAACTATAAATATCACTTCAAAATACCTGTTTTAAATTTGTGCAAGATACAAGTACACCTTCCACATTAGGGATATTAGCCTTATTACATAGTTCCATAAGGGTTTATAAATTAAAAGAAAGGTGTAAGCTTATTGTAATAGTTTTAAAGTGAAATAAAAAAATTACAAATAAAATTTTACCTTAGTTATAATTTTTGTAAACACATCCTCATTGTCTGACGATGAACATCTTTCAGGTGTTGTTGTACCTTTAGATTGGGGTGTTGACATTATAGCTAATATTCAGGGCATGAAGTTAAAAATTTGTAGCTAAAATTCAAGAACATGAGCTTATATTACACTTGCATGTGAACAAATACCATTATTTTGTTTTTAAAAATTACCTACTTTGTGTTTATACTTTTTTTTCTAAAATAAGTTTTCAAGAGGAGATAGAAAAGAAACCTTTTGCTAAGCTAGGGAGATGTTGATAACAACTTGAGTTTAGATTTGCTGATATTATTTAATGGTGTCGGAGTGTTGATTGAGACCACTGGTGTTGAATAAACAAAATCAAAGGAAGAAACTACCTTTAGTGGATGTTGAAATTTGCTTTTGTCTACTATAGATGGCTTGGTTATGAGTTTGAAAATTAGGAAAATCGGGTGGATACTGATCGGTTACAGTAGTGTCGGGTAGATTTGATACTATGCCGAGTAGCAAACTCATCTTTTGAATTTTGAAAGGATTTAAACTTTTATAGAATTGACTAAAAAAGTGGGTAAGGTTTTTGGCTATTTCAAAATTTGAGCTATTTGTATTAATTTTAGTAGAGGTACCAAATGCAGTACGTAGCATAGATATCATGCATTTTTTTAAAAACCACTTTCTTAAATCTTCCTTCACATTTACACCATCTTCATTCATTGAAGTAAAGTTCGAAATACTAAGTTAATGCAACATTACATAACATAAAATATATGCTTAAATATAGGTTTTAATAATATGTAAAGGGCAATTGGCAGGTGGTGAGTATATTTATTTCACGAATATTATAAGTTAAAATGACATAAGTATACAATTCCTGTCATGTAACTACAATCATATATTTTGCTAATAAAATTATGCAATTTATATATTGCATCCTAATCCTAAATGTTAACTTTCACACACACACACACACATATATATATATATATATAATACTTTGATCTCAATTGTTATTAAAATTATAGGTCCTATTATAAATTCAAGAGGATTTAAATATATATCTCTATTTTAAAGATTACAAGTATGTACATGAGATATTGTATCACAAGTAATTGTACATGTAAGTTCGACATAAATTGTTAATATTGTTTGATGAGTATGTACATGATATGTTGCATTCCACTTCATCAAATACTGTTATATTGAAGATTACAAGTATGTATATGATGTAGTATTATGAACCAATTCATCATCGAATGTTGTTATTTAGAAGATTACAAGTATGTATATGAGACGTTGTATCACAATTAATTGTACATGTAAGTCGATGTAAATTGTTATGAACATTGTAACAATTAATACTATATGACGAGTATGTACATAACATGTTGCATTCCACTTTATCTAATGTTGTTATATTGAAGATTACAAGTATGTACATGATATAGCATTATGAACCAATTCATCATCGGATGTTGTTATTTAAAAGATTACAAGTATGTTGTATCACAAGTAATTGTACATGTAAGTTCAATGTAAATTATTATGACAATTAACACCATTTAATGAATATGTACATGATATGTTGCATCCCAATTCATCAAATGAAGTATAATATTAACTTGTACATATATGTAATTATATGTACATTTGTATTTAACATAACTTATATACATGTTCATTACATAATAATCATATTATTATAAATCTATTTGATAATAGAAACAAGAAATGTTCATTAATCAAATGTATAATTTGATGTCAATTGTTACAAACATTGTAAAAAGTAATATACATTAACGAGGATGTACACTATATCTCCAAATATTATTTAAAATAAAACATATATGATGTATGATATTTTAAAGGTCAAACTTTAAACCTTACTTAAAATCAAACAACTTGTTGATACATGTTGGTACAAATTGTAAATGTAATTGATAGGATTAAGCAATCTATATGTCTGTAAATGTAATTGATGGTATTAAGCAATCTATGTGTCTGTAAATGTAATTGATGGAATTAAGCAATGTACATGAATTATATATACACATTCATTAGTGTTGCACATATTGATTTCAAATAATGACATATAAAAGAATTATTTGTCTAGTGTTACAAAACTTTTTAAACAAGGAAAGTATTATCAATAGGTAGTGATGCATACATGTACACATGTTTTATTTTATAATGTATACATATAATCTATGTAAAATATGTGATCTATCATTTTGTCTTTTTTTTTAAACCGTCATTTTTATCTTCTCATGACAGTGTTTAATTACACAAGTATTTGGCATTAAATGTGTAATGGGCATAACATTTGTATCCACTACTTTATCTGTACTCTAATACAAAGTTAATTGATATTTAATGTAACTAATTATATCCTTAATAGTACATATGGTCAAACTGAAACGACATGGTGAATCATAATCGTTTTGTCATTCAGAATATCAAGAAAATTATAATAACATGTACAGTCAACTTTTTGATTTTAAGTAAGGTTTAAAGGTCAAACTTTAAACCTTACTTAAAATCAAACAAATTGCTACTACATGTTGGTACAAATTGTAAATGTAATTGATAGGATTAAGCAATCTATATGTCTATAAATGTAATTCATGGAATTAAGCAATGTACATGAATTATATATATACTTTCATTAGTGTTGCACATATTGATTTCAAATAACGACATATAAAAGAATTATTTGTCTAGTGTTACAAAATTTTTTTAAAAAGGAAAGTATTATCAATAAGTAGTGATGCATACATGTACATATGTTTTATTTTATGATGTATACATATGTCTATGTAACATGTGTGATCTATCATTTTGTCCTTTTTTTTAAACTGTTGTTTTTATCTTCTCATGACAATGTTTAATTACATAAGTATTTGCCATTAAATCTGTAATGGGCATAACATTTGTATCCACTACTTTATATGTACTCTAATACAAAGTTGATTGATATTTAATGTAAGTAATTATATCTATAGTAGTATACATGGTCAAACTGAAACGACATGGTGAATCATAATCGTTTTGTCATTCAGAATATCAAGAAAATTATAATAACATGTACAGTCAACTTTTTGATGGAATTACTTTTAAACGAGACTATGGCTAAACAATATATATACATTATAAAGAGTTAACAGTGCAACATTGAAAATATTTTATCTTTGATCAGAGAAATAAGAAAGAATGGAATAACATTCACCATGGAGTTGTACACTTTACACCATTTCACTATAGCCAAGGATGAATATCGCACAAATGTTGCAATGCATTCAATGTTACTGGAAAGGTTTTTAATAGACATAGATGCCAATAATTATTATAAGGCAATTGGAAAGCATGGTGAAATTTACGTGCAGGTACTATATATAATTCAATGCAACACATATGCGTTACACTATGGATACCCTTTAGGAGGAAATGACTGACGATCAAGGGTATGAATTCGTAACAACAATTGAGAAATGCCCATGTCATTATGTAATGTCTATTGAATCCCCTTAAGGTTATGTAGAATTTTACAAGGATTTCATAAATTAAATGTTCGATATGCTCAATAGAAAGTTCAACTCAATTGAAGAGTTGACGACAAACTTTAGAAAACTCTGAGTAAGGTCATGGAAGCTCGTCACTGAGAGTGTGACCAGGAAAAGTGAATACACTTTGGGTCCAGTAATGGATAGTGTTGAAATGATGTCTGATGGAATACTATCCGATTGTATCTCTGTGTTTCTTAAATTAATTTATTTTTTATACCATAATAGTTGCGGTTTCATCAAAGGAAGGTATTTTATTATTTGTATAGAATTGTTGTTTCAACACTATAGAGGGAAAATGGACAAATTTCTTGAAGCTATATCGTGAGCCTATTCTTTGGTGGTTTCACGGTACTGCTCTATTTTGAGAATGGCTATCAAGGGAGGATTCTAGCAAGTTTGTCCTAAAGTTTTTAGATATTTCTGGAGAAAAATTGATTTCAATAAAAAATTTCCATTCCTCTATGAATTCATGTCCAAGAAGAAGATTATAGAAATTAAAAATTTCTTTATTACCATTGCACCATTTTATTTACTGGGAGGAGGATATTATTCATATGTTTAATGATTTGGTGTTGTTGCACATAACAAATTTATTTGATTGTGATTTCTTCGGATATGATTTTAAAGAACAAAGATTTACTTATAATTCCCAACATTTTTAGGGCAGAATAGAATATTCTAAATTTTGATGCATATTCAAAGGACCAGTCGATGAAGACATTTATGATTCCACAATGCTAGAACACATTGAAGAGCACTATGGTCCCTATAAAGAGGATGGCATAAAGTAGTTATTAAGAAAGATGAACTAGTAGAAGTTATATATATACTTTATTTTTTTTATGTTTTTTATTTTTATCGTAATGTTGGTGGTATATTTTTTTGTTACGTTATGTCAGGTGTTATCATATGTAATGTAGTTTGTAAAGTCTCAACAACACATACATTATTTTATTTCATTATTTGTTTAATTATCCTTAAGAATATATATTTGTATATTATTGTTTAGTCCAATATTAATCGTTGTGATGGTCATTCAAATTGATTACTATATTTGTAGAAGCTACATTATTTTAGTGTTGCAGTCCTCAAAGGCATTGCAATACCTTAGAAGTCCTTAAAGGTAATTTAGATTTTTTATGATGCAAAAGATGCACATAATGAAGTGAAGTGACCTTTCATACTACTGATTAGGACCAAATTAATTATTTGTAGTTATAAATCTAAAGTGTATAATATTGTGAAGTGAACTTATGAATGGATAATGGTACCATGTCTTCTTAAATCTAGAATGTTCCTAATGTGTTTATCACCCTAACCAAAGAATGTAAATAACAATTAGATTATATAAGGGACAATTATAAGTAAAAACACATTTGATCTTAAAATATATATGTATCAAGAAATTAAAATGGTTGCTTCACATCCAAAATATTTGCTACCTAGAGTGCTTAAAAGGGAAGGTTATTATTTTTGCCATATAATAATGAAATCAATTCCTACTTTTGTGAGTAGTATCATATAAATCATCACATCTATTGATGGTGTAAATTTCTTTTGACTTATCATGATTTCATATTATTGTCTCACGAATACATATAATGTTTAATTACAAACTATTCTAGAAAAAGCTATTTGTCACTTGGCATAGCCATTTGTAAGTACTACTACCATTCAGATCACGCGTGAAGCGCCCTACAACCTTTGGGAAGTAATGATCATCAAGGACCTATATATGGATAAAGATAGATTATTCTTTAGTCAAGGGTGGCAGGATAGACTATTCTTCAGACAAGGGTGGCAAGAACTTGTAAATCACTACTAAATACGTGAGGAGTGGATGTTGAATTTTTGGATAAGGACATTAGAGATCAAAGTTTTGCAAATACAAATAATCAAATGTAGAAAATTAAGTACGGTCTCCCACCTCATGGAGAGACCGAAACTACAGTTGATGTTCCAAAATCATATATTGCCTGACGACAATGTTTATGATTTCTAGAATCGATAATGATTTTAAAGAATATTAACATTTTCTTTATGACTTGTGAAATTCAAACTCATCCATAGGTATTTGGAGATTGGTATATTTATCAATCAAATTATGTGAATTTTAAGCTTATTATAATAATTTCATTTTATAATATTTTCGTTGGTAAGCAAAAAAGATATTTCATTACACTTTCCAGTGCAACTGATTTCACCATGACATATTAAAATGACAATTTAAAAATGATATGTCTATCATCCAATCAATGTCCTCCATAATCCTCACTAGCTAAATGTGGTAAAACTCAACCTACATGATTATTAAAATGACTACACTTACAAAGGAGCGTTTCATTTTCCTAAATAGTTGAACAATAAATTAAGTTCATAGTAAATGATAGTTTGTGTTGAATAAGAAATTAACTTCATATGAAATAATAAATGAACTCTAAACAAAATTTAGAGTTAAAAATTTACATGGTAAAAATTTACCATTATTTTGGTCAGTCCAAGCACATTGTAAACAAACATATGGCTCTCAACATACAAATTAATATGGGAATACTCTAGCCTAATTTATATTATCATCAAAATAAAAAAATATATGAACATATCATGTCAAGTTTTTTTTAAAAAGGGTAACTTAAGAGTGTGATTGGGTTTATGTAACGCGTAATCACAATTATTACTCTATATCTTAGAAATCATGAATAAAAAATACCAAGTAGATATATAGGCCATTTAGTGTTATGATTGTAGCCTAATGTATATCACCTCACCAAGATTTGAATTAACTTCTCCAATATTTAACATCATTTCACCACATTTACACTGTTAATTTCTCTACAAACATTCATGAAAGTTCTTGAGAGGGGGGGGGGGGGGGTGAATGGGGCTATTGAATAATAAAAGAAAAATTAAATTAAATTAAATTCTAGCAAAAAATAAAAGAATTTTGAGAAGGAAGAATGATAAACATAAAAATTTAAGGAGTTCATATTCTCAACAATCCTACATCTCCGCCTAACTTATCCCCAAGTTAGGATTTTGAATTACCATGACATATTCCCCTAGATTGATTCTTACAACTTGAGTTTTAGGCTTAACTCAAACCTTACAACTGAAGTTTTCATGGCTCACTCAAAAAACTGATACATAAATATTTTTAAAGCTCACACTAAAACTAAATTCCTAAGTTTTTTAATGGTTAAACACTTGAATCAATTTCTTTAGAATAGAATCTCACTTCCCATTTTCTTAATCCCAAAAAATAGAAGAATAAGAATATCTATTTTAACACTCACTAACTCCCACAAGAGTTATACAAATATAAGATGAATTTGAAAGAGTTTAGAGAGCTTAACTGAATGCTTGAAAGTATATAATGAATGAACAATTTTCTTAACCTTTGAATGATCTTCAGAAGTTGTATTTATACTTGACCAATTCAATTGTAGCTATTGGAAGCAATAATTTTGTTTACAATAAATTCAAAGTTCATTTGATTACAATTTGGACTTTTGAACTGAAATTCATAAAGTCGCGGTCGGGACTACTTCAATCTTGGTCGAGATGCTCAAAAGATAGTCATTTGTGGTTGTTGTATTTGAACTTCTGGCTTAGTCCCAAGCATGGTCCTAGTTGGGACTGAGCTTGGGATTAGTTCTGTCAAAATTAAAGAATTTAATGAAATTAGTCCTGGTTGGGACTGCTTGGTCAATGGCACAGTCTCTGTCGGGACCAAGTGTGGCATAATTACTATGAGCTTCTTCAAAGTTACCTAAATTTGATCCCTCTTATCCCGAGAATGGTCTCAATCCAGACTAGGCTCGGGATAGGTTATGGAATCTCTCAAAAAGGCAAATTTTAACCTAACCTTGATCCTTGTTATGATTGTGCTTGTGACCACTTTCAAGTATCATTTTTCTTTGATAATTCTCCATTATTTTGATTTCCAATTGAATCTTAACTTATACACACTTGAAACAAACACATTAGATGCTCAAAAATTAAGTTTGTTAAGATAAAAAAAATGATTGATCATTACTAAGGTCAACAATCTCCCGCTTTTTTATTTTGACAAACTTATTTTGAGTTTGAGAAAATAATATAAAGTGAAGTGTGTGATTATTTGAATTTCATTTAAGTAAATTATTTTAACGCCCCCTTAATTCATGCATATCATAAAAAATATTAAGTTTAAGGAATAAAGGAATTCATTCAAATATAAATTAATGAAGAATAATAATAAAATGATACCAATTTAAAGAAAATAAATGATGGTATAAATAAAAGAATATCTCCCCCTTTATAGAAAAAATTAATTCTCCCTTTTTTATATAAATTTTGATTCCTCCTTAGAAAAAAAATGAGACTATTTAAAAATTTTGATATATTTGTTTATTTCTCTCCCTTTGGACATGATAAGAAATATAAATTTAAAAGCTTTGACATAAGCAAATTTCCCTTTAATAGATAAAAAATATAGTACTTACATTTTAAAAAATTAATACATAACACACAATCATGTAGAACTTAGCATATCATGAATTAAAAGGAAACAAAAGACCAAGAACTAAAACAATAAAAATAAGATAGATAAAAACTAATAAAATATCATCCATCTTGCCATGAATTATAAATATAAAGTAAGAAAAATAAGGCCTTTTAACACAAATATAAAAACATTATAACATAATGACAAAACTAGCCACACTTACAATGCATGCATAAACAAAATTATTTAAAATAAAATAAGTTCAAACAAATTATGAGAGAAAAAAATAAATAAAAAATATTCAAACTCAAACTAAAATATTTCTCCCCCTTTGTCAAAATGCAAAAGGAAATTATATAAAAAATAAACAGTTGCATTAATAAAAAGGATAGAGTTACAACGATATTAAAACATCAATTGTAAACTAGACACAAACTAACAGCTACTAGCTTATAAATTAAAGGAAAACATAAAATAAACTAAACTTAAAGCCAAACTTAAAATATGTTGAAAATAAAATAAAAAAAAAAGATGAAAAAACACATAAAACATAAAAAAAAATCTAGTCTTGTGGAGGATGTGAAGGAGGATTCATAAAGATAGTGGACATTATGTTAAAGATGAGCTATGTGAGCATCCACTTGGTCAAAAAGGGCATTAAAGTTTGTTTCCATCAAGCTTATCCTATTAAAAAGTTATCCAACCCATCGAGGTTCATCTTTAAATGCTTAAGCACTTTGAGTTAAAGTTCCTTCACTTCTTGTCTTTTCCTTGAAAGAGCAACATAAGTTAGAAGTTCTTCTTCTCCTCCAATTTCTTAACCTTCTTACTCTTTTAACTCTTGAAACATAACATCAATATGCTCACTTCCTCCAAGATTATGCTTCCAAATCCAAACATCATTAATAAAAGTAAATTGCTTGGAGTTTTTAATAAAAGTTTCATTAAGGAGCATGGGTTTTATAGAAAGTAAAGGATTAAGATTAATGCCATAGAATTGAGCTAACTTTGTGACAATTCCACCGATACAAATTGCACTGGTGAGACTATCACTAATTATTCAAATTCTCTATTATAAGAATCTCCCCAAAGTAATATTTTCATAATAATAAAGACAATAGAGAATCAAAATATCATCAAGAGAAAGGGTCTTATTTGAGAGAGCTCTACCATTGATAGAGTAAGTAAGAAAATAGTGTACATAATAAAGAGCTTTGGATTTTAGATGAGAGGCTTTAGTCTGTCCAATGGAGAATTTGAGAGCATTAGGATTCTTAGTCTCATTCCAAAAGGAGGAAGCAAGCTAATGAGCTTTTATTTGAACATGTCCCTCTTGCACAAAAACCAAAAAGAGTAGCAAACTCTTAATGTGTCATGAAATGATCTCATCCTCCTAACTTAAATTTCATGACAAAATAGGGGTTAATATCATCATACTTGATGGAATGAAGAGTGTATGATGAAAGAAATTCAATAATGAGAGATGGATAAGAGGGAAAAAGTTTAAAAGCAGAATCATATATCTGTCAAAGTATAATTGAATAGTTATCTTCATAATGTATTAGTTGTTAAATATAACTAAAACACTTAACATAAGTCTGTATAAATACTTGTCATGTACTGCTTCTCTCAATATACGAACATCTTCATATCATGTTCTATTCAATATTGATATGGTATTAGACCGCTCATGGCTTCAAAAACTAATGCCCAAATTATACCAGTCACCTCCTCTCCTCTACCTCATCATCTTCTACTTAATTAAATTTCTCTCTTAAACTTACCTCCCACAACTACCTAGCATGGCGAACTCAATTGCTTCCTCTGTTTTATTCCTAAGATCTGACCAAATTCATTGATGGTTCAACTCCGGCACCTCCACAGACTATTCTATGTATAACAAATCTAAAAAATTTTATTCCTAATCCTGCCTACCTCTGTTGGTTCAAGAAAGATCAATTATTCCTCTCCTAGATTTTGTCTTCCCTATCAAAGGATATTTTTCCTAATGTCACCTTCGCCTACACAGCATGCGAAACCTTGACTTAGACATTTGGTGCGATCTCTCAAATCTTCAATTGCAACTCAACATTAAAATCTAAGATCTCAAAAAAAATCTTATTGTCACTCAGTATTTACTAAAAACCAAATCTCTTGCTGATGAGTTGGCTACTATAGGTTATACTCTCTCCGCTGCTGAATTGAAAGCGATCATCTTTCATAATTTATTACTTAAGTTATAATATGTTATAATGGCCTTGAATCTATGGCCTAAACCTCTCTCTTTTAATGAGTTGCACAGCCAATTAGCAACTTATGAAATTCTCCTACGGAGCCAACAAAAATAACCCCTTGCTAATGTTGCCTATTAATCCATTTCTTCTCCAAAATCACCACTATTACCTATTGAAATATGATAAAAAAAATAAAGAATGGATGTGGGAATCCCATATTGGAAAGAAGTGAAGGAAGGAGGGAGATATTTGGTTATAAATTGAACTCTTTGCTTCATTTGTTAAGTGTGTCAATCACCATTTTTGTTTGGTGTACCATTGAAAGCTATTAGTTATACTAGTAGAGAATTTAAAGGGAAATTTTCTTGGGTGTACTTGAGCTTTTGGGTATGTGTAAGAGTTAAATATTTTGTAGTATGGTTACAATAATTTTCCACATAATAAATATTTTTCTTTTGGTTTTCTTTTGACAACACTCATGGGTTTTCTCCATTTGGGAGTTTTTCATGTTAAATTATTGTGTCTTTCTCTCTTTTATTTTTCAAGTATGTTTGTTGATGTTATGATCTAAAGGGGTAAAAGTACTTGTTGGATTATTAAGGGGCTCATTTTCCCTAATAATTTGTATAGGAGCTCTTGGTTTATTTTAATATGCTCTGTAGTTGCGGCTTAGATTGATCTTCTATATCATAAAAAATTTCCTTAGGCTAATTAGCATTTCACATTGATAATTTTTTTTTAGAAATTGTTGTGATCCAACTGGAGGTCCTTTAATTATGGTATTTTGTTTATTGAGTGTGGTATTGTATAAGTAAGTACAACCAAGAAAGTTTTATCACAAAGGCTATAAACACCTAAAGAAGTTATGACTGAAGTGGTACTATTTATGTCCCCCTAATCTCTACTGAAAACTTTCTTAGTGTATTCCGTAGACATAATTATTCACTTATTAATCACTTATGAGGTCACTGTAGTAGGAAATACTATTCAAGTATATGGAGGTAATGTGCATTATTGAACAAAAATGAACTTCAAATTTGATATTGAGAAATTTAATGGGAGAATAAATTTTAAGTTATGGAAAGTACAAGTCAAAGATATACTAATCTAGTATGGATTATATAAGGCCTTGAAAGGAAAGCCAACTTCTTTGTCCAATGGAAAGGAGCCAGATAAATTCAGTGAAAGCAGTGGAGACATGGAAAAATCTAACATGAGTAAAGAAGAATAAGAGGAGTTAGACATGAGAGTAGCAAGTCAGATTTATCTTTGTTTAGCCAAAAATGTTTTTGTTAATATTGTTAGATGGTCATCAAAAAAGGAGCTTTGGGAAAAGCTTGAGGAAATGTTCTAGGCTAAAATTCTTTTAAATAAGTTGTATTTGAAGGAGCAATTTCACAAATCGCAAATGGAAGAAGGTACAAAAATTTTTAACCACCTTAGTGCACTCAATGGGATTGTTTCTGAACTAGAATCTATTAGAGTGAAAATTGATAATAAAGATAAAGCATTAAGGCTTATCTAGTCGCTTCCACCTACCTATGAACACAATGCAAACCTTTTTAACATATAGGAAAAAGAATGTGAATTTTTTAAAAGTGATAAGTAAGCTGATTTATGAAGAAAGAAGGTTGAAAAATGGAAAGAACAAGTCTTCTAAAAGTACAACATTGTCAGTTTGTGGAAATGGGAAGAAGAATAAAGGCTCTAAAAATAAAATTATCTGTTAGGGATGTGGGCAATTTGGACATGTAAAGAAGGATTGCAAAAATGGTGAAGCTAATTTGGCTAATGGCTCCAAAAGTAATATTACTAATGCGATTGTCTTTAAAGAAGGAGATAATGAACTTTCTATATAAGGAAAGATACATATCCTCATGGCATGATAGCTACCAACTGAGTTGCTATGGAACAGGATGTATGAAGGTAGCATGGTCACAGTTTTCACACGAGCATTGGTTGACAGTTGATGTAAGGTGTGTGGTGAAACTGATGTTGATGGTTAATGAACTTCTTAGAAAGTTTACATTGGAAGTTGCACTATAATTTATTAGCAGTTTTTGGACATGAATTGGCCAAGGTGAGAATTCTTGGAGATGGTGAATCCCAAGTGTGTATACTCTTATGGTAGAGTATGATAATTCTTGTTTTTAAAATTATGACTGTCATAGTTGATGTTGTTATTGAGGTAGCTGTTGTTCTTTTTTTTTAATCATCGTGGAGATTATTGAAAAATGATAAAAAAAAATTAAAGAATGGATGTAGGAATCCCATATTAGAAAGAAGTGAAGGAAGGAGCAAGAGATTTGGTTATAAATTGAACTTTTTGCTTCATTTGTTAAGTGTGTTAATCACCATTTTTGTTTAGTGTACCATTGAAAGTTATTAATTATACTAGTAGAGAATTTAAAGGGAAATTCTCGTAGGTGTACTTGAGCTTTTAGGTATGTGTGAGAGATGAATATTTTTTAGTATGGTTGTAATAATTTTTCACATAGTAAATATTTTTCTCTTAGTTGTCTTTTGATAACACCCATGGTTTTTCTCAATTCGGGAGTTTTTCACATTAAATTATTATGTCTTTCTCTCTTTTATTTTTCAAGTATTTTTGTTCATGTTGTGATCTAAAAGGGTTAAAGCAATTATTAGATTGTTAAGGGCTCATTTTCCGTAACATTACCCACTCCTTTATTGTCATCATATTCCACTCCACACCATTTTTAACCTCATCCTTGGAAGCCTCCTCAGTGTGGAAGAGGATCTTGAATTTCCTGTTAAATTTACAGGCTTTCAACCATTTAGCCTCAACATGCCATTGTCATTATCAAACCCCTCTTTCCTATAATGGTACTACTATCAATCACCATAAGCCTCCTCCATTCTCAACCCTACATCCTTTTGCTTCCTATTAGTCACCACAAGCCAATATCGCCCAATACCACCATTCTATCACCATGCAACAATGGGTAGCTGATGCAGGTGCTACCTCTTATATCACACTAGATCTCGGTGCCCTTTACCTTCCTCACCCTTTTAAAGGAACTGATCAGGTGTACGTTGACAGTGGTCATAGCCTCCATATCCATCACACTGGCACATCTTCTATCTCTTCTTCTAAACATACTTTTTCTTTACTAAACACACTTCACGTCCCTAAAATAACTAAACCACTAATTTTAGTTCATAAATTTACTGATGATAATAAATGCTTTTTTGAATTTTGGCCCTTATTTTTCTTTATCAAGGATGAGAAAACAAGGAAGGAGCTACTTCACGGGGTTCTTGAGTGTAGCCTCCACCAATTCTCAACTTAAAAAGCATTACTAGTGGAGAAGCCTTCTCTTTCCCTATGGCATCAACACTTTGGTCATCCATCAATGCAGACTACTGAATCTATTGTTACTTCTAATAAGCTTTCTTCAAAGCCATATAATAAAGACTTATGTCCTTCTTGTTTGCTTGGGAAGTCTTTTAAATTTTCTTCAGCATTGACTAAACATCATAGTACTGAGCCTTTTCAATTAATATTTTCAGATGTATGGGTACCTTCTCCCATTTTATGTAATCTTGGATTTCATTATTTTATTCTATTTGTTGATGATTATACTAGATGTACATGGGTATTCTTTATGAAAAATAAGAGTGATGTCCATGACATTTTTATTAACTTTAATAGCTTTGTTAAATGACAATTCTCCAAGAAAATAAAAGCACTATAATGTGATTATGGTACTGAATTTCAAAGTCTCAAAACCTTTCTTTAATAAAAGGTATTTGACATAAAATTGCATGTCCTTATACCTATGACCAAAATGAAGTTATTAAATGCAAAATATGTCATCTTATTGACACAGGTTTGACATTAATGGCTCATTGTAATCTTCTTTGTCAATACTGGCCATACTCCATTGATATTGAAACCACTCTAATTAATAGCCTTCCTATACCAACACTACATAATGCAATTCCACATCCTTACCCATTACAACACCCATTCCTCATTGCCATCCTAGCTGGAAATATCCAACCGACCCATCTCTCCTATTATGTCCCACAACTTTGTCAATCCACCCTAAACAGATGAGGAGCACTTCTTCACACAACCATACCTGACATCAAACCTTCTACCTTCATTGAAGCCAACAAGCATTCTCATTGGCGAGCTATAATGCAAGAAGAACTTGTAGCTCTCCTCGAAACCAAAACATGGCAACTTGTTCAACACCCACCCCACCAACATGTAATTGGCAACAAATGGGTATTCCGGATTAAGAAACTTCCTAATAACACCATCTCTTGCTAGAAGGCCACACTCATCGCCAAAGGCTGCCATCAATAGAGTGGGATTGATTTTCAAGAAATGTTTAGTCGAGTTGTAAAGTCTACTATAATTTGGCTAATACTCTCCTTAGCTTCCATGCATAAGTGGCCACTTCATCAAGTCGATGTATCCAATGCTTTTCTACATGTTACTTGGATAAGCCGATGTACATGGCTCAACCACAAGGCTTCATTGACTCTATTCATCTGAATTATATGTAACTCCTCCATTGCTCTCTATATGGCTTACGCCAAGCTTTTAGGGCCTGGTATCATCAGCTCCACACTTTTCTTAACAAACTTAGTTTTACAAGCTCAAAGGCTGATCACTCTTTATTTATTCTTTGATGAAAGGATGATGTTTTATTGTTACTTGTTAATGTCAATGACATAATTCTCACTAGATCATCTTCTTCTCTTATAGCGAACATTCTTGTTGCCCTTAAAGCTGAATTTCCCATTAAAGATGTTGGCCAACTCACATATTTTCTCAGAATTAAGGTTTAACATACAATAAATAGGATTATCATCAATTAGTCTAAATGCATTCAGGACCTTCTCCTTTGGGATGGACTTTAAGATGCTAAAGGATTCCTAACGCTAATGGCTACCATACCTGCACTTAATAAAACTGATGGCCAACTATACTCCCAGCATGAGACTTATTACCAATTAGTTGGTGTACTATAATATGTCACATTAAGCTAACTAAATATAGCATTTACTATTAATAAGCTAGGTCAATATATACAATGTCTTATGGACCTTTACTGGCTAGCACTCAAGTGATTACTTTGGTATCTTAAGCATACTATTCATCACATATTATTCTTTGACAATAGCTCTTCCACTGACATTCACTGCTTCACTAATAGTGATTGGGGGGCTATCTTGATGATCACCACTCCACCAATGGGTATGTTATTTATCTTGGCAGAAATAGTGTCTCATAGTGTGCTACAAAGCAACCAACCATTGCTCGTTCTTCATCGAAAAGCAAATATAAAGCTATTGCAAATGCCACTATCGAAATCCTTTAGATACGTCACTTGCTCGCTAAGTTTGGTTGCTTATCTTTACCTTTTGTTGTACTTTGGTGTAAAATGTTGGGGCCATTTATATGACCTCCAATCCTATCTTCCATGCTCAAACTAAGCATATCAAGCTTAACTGCCACTTTGTTCGTGAACAAGCCCAAAAAATAACCATTCAAGTTCGGCGCATTATTACCAAAGACCAACTCGTTAATGTCTTTACCAAACCACTGGTTGTTTGACCCTTTCAATAATTTATTTCGAATGTGCTTTCTTCCCTTCTCCTAGCCATTGGTTTGCGAGGAGTGTCAAAGTATGACTAAATAATTATCTTTATAATGTATTAGTTATTAAATGTAACTCAAACTCTTGACATAAGTTTGTATAAATACTTATCATGTACTGCTTTTATCAATAAATGAATATATTTATATCAAATTCTATTCAATATTTATAATATCCCACCTTTTAAAAGAAGTTCCTTGACTTCATCATAGCAATCAATTGCTTTGAGGGTTGGCTCATCCATAAAGCGAGATGAAATAAGATATCTCTTTTAAAATTGAGAGACTCTTTTTTTGAAATCTTAAGTAGAATATGAAAAAGGAGAATGTGTCCTCTTTGGCTTGTTTTTCTTTAAAGGAGTATTTTAAGAAGATGAAGGAACCTTGCTTTGTTTCTTGGGAGCCATAATGAGAGAAAAGAAATTTGTAAAAAAAAACTTAAGAGAGAAAAGAAGAAATTGTAGAGAAAAAAGTGAATTATGAGTGAAAAATTAATAGAAAAAGGTAGAGTATTTATAGACATGATAAGGAAGATAGGGAGGTTCAAAATTTGAATTTGAATAAAAAATAACCTAAAAATCATTCCTGATAAGGATTGGGGAGTCAAATTAATGCTCAAAATTTAAAATCCCTATCCTATCAGGAGCGATGTCTTGATCGGGACATGCACTAATCCCAGTCGGGACATGGTGTCCTGAGTGATATCCTGGTCGGGATATCATTCAGGATTAGTTTTGTCCATTTTCTTTGAAAACGCAGAATGCAGTCTTTATCAGGACATGCATGGTCCTGAGCAAGACTAGTTCCTTGACAACATAAGATTGCAAAATCTTTGCAATTAAGTCAAAAAATTCTTTACAATTAAGTCCTTATGAATTAATTGTGTATTTACTTTGAATTAATTGGAGATTTTGAGGATTTTTAAATGAGAATTTGAAATATACTCATTTAAATAGGGACTTATTTTGCTAAATAAAAATAATTAATTTATTAAATATAATTCAATAATTAATTATTAATTTACAAAATAGGAAGGAACCTTGTAAATTATATGCCACATATAAAATAATGTGCTTGAATTTTTCAGGAACCTTACACATTATATGCCATATGTAGGGGTGTAAACAAATAGAGCCACTCGCGAGCCACTCAGAGCTCGGCTTATTAAAATCTCATTCGAGTTAAACGAGTAGAGGTTGAACAAAATTTTGAGGCTCGAAAGATATATGAACAGAGCTCAAACACATTAAAGCTCGGATTATTAAAGCTAGTGAACAGGCTCATTAATATGTTTATGAGCTAGCTTGTGAACAAGCTTGTTTATGACATTCGTGAACAAGCTTGCGAACAGTCTCGTTTAGAATGTTCATGAACGTGCTCGTTTAGGATGTTTATGAACACGCTCCTTTAAGATGTTTGTGAACAAGCTTGTTAATAAGCTCGCGAACATACTTGTTTATATATTTTTAGTATCATTTAATTGTAATGTATATTAATAATAATTTTAAGTAAATATAATTAAAAATTAGTAATTTTAATAAAAATTACATATATATAACATAAATTAACATTAATATCAAATATTAGTATTAAAAAAATTATATTTTTTTTATGTATATTAATATGAATGTTAAGTAAATATAATTAAAAATTGGTAATTGTAATAAAAATTTCATATTTATAACATAAATTAGTATTAAACTAATTACATAATTTTGATGTATATTAGTATGAATATTAAGTAAATGTAATTAAAAATTATTAATTGCAATAACAAATTACATATTTCTTAGTTATAATGTAAATTAATATTAACATGAAAAAAAATTAATATCAACTAAATATATTAAACTAAGTAATACATAATACTAAGTTACTTTTACATTTAGCTAAAATTGTGTAGTTTTCACATTATATAGTTTTACCATATAATATTACTATTAAGTATAAATAAATTTAACATTAGTAACTACTAAGATCACCAACTATAAGATTACTACAAGGATATTAAATATAATATTAGATTACTAATTATTGAGTATTAGTTAAGACTAAATTTAACATATAAATATATTGACCATAAGATTACTATAAGGTTACTAAATATAAGATTATATTACTAATTATTGGGTATTAGCTATAGCTAAATTAACTTATAAACCTATTAACTTCAAGTTTACTAAATACTAAGTATCAATAGTATAATAAGATTACTAACTAGTAAGATCACCAACTATAAGAATATTACAAGTTTCCTAACTATAAGATTAATGATATTAATTTTAACTATGTGTATAGTTTTAGTATATAATATACTATTAAATAAAAATAAATTTAACGTATGAACCTATTAACTATAAGATTAAAAAATACTAAGTATCAATTAACTATTAAAATTACTAACTACTAAAATCACCAACTATAAGATTAGTAAAAAGTTACTAGGTATAAATTAGATTACTAATTATTGGGTAGCTAAAATACTTAGTAAATCCTAATCATATAATACTAATTTAGTTTAAAGTAAATATAATTTAAATTATCACATAATACTAATTTAATGTTAAATAAATATAATTCTCATAAAAAATAAATTTATTTAATATTAAGTAAATATAATTTAAATTATTAAATATGGTTGAAAACTATGTAGTTTTAACATAAAACAACGTAGATCTAATAAAACAAAAAAACTACATCATTTTTTATTAAAACGACGTAGTTTTAATAAAAAAAAAAACAAACAACCTTAAAACTAAAAACCTAGGGCACATTTCATTTTCAACCTAAAAAATCACTATATTATATTAATACCAATATTAAATAATTAAAATCTAAAATAATAATTAATTAAAAAATACTAATTACTAATTATTATTTAAAATATATATTTATTATAAATCTACATATTTTAATTTTAAAATTAAATAAACTAATATAACAAACCAAACTAATTAAATAATTTAACTCAAAACTATGTAGTTTGGTAGTGAAACTACGTAGTTTTAATGTTGAATAAATACATATATAACCCCTATTAACCTTAAACCATCATCTCTTTTATATTATAATATCTCTTTTTGCCCTATCAGCCTCTCTCATTTTTCATCTCTATCTCCCTTCTTCTTCTTTAGCAATAGCCTACCTCTCACAGCTACCTTGTCTCTCTTCGTCTCTCACCTAACCCCCTTACCCTCACCATTCATCATCTTCTTTTTTCTATTTTTGTTGCCATAACCCTCACTATTCATCATCTTCTACATCCTGACGACCTCATATAATCGTCCTTATCTAGCCCTCAATCTCCATTCATCTCTGTCACCACAGACTACTTTCCTTCTTGTCTCAATCGCCTTGCTACATACTTTGGTACATACCATAACAAACAAGATAAGTAAGATACTTTCTCTAAAACTAAAGAAAGGCTTTGTATTTTATTTTGGTTTTGGGTTTCTTTTTGCTTTTGTGTTTAGTTTGATTTGATTTTATGTTTTGTTTTTTTTTATTTTGATTTTGGGTTGTTGTATGAAATTAGTACTAATGCATGCATTATTAGATCCTTTCTCTGCAAAGGTATTGTCTTGGATTTTAGTTTTGGGTTTCATTTTGATTTTGGTCTAATTTGTTTTTAAGTTTGATTTGATTTTTGGATTTTCTTTTTAATTGATTTTAGGTTTGATCTACATTTGATTTTTGGGTTTTTTCTTTTTATTCTAATTTTTATAAATTACATTTAACACTTTTGCTTTTGGTTGTTAAGCATTGAGTTCTAAAGAATTGAAATTTTCATTATGCTTTTCAGAGAAAGAAAAATATAATAAAGTTGTTTAATTTAGGATTATATTTATTAAATATAATTCTTAGACATGAAAAAAAGCAGTGTAGTGTAGTTCTTAGACATGCTTAGGTAGAATTTGTTTTATACACACACATATACATATATGTATATATGTATGTGAATATATTTGCTTGTGAAGCCAAATTTATTTCTTCATGAATACCATTTTTCTGAGTCCTTATTTCCATTTTTTGCAAATGATGTTGTCCTTAAAGATTTGAAGTTGAAAGTAGAAACACTAAATGCATTTGAACTTTCGGTTACTGTCAAAGTTGGGTTTATTATTTGATATCACATTTCCATGCCTAAGGCTGCTACTGCTTCTTTCATATATTTTAGATTTGCATATCACTGTAATATTATTGTTAATTTATTTATTATATATATATAAGCTGCTTTATTAATTTTTAGCTCACAAACAAGCAACTAATCGATCAAAAAATCAAATGAGCAACCAAATAAGCCATAATGAACATGAATAAGCTCGAGTTTGACTCGAGACGAGCTTGAACTCCATATGTTTGGTTTTATTCTTGCTCAAGACAAGCTTGAACATGGTTCATTTTGGCCGAGGTAAGCCCGAGCATGCCAAAGCTCGACTCAGCATGACTTGATTACACCCTTAGACATATACAATATCGGTGAACAATGTTAGGCATTACTTCCCTGATAACTCACTTTATGCTCTCACATTGATCGGTAGTTATGATAGTTGGATGTATGTTGCTTATGCCAATGATTCAACATCTTCATGGGAAACTAGAGAACATTCTAACAAGATAGATTGGCCATAGTTATTGACACCAATAACTATTGCAAATGGCATCTTGTAATAATTGATAAGATGCGTGGTGTCGAATGTGATAATGTAATGAAATTCCTCATATGCAAGTTTACTAAGAGGATGAATCCCCAAAACATTCCTTAGTCTGCCTTCATCATTAACATTGATGGAATGGAAAACTTCCCCCTCTTGTTGTTGCATCCTGACAAACAACTGTCAAATTAGCTCGGCATCGCCCTCACCTAGCATCTGCTTCCTTTAACTATTGATAAAGTTCCTGTAGTCCTTTGAATTATAGCTTAAATTATATAGGCCACCACATTGTACTTATAAAAGTCTAATAATTTTGCATGGCCCAATGCCTACAATATCATTTTTTACAAGAATTCTTTTTATTCTAAGACTCAATTTCCTATGAGTAGGCATTAACCTACTCAAGTTTAGAATAAGCTCATGGTTATGTTCTTTTTTAATTAAACTAACAACCCAAACCCCTTCTCTCCTCACTGTATTTAAATATGTAGGGCAGCTTGTCCTCTTGGTTTTCCTTTTTGCATATGATTTTTTACCTCTATCATAGCTGATTGTCTGATACTTTCTAGTACCATCACTACCCTTGTGTCCTCCTTTATTTACCATTGAGAATCTTTTTAACTTTGCATGCTCTTAATATGCTTGAACAAGTTTATCAAAACTTGTAAAATACATACTTGGTTCAGGACCTATTTTGGCGCTAAATTTATTCATTGAACTATCTTCAATGTCATGCACATCATCAATTGGACTATTTTTTATGTCAAGCAAATCATCATTTGAACTTTCTTCAATGTTAGACACATCCATTCTTCTCTCTTTCTCTTGCACCAGTTGTATTTATTTAGTCTTCATATTCATAATCACCAAATATATGTTGAAATAATTATTTTCTTGTCGATATAATATCGTCTAGAGTTTCTTATCCTAATGATAGAGATATTAGAGTTTTGATAGTGATTGAACAGAGGATGTTGTGGCTTTTAAAAATGAAATGGGGTAAAAAGTTAGACTCTAACAAACTTAGCTTTACCACATTATGTTTGAACTTCACCACTCTATTTCTTATCATTTCTCAATATGAATTCAGGAGTTTACCATATAGCATTAAATAAAGGATAATTGAAGAATGCACTGCATTTAATCTTTTGAGGCTTTATTGGGAAATGATATTTTATTAATACTGCTTTTTTCCTCCTTTTTATTTTACCACTCAAATTTCCCTCCTTCTAATATAAAGGTCACATTTGTCTTTAATAATCATTGACTTTTTTGGATAGATTATATCTGGATAGCATTACTTTTGTAAAATTAATTTTTTCCGCAACTAGTGTAGCATTCGAATTATGTCGTCTTTAATATGAAAGGAGAGAACTACCCTGTACTATGTAGTCTATCAATGTTTAGGTTATATTACCTCCTTATTATTAATGTCTATGTCATATTACCTCCCTATTAAAAAATAATAATTTTGCCCATAAGCAATGTACTGTTAAGACCGAACTACCAATCTTATTTAAAGAGACATAGAGAGAGTAGTATATTATACTTATAGAAAATCTGATGGTAGATGGTTGACATGTCCTATAACAACAAGGTAGGTAACACCAATACTTAATTATTAGTTCAATTTTGATTTATATTTTCATTAATCCATCTTATTTTCTTTTCTTTTCTTTTTTTAAATAATAAGAAATGTCAAATTATTATTTCCCTCTAGAAACACTTGCAATCTCAGACATCAATATTAAATAATAAGAAATGCTAAAATTATTATTTCTCTAAAACAAACACTTACACACTTACAAGTCATTTATTAAATAATAAGATCCTCTCAACTATAAAACCACCCAAATGTTTTTTTTTCCAAATTGAAATAATCCAAATAAAAATTTCTCTACTCATTTCATGTTGTTTTGTAATTTTTATGCTTATAAATATTTTTTCTAATTATATAAAATACACACAAAATTAGAGATAGGACACACCCTTTCACAAAACCATATAAATATAAATAAATAAATAAATAAATAAATATATATATATATATATATATATATATATATATATATATTCTTTGCACTGGCCTAAAATGGCCTAAGATGTGTAAGCCCAAGTCATCTTTTAAGGAAAAGAGCCCATTTGTTATCTGAAAATGATATTATAGCAACAAGGGGTTGGAGGCTTATTCTTGGCAAGGTTTACCCATGCCATGATTCCAGATAATTAGTGAGACTTGCCTTATAGTGAATTAAGAAAGTTGATTGTTTCCTTTAGCCTGATTAGGTAGGTTTTTAATTTGATTTATTTCCTTTAGGTTTAATTGGGAAAGTCTTCTCTTCATTTTATTTCCATATGTAGTCGGGTTATAGAGCCTATAAAGGCTTGAGCTCTAGTACTTATATTGTCTCTACATATTTTTTACACAACTCAATATAATATTATTAGTTCATTTCTTTTAAAGACCCAACATTTGTTTATCCTTTGATCCCTGGGATCAGGCTTCACGGTGAAGCTAAACTCCTATTTGATTTATTTCATTTAGGTTAAAAAGGCCAAGAGCTTATTTCTTTCCCCTGTTGCCACCTTAAGTTAGTAACAAAAATCTATAATCTTTTACTTATTTTTGTAGTATTATGAAAGGCTCACACAGACCCTTATTTAAAAAAATCAAAAGATGGTTGGCTCGATCCACTAAAGTTTTGAGACTAAACATCTTTTTGGCATGCCTAGTGGGACCCTTGTATGCCTATGTAGAAAAGATAACAAAAAACTAATTTAATGGCAAGCAACTCTAGTTAGAGGACTACCTCAAATAATAAGATCGATGCATCAAGCTGTCACGTTCAGGAACATGGCCAAAATGAACCCGTGGATACTAAGGACAAGTATAATTGTGCTCTACCACCTAGGGGACAACCGATCCTTAGTATAGAAAATATGGAGTTCCTCAAGGATGAAGTGCTGAGGGAAAACCACACACTCTTCAACAATCTTATTGGACAAATGTCATTGGTCTTGAGGCTAATTATGGAGAGGAACGAGTGACTTTAGATGTAGTCCTAGAAGTAACTGGAGGAGGTGAATGTCAACATGCACTGCATGGCATCTATTCTTGAGGGAAAACAAAATGTTGAGCTCCCCAGGTATTCGTTAAACACTAATTAACCTAGTGGTAGTAATTTACAGTATGTTAATGTGCATATAATGAGAAGGCCCAATGATAACGAATGAAATTACCATGCTCGATCTTCTAACTATAATAACAATAGTTATTAAGGTCGAGCAATAGGTCATAATTCAAATCAATCTAGCACTATATTTGCCTATGATAAGCAAGGTTGAGAAATAAAACTAACCTCAGGCTAGGACATAGATCCATATAGTAATTATGCATATTACAACATTAGTGATTATAAGTATGAGTATCAGGCATCAGCAACCGATCAAAGTATGTTAAGAGACACATTAGAGAAAATAAGGATAGATTTTAAGCCTATTTCTAGGTCGATGTATAATAAACCTTATCCTGATTGGATAGATAAATTGCATCCATTTCCTAAGGGATATAAAGTGCTTGAGTTTGTATTGTTTTCAGGTAAGGAGAAATACCAATCTTCAATTGAGCATATAGCCCAATTTATAGTACAATGCGGAAAGGCATTGACTAATGACTTTTGGAGGCTGAGACTCTTTAGTAATTCCCTAACTAAATTGGCCTTTACCTGGTATACACACTAACCCTCTAACTTTATTACCACTTGGACAGATTTAGAGGAAAAGTTCCATGTGAAATTTTATAGGGCTAGGTGTAACATCTCTTTGGTCGATATAGCTAGGATTTCTTAACTACCAAGACAGTCAATTGAACAATATGTTATATGGTTTCACAAGCTTAAGGCTAAATTTCATTCAGGCATCAGTGAGGCTAAACGTGTTGCCATAATGGTTTGGGGACTCAATTACTCAATGAGAGAACACTTTGAGGGTCACTACTTTAGGGATTTATTTGAGCTTCCTACTTGGGTTGCCGGTTATGAAAGGCTGCTTATAGAGAAAGACTAAAGAAGGTCTTCCTCAAAAGGGACCTATTATCAAGACCCTATTAAAGTCTCAACAATTAATGAAGAATATGAAATCAATACTGATGACGAGGCTATAAATATGGCCGAATATGTGGGGACTAAACCTAATGAATGTTAGGCTTTGAAAAGCCCAATGGTTATAAGAGAAAAGAAGAAACATCCTAAGGCTAATTAAATAGCCAATGAGTATTCCATTGATCTTACTAAGGCTAATGAAATCTTTAATAATTTGATTAAAGATGGCCAAATAAAACTTACTGATGGCCATGTCATTCCTCCCCTAAAGGATCAAGCTGGCAAAGAGTATTATAAATGGCATAATTCCTAGAGGCATACTATTGACCATTTGCATGATCAAACTCCTAATTTTGGACTTTAACAAATAATTTTGATTATAATGTTTTCAACTAAGTTTGTAGGAAGTTGAGCTATCATGAAAATTAATTGTTAAATGTTTAGAGACAATGAAATATTCCTTAAAAGAGTATAAATATGCATTTCAATTAATTATCTCAATCTATGCAAATCCACAATCTTTGAGAAATAATTATATACCAAAAATATACATTTTTGGATATACAGTAGTCTACTCAGGGGTACCTCATGACCTGGATTGATAAGTATGATTTTAGGCTAATTCAATCTTTAAAATTCAAGGAGCTTTTTAACATCATTAGAGCTTTATAATAAGAAAATAGTCTCCATTATTTTTGAAGTAGACATCTTAAGCTTTTTGAATTGAGCTTACTTATCAAAATTTGAGCTCATTTAGGTATGTAAATCTTGAGTCAAAGTCAGCATATGCAGCTTTCATTTTAGCTTGCACAATTCTTAATATTTTAGGAATCTCTTGTACTAAAGAGGTTCAATTGAGGTGATTCAAAGTGATATGGAAAGATAAGACAATTATCTATAACTTTTATGAAGAAAGTAAAGGCTATTTAGATTGTCTTCAGTCTCAAAAATACATCACAAAGCACTATCTCAATAAGAATCAACACAGGGACTAAATTACATAAAAAGTGCAAATCCTGTCATGGTCTCGACTGGGACCAAGATAGACCAATTTTTGAAAAACTTCAATTTTTGGTAGAACTGATCTCAATCTAGTGTCCTAACTGGGACAATGATATCCCAACTGAGACATTAATATCCTAACTAGGACCAATGTAAAAATTTAAATACAACGGCTCATAATGGCTATTCAATACTCATCCTGATTGGGACTAATGATATCCTGACTAGGACCTGACATGTTACAACTCAAAAATCTAAATTTCATTCAAATGAACTTTAATTTTGTTGGGAACAAAATTATTGCTTCCAATAACTATAATTGAATTGCTTAAGTATAAATATAACCTCTAAAGATTTTTTTGAGGTTAAGAAACTTGTTTATTCATTCTATACTTTCAAGTATTCAATTAAGCTCTCTAAACTCTTTTAAAATTCATTTTATAGTTAGAATAGAAATTTGTATTCTTTTATTTTTTAGGGTTAAGAAAATGGGAAGTGAGATTCTATTATAAAGGAATTAGATTAAGTGTATAGCCATTAAAAAATTTAGGAATTCAATTTTAGTGTGAGCCTTGAAAACACTTGTGAATTGGTTTTTTAGTGAGCCTTAAAAACTCAAGTTGTAAGATTTGAGTTGAGCCTAAAACTTAAGTTGTAAAAATCAATTTAGGGAAATAGATTATGGTGATTCAAAATCTTAACTTAGGGATAAGTTACATGGAGACGTAAGATTATCGAGAATCTAAACTCCTTAAATTCTTGTGTGCATCATTCTTCCTCCTCAACATTCCTTTTAATTTTTATTTAATTTCTTATTATTGTTCATTAGTCCTATTCACCCCTCCTCTAGGACTCTTTCAATTAGTATCAGAACTTGAATTCTAGGAACTTCATTACTAAAAAACAAGATCATGAGGAGTGAATCATAAAACATTTCTTCACTTAGACCATTCTTTGATGGTAGTGACTATCCTAATTAGAAGTTTAAAATGGAGCTATAATTTGATTATGATTGCACCAAACTTTGGGATATTGTCCTAAAAGATTGGGAATCTCCTACAACTACCATTGATGGTGTGGTAACTACTTTTGTATAAAGCCAATGGAATAATGAACAAAAGGAGGAAAACAAAAAGACTATGATCACTTTAGTCTCTTCCATGATAAGAGAAGAATGAGGCAAGCTTCAACATTGCAATTCGGCCAAGGAAATATGGAAGACCTTGAAGAACCATTATGAAGGCAATATATAAGTAAGAAGCAAAAAGGTTCAACTTCATATGTATGAATATGAACTTTTCAAAATGAATCCTTAAGAATCAATCATGGAGATGACAAACCATCTCAATGCTCTCCTTACAACCCTTAAGAAACTTGGAAAACATTTCTCAAAGGAAGAGGTGAACAATAAGATTCTAAGAATCCTACCTAAAAAGGATTAAGAATCTCAAGTCACTTTAATTGAGAAAGCTCAAGACCTCTCTACTCTCTCAACTAATGTGCTTATTGGAAAGCTCCTAACACATGAGCTTACAATCAAAGAAAGAGGTGAAGAGCAAGAAGAGAACAAAGAGAAGAAAAAGAGCATAGCACTAAAAGCTCTTTAAAAAGATAGTGAAGAGGAAAGCATTAAAGATTATAGTGATGAAGATGGTGATATTGCCATGCTCACTAGGAACTTTAAGAAGTTTTTTAGAAAGAAAAATTTCTTAAGAGCAAGGGACTTTAACAAGAAGTTTGAAGGAGATGGTAAAAAGAAAACCAAAGAAGTTACTTACTTTGAATGCAAGAAACTAAGACACATCCAAAGCGTGTACCCAAAACTCAAATTTTAGAATAAGGGAGCAAAAGATAAGAAGAAGGCCTTAAAAGTTACTTGGGATGACTCCTCCAAATCCGAAGAGAAAGAGAATAAGAAGTGGCTAATCTTTGCTTCATGGCTTTTAAAGATGCAAAAGAGGTACCATCTACTTCTAACTCATCTTATGATAACTATTGTGTTTATGATGAATATGATAATGATGATGATGTTGAGAGTTCTATTGTGAACAAACTCTTACTTAAATGCAAAAGTTTGCTTTCTAGAAAAAAGCACTATAAGCATGAGTTAAATAGCTTAACCAAGGAATTTGAAAAGTTGAAAATTGAATTTTCTAATCTTGTTAAATCAAATGATAAACTTGCTAATTATTTAAAATCTTCTAATTCCTTAGAAGAACAACTCAAGAAAGCTAATAATGAAAATCATAAACTTTCTAATGAAGTAGTTGAGCTAAAAAATTCCATATCAAAATTTCAAAGAGGAAAAGAGAGTTTAGATAACTTGACTCTTAAAAATTTCATGGAAATACTCATGGAATTGGATATAGAATGTCCTCATCTTTATCATCATCACATATTAAATTTATTAAAGCATCATGCAATTCCATTCCCTCTACTTCAAAACTGATTGAGACTCAAGCTTTCAAAGCTAATAAGTCTCTTGTGTTAAATACTAAAGGGAAGTCTCATAAGTCTCATCCTTCATTAATATAAAGAGGTAAAACTCAAACTAGAGCACCTCAACCCAAGCATGCCTATATGTACTCTAGACATAATCACATTAGGCATGCTATATAACATAATGCACATAAACACGTTGTACAGACCTATCAAAATACACATTGTCATTGTCAATATATGTCTCACTCTATGACTCAAAAGAGTTATAGGAAGCACACACCACCATAACACATAAAGCATGTTTCATATGTTAGGAAAGCATATCATCTTAAGAGAAACAATTTTGAAAATGTTGTATGTTCATATTGCATGATCAAAGGACATACAAATAATGTATGCTTCTATAAAAGACTACACATTAATTTGCTTCCTATGGATTATCTTAAGACTAACCAACCTAGACCAAGAAAGGTTTGGGTTCAAAAGAACACTTAAATTATTTTATGTAGGTATGCTTGAAATCCATAAGAACAAAAAGCAAGTGGTATCTTGATAGTGGATATTTAAGGCACATGGCAGGATACAAGAAGCAATTTAACAAGTTTGATGGTAAGGATGAATGACATGTTACATTCATAGACAATGCAAAAGGAAAAATTATAGGCATTGGAGAAATATGTAATCCTCAATTTTTATTTATATATCATGTGTTGCTTATTGATGGTCTTAAATATAATTTGCTTGGCACAAGTCAATTATATGATATGGGAAATAAGGTAACTTTCTATCCTAGAAATTGCTTTGTTAGTAGTCTTAATGAAGACAACATAATTTTTAATGGTGAAAGAATAGACAATGTCTATGTTATTGATTTGAATAAAATTGATAACAAAGACATTAAATTCTTAATATTTCTTTCCTATGACATATGGACATGGAATAGAAGGTTAGGATATGTAAATTTTGAGCTTTTAAATGATCTTTGTAAACATGAACTTGTGATTAGTTTACCTAAGCTTGAATTCATTGAAGACAAACCTTGTGATGCTTATCAAAAGGGAAAATAGTCCAAGTCCTCATTTGAGCTCCAAAAAAGTAGTGTCTACTTCTAGACCACTTGAACTTATACATATGGATTTATTTGGACCAACTAAAATTGCTAGTCTCAGTGGAATGCAATATGCATACGTATTAATTGATGATTACTTTAGATTTACTTTGGTATGTTTTCTTACTTATAAGAATGATGCATTTAAAAATTTTCAAAATTTTACAAAAAAAGTTCAAAAAGAAAAATGTTTTTATATTTCTTTTATTAGAAATGATTATAAAACCAAATTTAAAAATGAAGTTTTCAAAAACTATAGTAATGAAAATGGTATTTCACATATGTTTTCTTCTCCTAGAACTCCTCAACGAAATAGGGTAGTCAAAAGGAAAAATAGAATTCTTGTGGAAATGGCTAAAATAATACTTCGTGAGTATAACTTGCCCCTATACTTTTGGGCAAAAGCTGTTAACACATCTTGTTATATTTCAAATCGAGTTTTCAAAAGACCAATTTTGGACAAAACATCTTATGAGCTATGGAACAATAGAAAACCCAAAATCTCATATCTAAGAGTATTTGGATGCAAGTGCTTTATATTAAACACTAAGGATAATCTTAGGAAATTTGATTCCAAAGCTGATAAAGGAATTTTCCTAAGCTAGTCTATTTTTAGTAAAGCATATAGAGTTTTTAATAAGAGAACTCTAATAGTTGAAGAGTCAATGTATGTTGTATTTAATGAATCAAACTCACTTGATCCTAGAAAGGATGTTTGTGGTGTTGATTATCTTGTAGGTGACAATGAGATTACGGAAACTCAAGAAGAAAAGGCTAATAAGCCTTTAGAACTTAAAGGTCCAAGTAAGGAGGATAATAAGGAGACATCTCAACCTACCTTGAAGGATGAACTTCCAAAAGATTGGCAATTTAAGAAAGCTCATCCTCAAGACCTCATTATAAGTGACACTATAAAAGGGGTAACTACTATATCTAAATTAAAGTCTATTATAAATTTAGCCATCATTTCTCATTGAGCTAAAAAAATATTGATGATGCATTGAGTAATGAATTTTGGGTCCTTACTATGCAAGAAGAGTTAAATCAATTGAGAGAAATAAGGTTTGGACCTTAGTTCCTAGACTAAAACAACATCTTATTATAGGCACCAAATGGATATTTAAAAATAAGATGAATGAATAAAGTGTTATAACTAGGAACAAGGCTAGACTAGTAGCTAAAGGTTATAATCAAGAAAGAAGGTATTAATTATGATAAAACCTTTATCCCCCCTAATTACAATGCTAGAAGCTAGTAGAATGCTACTTGCATTTTCATCATTCATGGATTTTAAAATTTATCAAAAGGATGTTAAAAGTGCATTTCTAAATGGTTTTATTATTGAGGAGGTATATGTTGAGCAACCTCCAAGTTTTGAAAATTTTGATTGTTCAAATCATGTTTTTAAATTTTCAAAAGCATTATATGGATTAAAACAAGCTCTAAGAGCTTGGTATGAAAGATTGAGCAACTTTTTACTAGAGAAAGGGTTCTCTAAAAGAAAATTTCACACAACTCTATTCATAAAGAAATCTAAGCATGATTTATTAATTTTTCAAATATAAGTTGATGATATTATTTTTAGTGCTACTAATCATTGCTTGTGTAAGGAATTTTCTAAGTTAATGCAAGGAGAATTTGAGATGAGTATGATTGGAGAACTAAAATTCTTTCTCGAATTACAAATTAAGCAATGTAAAGGTGAGATTTTCATCAATCAAACCAAATATGCAAGAGACGTTCTCAGGAAGTTTGGCATGGATGGAGAAAAGACAAGAAAAATTCCAATAAGCACCATAACCAAACTCAACAGGGATGGGAATGGCAAACCGATTGATAAAAAGCGATTTAAAGGTATGATTGAATCCCTTCTTTGTTTAATTGCTAGTAGACTCGATATTATATTTGCTACTTGCTTATATGCTAGATTTCAATCAAGTCTTAGAGAGTCTCATTTGAATTATATCAAAAGAATTTTCAAATATCTTTATAGTACAATACATTTAAAACTTTAGTATCCTAGGAGTTCTTCCTTTGACTTGATTAGTTATTTTGATGCAGACTTTACCAGTTTTTTACTAGATAGAAAAAGCACTTTCAGAACTTGTCAAATTTTAGGTAATTTCTTAGTTCTTGGTTTGGAAAGAAATAAGATTCTATTGCCTTGTCCACTGCTGAAGCAAAATATATGGTGACTAGTTATGGTTGCACACAAGTTTTATGGCAAAAACAACTTTGGACTACAACATTTATATTAATCACATTTCTATTAAATATGATAATACAAGTGCTATAAACCTTAGCAAGAATCTCATTTAGCACTCTAGAACTAAACATATAGATATTAGACATTATTTCTTCCATGATCGTGTGCAAAATGGTGACATTTTTCTTGAATTTGTTGATACTAATCATCAATTAGCTGACATTTTTATCGACCCTCTTCACGAGGAAAGAATGAATTTTATTAAGCATGAGCTTGGTATGATTGATGGTTTTAGTGTGTCTTGATTTTATGCTACATTGATTGATGGTTGAACTATTTTCATATGAAATCCTGTTATGCTTATTAATTGTTTTAGTTATTAATTTTGATTTTGATCTTAACAATTTTTTAATTTTTTTTGCTATTTAATATTTAATTATTGAGTTAAATTCAATTAATTAATTATTTCATTTTAGCAAAATTATTTCCTTTTTCCTCCTCCTCAATAAGACTAATTATTTTCTGTATACTTTTATGTGTTTTTCGTCAATTTTTGTTTGGTTTATTTTTAGTATATTTTATGTATCTAAGCTTTGAGCTGATGGTTTGCTTTTATGATTATTTTGTGTCAATTTAGGTTCAGCTTATTTTTTGGATATTTTTGGATATAAGCCATGAACTGTTAGTTTTATGTCTTGTCTACAATTAATATCTTAATATCATTGTAACTCTATTCTTTTTAATACAATTTTATTTTTTTAATGATTTTTTGCATTTTGACAAAGGGGAAGAAATATTTGAGTTTGTTTAATTTTTTATTTTACTTTTTGTGTTTATGCATATTTTTTTTTTAATTGTGTTTATACATACAAAATTCATGTTTAATTTATTCATGTATAAATTCTTTTTAGGAATTGTTTTGATATTTGATAAGGCATGGATATTTTTTAAGATTTGGTCTATCTTTGCTTTTCACAAAGGGGAAGAAATAATTGAGTTTGCATGAGTATTTAGTTAATTTCTTTTAAGGGAGAGAAATTTTTTTTACAAAGATATGTTTATGTTAGTGACATAACTATGTGATAGTATGTCCTTAATATCAATTTTTTTTCCAAATCTTATTATATTTTTTAAATTTGAAATAGTGGGAGAAAATTATTTGAATTTATTTTACATAATTTTGTTTATGCATGCATAGTAACGTTGTAAGTGTGGTTAGTTTTGTCATATATCATATATGATAAAAGGCCTTGTTTTGCTTAATTTGTTTTTATGTATCTTTGTTTTCATTATTTTGGTTCTTGAGCTTTTATTGCCTCTAGATTTTTTTTTGGTCCCTTTAGGTTCATTTTCCTTTATATTTCTCTCTTTTCTTTTTGTTTTTGACAATGAGGGAGAAGAAGCTATGTTATAAATTGTACTTAGTGTTTGTGTTTGTAATATGCTAAGTGTCATATGATCATGTATGATTAGCTAGCTATGCTATATATGATCATATGAGGTTGTACTGTGTACTATTTTTATGATGCATTATATGAATATATATTTGAAATTATTTCCTTTATATTGCCAAACATTGTTATTATGTTTTTAATACATTTGTTATATTAGGCCATAATTCTCTCGTGATATATTTTATATTTTTGTCATGGAGAATAAATTTTAAATTAAATTTATATTTCTTATCATGTCTACAAATGGGAGAAATAAAGAAATATATTTTATATAAAGGAGAAAATTTTTATGACTATCTTTCAAACTAGTATCATTTCTTAAAACCATCTCCTTTATAATTATTTAATGTTTTTTCAATTTTTTTAAATCCTTATATATGCTCTATTAATTCTTCTATGCTTTGGTATATGATATTAATTCTATGCATATATTAAGGGGGAGCAATTTATTGCATCTTTTTATTTTGAAAGTGGGAGCTATTTTAATTTAACATGTTTATACAAGTTATTTATTTTTGACACACACACACTCATTATTTATTATCTTTTCAAATTGGTTGTTAAAGCCAAAAAGGGAGAGATTATTGACCATTTGTATGATAAAACTCTTAATTTTGGACTATGATAAGCAATTTTGATTCTACTGTTTTCAACTAAGTTTATAAGAAGTTGAGCTATCATGAAGATTAATTGTTAAATGATTAGAGACAACAACATACTCCTTAAAAGAGTATAAAGATTCATTTTCATGAAATATCTCAATCTATGCAAATCCATAATCTTTGAGAAACAATTATATACCAAAAATGTACATTTTTTGATATACAGTGGTCTGCTTACAAGTTGCCTCATGACCTGGATTAATAAGTATGCTTTTGGCTAATTCGATCTCTGAGATTCAAGGAAGCTTTTTAACATCCTTAGAGCTTATAATGAGAAAATGATCTTCATCGCTTTTGAAGTAGACATCTTAAGCATTCTGAATTAAGCTTTCTTGTTAAAATCTAAGCTAATTTGGGTATGCAAATCTTGAGTTAAAGTTAGCATATGCAACTTTCATTTTAGCTTGTGCAACTCTTGGTGTTTCAATAATATCCTAAGTAATAGAGGTTCAATTGAGGTGATTTAAAGTGATATGGAAAGATAAGACAATTATCTACAACTTTTATAAAGATAGTTAAAGCTGATTCAATACTCTTCAATCTTAGAAAGAAATCACAAAGCACTATCTCGATCGGACTCAACATAAAGTCAAAATTGCACAAAAAGTGCAAATCCTATCATGATCCCTACCGGGACCAAGGTAGACCAATTTTTGGCAGAACTGAACCTAATCCAATGTCCTAATTGGGACAATGCTTAGGACAATGATATCCCCAATGGGACATTAATGTCCTGACTGGGACCAATGCAAAAATTTAAGTACATCGACTTGTAATGGTTGTTCAATGCTCATCCCGAATGGGATTGATGATATCCTGACCGAGACCTAATATATTACAGCTCAAAAGTCCAAATTTCATTTGAATGGACTTTGATTTTGTTGGGAACAAAATTATTGCTTCCAATAGCTATAATTGAATTGCTCAAGTATAAATATAACCTCTAAAGATTATTTTGAGGTTAAGAAACTTGTTTATTCATTCTATATTTTCAAGCATTCAATTAAATTCTCAAAACTCTTTTAAAATTCATTTTATTATTGTATACTCTTGTGAGAGTTAGTGAGTGTTAGAATAGAAATCTTATTCTTTTATTTTTTAAGGTTAAGAAAATAGGAAGTGAGATTCTATTCTAAAGGAATTGATTTAAGTGTTTAACCATTAAAAATTTAGGAATTCAATTTTAGTGTGAGCCTTGAAAACACTTGTGAATTTATTTTTAAGTGAGCCTTAAAAACTCAAGTTGTAAGGTTTAAGTTAAGCCTAAAACTTAAGTTGTAAAAATCAATCTAGGGAAATAGATTATGGTGATTCAAAATCCTAACTTGGGGATAATTTAGGTGGAGACGTAGGATTATTAAGAATCTGAACTCCTTAAATTCTTGTGTGTATCATTCTTCTCTTTTAACATTCCTTTTAATTTTTGTTCAAACTTCTTTAATTTCTTATTATTTTTCGATAGTCCTATTCACCCCCCTTTAGGACTCTTTCATATACTACTAACAACTATGTTATTTTTAAGAATGTGATCCAGAAGGCTATTGATGATAGAAAGTTATTATTCCTAAGCAAAGGGAAGTCTCAAACCATCAGCATGATATTACCCAAAATACCATGCAACATGGTTTTCCCTAAAGAAGTGAAGATTCTTGGCCCAGGCAAAGGAGAACTATAGACCCCTGATCAACCTAAAGTCAGGGTGGAATTGAAACTCCTAGGGGAAAAAGAAGGAGAGAGTTCAAAGGTGAACATGGAAGTTACCTTTACCAATAAAAAGGTGGTCACTTGCTCAACATGCCAACACTACTTCAAATACACTATAAGGAAACATAGCAGAAGCATATAAGGTGAGATTGATATGGATCCCTTAATCAACCAAAGGCTAAAACTAAAGCAAAAACATCAGTTAGTAATAAAAGCCAATCCCACTTGCTAAAAAGGCCAAGACTAAGGAATGAGAAGAACATGATTCCATAAAGGATTAGGGCCATTCACCTAATCAACTAAATGCCAAAACACTTAGGCTAAAAGCAACTGAGGAATGGTAGAGACATAGGCTTAAGATTGATGTCTTCAAGAGGGTGTGGTACCCTGATAAGGATGAAATATTCAGCAGACCAAGACATAAAAAAGAGGATGCAGAGGCTTCACCAATTAGCCTAACAAAGTCATGACCCTACAACCTCTAGGAGTTTAGCTTGGGAAAGGCCACAAGGATTAAAAAAGGAAGAGAGAACCCATTGGCCTCTAATCTTTGAGAAGAATAAAACTTCTAAAGAGAGTGAGCATGAGAAAAAGGTTGCTAATTACTGAGAAAAGGTGATTAAAAAGATGTATGGTGGGAAGATTAACCCTTAGAAGAAGCCCTATTCAAACTTTAATCTTCATAAAGAGGATAAAGGAAAAGGGAAAGTGCAATGGTACTAGTCTACCAAAGAAGGAAAAATCAAGGATGAGCCACTACCCCTACCATTGCCAAAGGGAGACATAGCAGGCTCTAATATTAATGCAGTAACCCCACCTAATGAGTTTAAGCCAAAACATGGCCAAAGGTCCACACTTAATGGGGATATAATCACTCTTAATTAATGTGAATTGGATAGATGATAGGGAGCATCCCTTACCATTCCACAACCTAATCCTCTCATGACCAGGCATATTCAACCATATACATGAAGGCCAATTTTAATGGAGTTGAAATGAAAAGGGTTTTAGTTAATAATGGGGCATGAGTCAACATTTTGCCATTATAAACTCTAAAAGATAAAGGATCTAGATAAGACTAATGCAATTATGATAGAATTTGTAAGGCATGATTAGGCTATTAAAGGATACATTATGCTAAATGTTAAAGTAGGCATGCATGAATTGCAAGGGGGCTTCTTCGTAATAGATGTAAGGACCAACTATCATGTGTTATTTGGAAGAGACTAGATACACTCCAATACCTATGTCCCCTCATCCTTGCATCAAATGTTATTTATATAGAGGCCAAAAGAGGATGTAGAGGTCATCAATGGGGATCCTAACCTATTTGGAGAAGAGGCCTTTCATGTAGAGGCCGTAATGTATTTGCCTCACTTCACTGGCTTTAGGAAATGTGCCAAGACAAACATTGCATTGGATCGGCCATCAGTGGTGGCAATAGGAGAAATGGGCTGATTTATCATTACAAATGATGATGATGATGATGTTGCTAGTCTCTTTAGACAATAGAAAAGTTCAATCAGCCGAGTGCATCTTTGAAGAGGAAGAGCAGGATCAGATAGGCTGATTGGAAATAGATCTACCATCAAACTAGGTAATGATCCCATTTAGAGTCCGGACATCCTAAAGGAAATCAATCTAGGTATAGAGGTTGATAAATAGCAAATTACATCAATTCTAAGCTCAACCTCGAATTTAAAGAATAGCTAGTGGAATTATTAAAGAAGTATAAGGACTTTTTCGCCTAGACATATGAGGAAATACCTGATCTAGACTAACAGTTGGTGAAACATAAGTTGCCTATCAAACCTGGTTATTAGCCTCATATTTAGCCCCCTAGATGAATGTCTAAAGATGTGAAAAAATTGGTGGTTAATGAAATCAAGAGGCTTATTGAGGCGAGGTTCATCTGAAAGGCATAATAGACTGAGTGGCTGTCCAATATAGTTTTTATGGTAAAGAAGAACGGTAAGAACAAGGTGTTTATTAATTTTAGAAATCTAAAACTTGTGAGTCTAAAGGATGAATACCGTATGCCTATAACTGATATGTTAATTAATACTACATCAGGCCATTATATACTCAATCTTATAGATGGGCACTCAGGCTATAATAAAATAAAAATTAAAGAGATCGATGTAAGTAAGACAACCTTTAAATGTCATGGTGCACTTGGGAGCTATGAGTGTGTGGTGATGTCTTTTGGTCTTAAAAATGCAGGGGCAACTTATTAATGAATGATGCATAAGATCTTCAACTCATTGGTTAGGGAATGCACAAAAGTTTGTATAGATGATGTGATCGTCAAGTCTAAAGCCGATGAGTAGTATATAGACCATTTAATAAAGACATTCGAAAGAATAAAGCTCAATTGGCTAAAGATGAACCCTCTCAAGTGTGCATTTGGAGTGTCAAAAGCCCATTTTTTGGAATTCTTAGTGCACCAGCGAGAGGGTAGAAGTGGGCGCCAACAAGACCAAGGCAATCATCCAAGTTGCATCTCCTAAGTCTAAAAAAGAGCTACAAAGGTTAATCAACCAAATAAATTACCTTAAGAGATTCATATCCAACATGACATGCCGATTATGAATTTGGTCACCCTTGCTAAAACTCAAAGATAAGGAAGATTTTATATGGACATCCGAGCATCAAAACGCATTCAATCAAATCAAGGCATACCTGATGCACCCTCCAGTCATGGCTGCCCCTAGGCCGAATGACCCTCTGATTCTCTATATTTTGGCCTCAGAAACCTCTATAGGTAGTTTGCTCACTCATGAGTAAAAAGGATATAAATGATTAATCTATTATCTTAATCAAGCATTGACACATATAGAGACAAAGTACTCTTCTATCATGAAACTTAGGCTTTATCTATACTTCACATGCCGCAAACTCAGGTATTACCTACTTTCTTAATGGTTAACAAGATATATGGTGTTGAATGTGATAATGTCATGAAATTCCTCATATGTAACTTTTCTATAAGGATGAATCCACAAGACGTTCGTCATTCTACCTTCATCATCAATATTGATGAAATAAAAAAATTCCCTCTCTGCTATTACTATCAAATTGACTTAGCATCGCCCTCACTTAGCATTTTCTTCCTTTAACTATTAATAAAGTTCTTGTAGCCCTTTGAATTGTAGCTTAAATTATATGGGCCACTGTATTATACTTTTAAAAGTCTAACACTTTTGCATGGCCCAATGCATGTAATATCTTTTGCTATAAGAATTCTTTTTATACTGGGACTTAATTTCTTGTGAGCAAGCATTAGGCTACTCATGTTTGGAATAAGCTCATGGTTTTGTTCATTTTTAATTAAATTAGTAACTTAAACCCTTTCTCTCCTTACTATATTTAAACGTGTAGGGCAGTTTGTCCTCTTGGTTTTTCTTTTCGCATATGATTTTCTACCTCTATTATAGCTTATTGTTTAATACTTTCTATCACCATCACTGCCTTTGTGTCCTCCTCTATTTACCATTAAGAATCCTTTTAACTTTACATGTTCTTGATATGCTTAAACAAATTTCTCCAAACTTGTGAAATACATGCGTGGTTCAGGACACGTTTCAGCATTAAAGTTATTCATCGAACTATCTTCGATGTTAGGCATATCATCAGTTAGACTATCTTTAATGTTAAGCACATAATTATTTGAACTTTCTTCAATATCAACCACATCACATTCTTCTCTCTTTCTCCTGCACCAGTTGTATTTATTGAATCTTCATATTCATAATCGCCAAATATATATTAAAATAGTTATTTTCTCATTGATATATTATCATCTAGATTTTCTTATCCTAATGATATAGATATTAGAGTTTTGATAGTGATTAAACAGAGGATGTTGTGGCTTTTGAAAATGAAATGGGACAAAAAGTTAGACTCTAACAAACTTAGCTTCACCAGGTTATATTTCAACTTTATCACTCTATTTTCTTATCATTTCTCAATGTGAATTTGAGAGATTACCATGCAGCATTAAACAAAGGATAATCGAAGAATTCATTGTATTTAGTCTTTCAAAGCTTTATGGGGAAATAATGTTTTATTAATACTACTTTTTTCCTCCTTTTTATTTTAATGCTCAAATGTCCCTCCTTTTAACATAAGGGTCACATTTGTCTTTCATAGTCATTGACTTTTTCGAATAAATTCTATCTAGATAGCATTACTTTTTGTAAAATTAATTTTTTTCCACAATTAGTGTAGAGTTTGAATTATATCGTCTTTAATTTGAAAGGGAAGAACTACCCTCTATTATGCAGTTTTTCAATGTTTAGGTTATATTACCTCAATATTATCAATGTCTAGGTTATAGTACCTCCCTATTAAAAAAATTAATTTTTCCCACAAGAAGTGTAATGTTAAGACTCGAATTACTAGTCTTATTTATAGAGACATAGAGAGAGTAGTATATATACTTATAGAAAATTTAATGGTAGATGGTTGACTTGTCCCACAACAACAAGGTAGGTGACACCAATACTTAATTGTTAGTTTAATTTTGATTTATATTTTCATTAATCCATCTTATTTTCTTTTCTTTTTTTAAATAATAAGAAATGTTAAATTATTATTTCCCTCTATAAACACTTACAAGCTTGAAAATTAATACTGAATAATAAAAAATTCCAAAATTATTATTTCCTTAAAAAAAAGGCTTAGAAACTTGCAAGTCATTTGTTAAATAATAAGATCCTCTCTAATATAAAACCATCCAAAATTTTTCTTTTTTTTCCCCAAAGTGAAATAACCCAAATAAAAATTTCTTTACTCATTTCATGTTGTTTTGTAATTTTTGTGCTTATAAATATTTTTTGAATTATATAAAATACACACAAAATTAGAGATAGGACACACTCTTTTATAAAATCATATAAATATATGTATTTAAAATTTATATCATTTCCATTGCTATTGTTTGCATTGGCCCAAAATGGCCCAAGACATGCAAGCCTAAGTCATCTCTTAAAGAAAAGGGCCCACTTGTCGTCCGAAAATGATATTATGGCAACAAGGGGGTTTGAGGCTTATCGTTAGTAAGTTTTACCCATGCCATGATTCCAAATAATTAGTGAGACTTGCCTTATAGTGAATTAGGAAAGTCAATTGTTTCCTTTAGGCCAATTAGGTAGGTTTTTAATTTGATTTGTTTCCTTTAGGTTCAATTGGGAAAGTCTTCTCTTAATTTTATTTCCATATGTAGTCGAGTTACAGAGCCTATAAAGGCTTAAGCTCTAATACTTGTAAGGTCTCTACACATTTTTTTACACAACTAAATATAATATTATTAGTTCATTTTTCTCTCAAAGATTTGTTTATTCTTTGATCCATGAGATCAAGCTTCCTAGTGAAGCCAAACTCATATTTGATTGATTTTATTTAGGTTAAAAGGGTCAAGAGCTTATTTCTTTTCCTTGTTGCCACCTTGAGCTAGTAATGAAAATCTATCATCTTTTACTCATTTTTGTGGTATTTTGAAAGGCTCACACTGACTCATTTTAAACATTTAAAAGGTGCTTGGGCCAATCTTCATTAAGTTTTTGAGGCCGAACAACTATATATATAATGTTTATATTAGTGATATGCACTAGGTCAATCATATATGACCATTTTTTGAATTTATCATTTTATTAATAAAGAGGCATTTTTCATTATCATTGTGTGTTATGATAATTACTTGAATAGTCAATTCTTACTAAGGTCATCAAGTATGTGACTTGATAGTAAAACCCTTAGATTAAACATGAGTTCTATTCAAATTATCCCTAGTCATAACAATGTATTATAACTAGTATAGTGTTAATTGATGATTATGTTTTACTAATCACGAATATGAGATATTAAGTCAACTCATAGGTACTTATTTGAAAAATAAAGTGCTGGATTAACCCATCATGAGAATACTACATAGATAATTTTCATAAGTAATTCTCATCACATTAATATTGGCTTAGTCCTCTAACATTGAAATCACTATGGATTCCTATATTACTATTTTGTATTTTCATACAATCTTACATTATATTTAACCAGATGATAAATTAGGTTGTTGTTGGGTATGAAATAAGTTATGTGAGAAATGTGAGTGATTGAGAAGGAATTTATCCCTCATTTAATCTGAGTAAGATATCTATGGGCCCTTTGACCAGGTACACTGAAGAAAATGCATGGTCATGCTAAAGTAAATTAATAAAGAGTTATCATTCTCAGTTTACTAATTAAGAAATAATATAATAAAAATCGTATAAGGATGACATAATATATGCCTTATATTCAATTAAGATATCATGTGATATTCAATGTATATTAGGTTATGTCGGATTAATGACTTCACATGACTTGAGTAGTCATAATGTCTTGCTAGAGGCCACTTATGACATGTTGGCCTAAATAGAGAATCAAGGCCCACTGCCAACGTCATGTGAACCTACAGTGTCACACACTTTAAACAAGCCCAAAACGAATATAGGTTTAACAAGTCCAAATAAGCTCTGTGGAAATAAATAAATAAATAAAATTATTTATTTATTTGTTTGTTTATTTATTTAAGGTAAAGGTTATCTTAAATAAAATCAGAATAAGAATAAGTGAAAAATTACCAAAAAGTTATTTGGTAAGTGAAACCCTAATTTAGACGTCTATAAATATGCTATATTCTCTAAGGTTTCACTCACTCATTGTTCTACCACCAAATTTGTTTTCTTTCTTTTAGAAAAAAAAAACATAGAGTTATTTTCATTCTTAATTTGTGAGAAATCAAGAGAAGGTGCTAGCACATAAACATTTGTTTTCAATCAAGGGTTATTCGTATGGACACTTGTGGAGGACGAATTCTTTTGGAGACATCTCAATCCAAACTGTCAAATTAAAAGCTTGAGGTAGGGTGTCACCGGAGTGAACCTTATCTCTCCCTTCTAGAAATCTTACCTCTTCTGCATTTATGGTAAGATTTTGAAAACCCTAAATTTAATCAATTAATCAAATTACTTGGATCCAGGTTTGGGTTTGTGATTAAAATTTAATTTTTCCACTACGTATGGAATCACGAAACCCAAAAAAAAAAAAAATATATATATATATATATATATATATATATATATATATATATTACTCTAAATCTATTACATATAAAACATTGTATGTAATAGAATTAGAATAATTTATATATAATAGAACATTTATATTCTAAAATAAGATTTTTTATAGAAAAATATTGCAAATTTTATTAACTCAAGACATAAGCTTTTAGGGGTGAAAACTCAATTATAAAGAATAACACATGCCAAATTTTGGATTTAATGATTTTAGAGCTTAGCATATATTTATAGTAACAATAATAATTGAATAAGTAAAATAAAATAAAAATAGAAAATAGAGGGATATTTTAGTTCGAATAAAAGACATATTTTTTTAATGAAAAGAAAGAGTAATGTTTTAGTTGTAATAGAATTAAAAGAGTAATGTTTTAGTTGTAATAGAATTAGAATGCTTTATATAAAATAAAGAAAATTTGAAAATTATATTTTTTTATAATTTTATAGAAAAATATTGTAATTTTTAATAACTCAACACATAAGTATGTAGAACTAAATATTGAATCATAAAGAGAGACACTTAATAAATTTTGGATTTAATGACTTTAAAACTCTGTATTTAATATATACTAGTTATAAATCCATGTTTTGCATGGACTGTAAATGGTATACATATTTAAAAATAATTAACTAAATAATTTTAATAAAATAAAACTACAATTTAATTAATTATAAAAATAATAACTTAAAAAGTTATTGCAATAATTTTTATTTTATTATTTTTTACTAAGAACACACACATATATGTAGCGTAAATAAAATAAAAGAAAAAATAAAAATAGTTAAAAAAATATTTTAATTAGAATTAAAGTTAAAATTTTATTTATGGAAACAAAAAGTAATGTTTTATATGTAATAGAATTATATTGTTTTATATAGAATAGAAGATATGTATTATAAAATAAGATTTTATTTTATATATTTTTATTGGAAAATATTATGAATTTTAATAACTCAGCATATAAATTTTTAGAAGTGAATATTGAATTATGAATAGAAACATTTATCAAATTTTAAATTTAATAATTTTGGAGCTCAGCATTATATATATAATCCATGTCTATATTGTAATATGGACCAGGGTTCATAATGCGTGTGAAAAGCATAAAAAAATGCACGTTTGCTTTTTTTTTTTACTCTTTCTAATGCTAAAACTCATTCTAAAAGCATAGTCATTATATAAAACCTAAGTCTCGTCACCAAAATTCATAGACAATTCCAAAAAAATCATTAGTAAAAGCATTATCTACATTTTCAATTGAAAAACAAATAAAAGCATAATTAAAAAATTATGCATACAAAAATATAACGAACCTGCAAGTTACAAAAAATGAACCTATATGTTTAAAATAATGCACATGCAATTTATAAGCAAACCAACAAACTAAATTTGACAAATAATATATTAAGTTATCATAAACCTATAATTTTTCTTTTTTTGACAATATAAACCTATAAATTTCAACTAATAAACCTGTATGTAAAAACTAATCAACCAGTACTTTATAACCAATCAAACAAACAAACACAAAAAACTATAAAAAAAAAAAAACAAAATGAATCTATATGAACTCAACTCTATAACAAATGAACTTCTAAGCTTTAACTGATGAACCTATATGCACATTCTAATGAACCTATACTAAAAAACTAAACCAAAAAAAAAATCAGAATGAATATATATAAATATCCACTCTATAACAAATAAATCTTTGAGTTTAAACTAATGAACCTATAAGCACAAATTAATGAACCAATAATCTGTACCTTATGAATTTCATGAACATTATATAAAATTATGATGAACCTCCAATCTATAACAATTGATGCTCTATGTTATAATTAATGAACTTATATGTATAAACTAATGAACCTGCAGTTATAACTACTACAAATAAACAGACACACACAAAAAATTGAGAAAAAAAATAAAAAACTAAATAAAAATACGGAAATCACATATTCAAACAATAGAGTTTGAATTAAAACTGAAAACTAAAGGATCAAATAAAAGCAACAAATAAGTAAACAAAGGAAAAAACATATGTTTTTTTTAGTTCACACGTGTGATGGACCCCTAATCCATATTACAATATGGATATGGATTCATAATATAATTTGCCTACTCTTGCAAATGTGACTTTATCTAGCTAGAACACATAAAACCATAAAAATAACAACCCATCCAAAATCCTATCATAATATTAAACATTTCTTGTTCCTGGTCCACAATCTCAAATAATACGAAGTTATTGTGCAACCAAAAAAAAATCTCAAATAATATCAAGTCAAAGCAAATAATATATTGAAGATTTATGATGGCTTTAGGAAAAAAAAAAAAAAGAAGAAGAAGATTTATGATGGCCTACTTTTCTTTTTCTTAACATTTTCTAAAAAGTTTTACCACTTACATTATCATAAATTGAACTCATAATTTAATGACCTAATTTGAAATAGATTTCTTTATTAATTTTTCAAAAATAATCAAAATATGGAAATTTTTTTATAAATAGATTTGACTTTTTTCTTTTAAAACTATGGTGTTGACAAAATTTGTTTAAAAAATACGGTGTTTTTTTTATGTACAAATAGCAACTTCACAACAATTATCACAAAACAACTACAAGGACTATTATCAACAACTAAAAATATTTTTTGCTTTTTTGGCTGTTCACTAATCGTTGTTGCTATTTGTTTTTCATTTTTTTTTTGGTTTTTGTCTAGTTGTTGTTATATTGTATTTATGATTTTTTCTAGTAATTGTTGAGTTGTTGCTATTTTTTTTTTTGGTTATTGTCTCATTGTTCTTTGGCTGTTGTTGGATTGTTGTGGTATTTTTTTTTCTTATTTGAATTTATCTATTTAGTAAAAAAACCATCAACAACAATAACAAAAAAAACTATCATAATTTCACAAAAACAACCATATTCATTGAATTTTTATAGTAAAAAAATTATATATTTCAATTTTGAAAATTTTAACTCGCTCTTTTATTGAAAAACTTATAATATTTAAAGAAATCAAACAAATAAAAATAGAGAAAAAAAATAACTTAAAACAAACAAAAAAAAAAACGGAAACAACCTCACAACATCTATAAAACAACCAAAAAATCAACAAATAACAACCTAACAAAAGCCAATTCAAAATTCAATAGTTTCCTTTTGCCTTTGTTTTACAAATAACAACAACAATCTGAAAAAAAAAAAAACAGCAAAATAAAGAAGAAGAAGAACAAAATTCAATAATTATCCAAGTATTAAGAACCAAAAATAAGAAAATTTAACACTTACTCATTATAATTTTAGATGATTTGTGATATGGTAGGTTTTCAGTATATAAATTTTTTTAAAAAAATGATGCAGTAGTGGAACTTAATAAATTTGAGATGAAAATCTAATTGAAAATTTGTAGATTTTTTCTCTTTCAAAAACGACATAAAAAAAAATCTTTTTAAACAAATCAATTATAAATATTGTAATAGTCAATGTTGAATTTGGAGGAATAGATGAATAAAATGAAAAGAGAAAAAAGAATAAGGAGAAGAAAATGAAGACATAAAAAAATTTGAAAATATAGAAAGTTAATATATAAAGGAAAAAACCATCGTACTTTCAAAAAAATTCAGCAAAAAAAATGTGTATAAAGTGTAATTTTACCATTAATATCATTTAATATAGGGAGAAAGACAACTTTAGTGTATAAACTTTTTAAAATTTAACAATTGAGTGTTTGAACTTTTTAAAATTTAGGGATAAAGACACATTGTTATGTAATTTTTCAACAGGTTGACACACTGGACAAACATCTATATATATATATATTTATATATATATATATATTTATATTTATATTGTTAAGCTTAGCAATTATCAATCTTGAATTTTAATCTTAACAAACTTGATTTTGAGCAACTAATGTGTTTACTTCAAGTGTGTATAAGTTAGGAGTAATTTAGAAGTTAAAATAATTATGAACCTATCGAAGAAAAATCATTCCGAAAAGTCATCATAAGTACTATCTCAACTGGACTAATCACAAGGACTAAATTGCACAAAAAGTGCAAATTTTGTCATAGTCCCGACCGGGACCAAAGGAGACTAATTTTTGCATAAAAATCAATGTTTGGAAGAACCGATCCTGAACCAGTGTCTCGATCAGGACACTGCTCGAGACATTGATATGCTTGAACCAATGTCCTTATTGTATGCATTTAGGAATTTAGTATCCTAGGTTTCTTCCTTTGACTTGATTAATTATTCTTATGCGAACTTTGTCGGTAGCTTACTAGATAGAAAAACTACTTTCAGAACTTGTCAATTTTTAAAACAGAGTTTAGTTTCTTAGTTTAGCAAGAAACAAGTTTCAGTTGCCTTGTTCACTGCTGAAGCTTAATATATTGCAGCAAGTCTTTGTTGTTCATAAGTCTTATGGCATAAAAAAAATAATTGTTCAACTATAGTATAAAACTTGATCACATTCTAATCAAATATGATAATACAAGTGTTATTAACTTTAACAAGAATCATATTCAACATTCTAGAACTAAGCATATAGACATTCGACATCATTTTTTGCGTAATCATGTCCAAACTAGTAATATATCACTTAATTTTGTTGATACAAATAATCAACTTACTGATATCTTTACCAAACCTCTTAATAAAGAGAGATTGAATTTTATTAAACATGAACTTTGCATAATTGATGGTACTAGTTTGTCTTGATTTTGATAATCCTTTGAGTTTTCGTTATGTTTATTTTTGGTATATGATACTTATTCATTGGATATTTTCATATATTTTAAAAAAAAAATTCTATTTTGCAAATTAATAATTAATTAATGAAACATTCATTAAATTAATTATTTTAATTTTAGCAAAATATATTCTCCTTTACATTTCAAATACTCATTTAATTCTTCCAAAAATCCTCAATTAATTCAAATAAATGCAAATTAAATTTTCAATGACTTAATTGTTAGACATTTTGAACTTAATTGCAAACTTTTTCTTTAAACTTTTATTGCTGGAACCTTGGTCCCGCCCGGGACCAGATCATGTCCCGATCGAGACATGATCTGTCAATTTTGTTATTTAACACATAACTAATCCTGAACAAATATCTTGATCGGGATATCACTCGGGACATCATCTCGATCAGGATAGGAGTATGTCCCAACCAAGACATTGCTTTTGACAACATTAGGATTTCAAAATCCTTTCAACCTTTTGACTCTCCAATCAAAATCATATATGATTTTTCAAGTTCCTATTTACTTTAAATTCGAATTTTAAACTATTCCCAACCCTAATCTCTTGTTTATATATAATTTATTCCTCCTAGATTTTTCATCTCAATCAAGTTTATTTTTTCTTTAAAAAATTCTTCATCTATTCTTCTTTTCTCTCCTAATAGCTCCTAAGAAACCAAGTAAGGTTCCTTCATCTTCTCAAGATCCTTCCTCTAAAAAGGATAAACCCAAGAGAACACACTCTTCATTCTCCTATTCTACTCAAGATATCAAGAAATGATATCTCAATTTCAAGAAAGAGCTTTCATTCCCTTAAGATTAATGGATGAAACTACTCTCAAAGCAATTGGTTGCTATGATGAAGTCAAGGATCTCCTTCTCAAATATGGGATATATGATTTTTCTTTCTTACCTTTTCCATCTTATCATTCACTCATTATTAAGTTTCTTTTTACCTTTTCCATCTTATCATTCACTCATTATTAAGTTTCTTTCTTCATACACTCTTCGCTCCATCAAATTTGATGATGTTAATCCCTACTTCTCCATGAGATTCAAATTGGGAGGGAGAGATGGTTTCATGACTTATCAAGAGTTTGATACTCTGCTTAGCTTTTCTCAAGAGGGACACATTCAAGTAAATCTTCATTGGCTTGCTTCTTGGTTTTAGGATAAAATCAAAGCTTTTAATGCACCTCAATTTTCCTCCAAACATGCTAAAGCATCTCACATCAAATCCAAAGCACTTTGATATGTTCATTGTTTCATTACATACTTTATTAATGGTAAAGCTCTTTCTAATAAAGCTATCTCTCTTAATGATTTTTTTTTCATTCTTTATTGTCTTCATTAGGATGAAAAGATTACTTTAGGAAGATTTTTATAATGGAGAATTTGGCTAATTAGTGATAGTAACATCGGTACAATTTGTATTGGTAGAATTGTCACAAAGTTAGCTAAATTCTATAATATTAATCTTGACTCTCTCCCCTCTACCAAACCGATGTTTCTTGATAAGTCCTTTTTTAGAAATTCCAAATAATTCACCTCTATTAATGGAGTTTGAATTTGGAAACATGACTTTAGAATTAGTGAAAATATTGAAAAAATTAGAAGTGCAAAAAGGTTAAGACCTTGGGGAAGAAGAATAAGAACCTCAACCTCATGTTGCTCCTCTAAGGAAAAGAATAAGCAGTGAAGATACATCAAGTCAAGATGCTCAAACTTAAGATGATGAATCTCCTTAGGTAGGACAAATGTTTAAACGCATGTCCTTAATGGAATCCAACTTCAATTCTCGCTTTGATGAAGTTGAATCTAATTTCAATGTGCATTTCAATCAAATCAATGGCAACATTGCTCATCTTCAACATGATGTCCATCATATTTATGAGCAACAAGGCTACACTTGCACCTTTCTACCTCCTCCTTCATCCCCTCCTCAAGAATAGACATTATATATACTTTTCATTTATTTCATTTTTAGTATATGTTTGGTTTATTTTTCGTAAATGAGCTTTTAGCAGTTAGTTTGTTTTTAGGCTCATTTTTATGATTATTTATGTTTATTTATTTTTAATATTTAATGTTTGTACTAGATGCATTTTTCTTATAAATGAAAATTTTCCTCTCTTTCAAATTTAAATTTCTCTAATATTCATTCTTTTTTATTTTTGACAAAATGGGGAGAAATATTTGAGTTTGTTACAATTAAAAATTATTTGAGTTTCCATTGTTGCATTAAAATTAAAAGGAATTTTTTTTTTAACAAATATGATAGTGTGTCCTTAATATCAAAGGAATTATTTTTTTTAACATATATGATAGTGTGTCCTTAATATCAAATTTTTAATTTTTTATTGTTTATGATAGGGGGAGAGAAAATTATTTAAAATATGTCATATTATTTCATAAAAATTTTGTGTGTCTTTTTTCATTGTTTTGGTTCATGGTCTTTTGTTTCCTCTATTTTTTTCCCTTTAACATAAGGGGAGAAGAAGCAATGTGATATTTGTGCTTAGTATTTATCTTTGTAATATGCTAAGTACCACATGATCAATTAGCTAGTTAAGCTCTATATGATCATGTGATGTCTTCTTATATGTACTATTTTTTTGATGCATTATATGCATATATGTTTGAAATTATTTCCTTTATATTGTCAAACATTCTTTTTATGTTTATGTAAAGCCATAATTTTCTCATGATATATTTTATATTTTTGTCATAGAGAATAAATCAAAAGTTTATATGTCTTATCATGTCCATATTCATAGGGGGAGAAATAAAGAAATACATTTGATTTTATTTAATATCATCATTATCATTACAATTGTTATCTATTACACACTTTACCTTGTATTTTTTTTCTAACTCAAAATAAGTTTATCAAAATTAAAAAGGGGGAGATTATTGACCTTAGCAAGTTATCAATCTTGATTTTGATCTTAACAAACTTGATTTTGAGCAACTAATGTGTTTTCTTCAAGTGTGTATAAGTGAGGAGTCATTTGGAAGTCAAAATAATGATGAAACTATCAAAGAAAAATCATTTTGGAAAGTCATCATAATTACTATCTCAACCGGACTCATCATAGAGACTAAATTGCACAAAAAGTGCAAATTTTGTCATAGTCCCGATCGGGACCAAGGGACACCAAGCTTTGCATAAAAATCAATTTTTGGCACAACTGATCCTGAACCAATGTCCCAATTGGGACATTGATATCCTGACTGGGACATTGATAACCTGATTGGGACTAGAATTCCAATATAATGGTTTGTAACGGCTATTCATTGCTCGTCTTGATTGGGAATGATGATATCCTGACCGAGACTTGACAAATATAGCTCAAAAGTCCAAATTTCATTTAAATGGACTTTGTTTTTTTTTAAAACAAAATTTTTGCTTCTAACAACTATAATTGAATTGTTCAAGTATAAATATGACCTCTGAAGATTATTTTGATGTTAAGAAACTTGTTTATTCATTTTATACTTTCAAACATTTAATTGAGCTCTCTAAATTCTTTCAAAATTAATTTTATTATTATGTACTCTTGTGAGAGTTGGTGAGTGTTAGAATAAAAATTATTATTCTTTTATTTTCTAGGGTTAAGAAAAAGGGAAGTTGAGATCTTATTCTAAAGGAATTGGTTTAAGTGTTTAGCCATTAAAACACTTGGGATTTTTGGTTTTAGTGTGAGCCTTGAAAACACTTGTGAATTGGTTTTTGAGTGAGTCTTGAAAACTCAAGTTGGAAGGTTTGAGTTGAGCCTAAAACTCAAGTTGTAAAAATCAATCTAGGGAAATAGATTGTGGTGATTTAAAATCCTAACTTGGGTCTAAATTAGGTGAAGATTTAATATTATTGAGAATCTGAATTTCTTAAATTCTTGTGTTCATCATTCTTCCTTCTCAATATTCTTTTTAATTTTGTTCAAATCTTTTTCATTTCCTATTATTATTCGATAGACATATTCACCCTCTTCTAGGGTTCATATATATATATATATATATATATATATATATATATATATATATATATATATATATATAGTAATAATAATAATTGAATAAATAAAATTAAAAGAAAAAAGAAAATAGAGGGATATTTTAGTTCAAATAAAAGACATTTTTTTATGAAAAGAAAGAGTAATGTTTTAGTTGTAATAGAATTAGAATGCTTTATATAAAATAAAACATTTTCGAAAATTATATTTTTATAATTTTATAGAAAAAATTTGTGATTTTTAATAATTCAACATATAGCATTTAAAGCTAAATATTGAATCATGAAGAGGGATACTTATTAAATTTTGGACTTAATAACTTTAGTGCTCTATTTAATATATACTAATCATAAATCTGTGTTTTGCATGGACTATAAATGGTATACATATTTCAAAATAATTAACTAAATAATTTTAATAAAATAAAACTACAGTTTAATTAATTATAAAAATAATAACTTAAAAAGTTATTGCAATAACTTTTATTTGATTATTTTTTACTAAGAACACACAAACACACATATATATATAGTAACCATAATAATTGAGTAAATAAACTAAAAAAATGAAAATAGTTAAAAAAGAAATATTTTAATTAGAATTAAAGTAAAAAAAATTTATGGCAATAAAAAGTAATGTTTTAGATGTAATATAATTATAGTGTTTTATATAGAATAAAAGATATGTATTCTAAAATAAGATTTTTTTTATATTTTTATTGAAAAATATTGTGAATTTTAATAACTCAACATATAAATTTTTAGAAATGAATACTGAATTATTAATAGAAACACTTATAAAATTTTAAATATAATAATTTTGGAGCTCAACATTTTATATATATATATATATATATATATATATATATATATATATATATATATATATATATATAACCCCTATCTATATTTTAATATGGATCAGGGTTCATAACATGTGTGGCAAACATAAAAAGCACACGTCTTTTTTTTTTTTTTACTCTTTTTTATGTTAAAACTCATTCTAAAAGCATAGTCATTATATAAAACCTAGGTCTCTTCACAAAAATTCATAGACAATTCCAACAAATCATCAGTAAAAATATTATCTACAATATCAATTGAAAAACAAACAAAAACATAATTAAAAAATTATGCATACAAAAATATAATGAACCTATAGGTTACAAAAAATGAACCTGTATGTTTAAAATAATGAACATGTAGTTTATAACCAAACCAACAAACTAATAAAATTGACAAATAATATATTAAATTATCATAAACCTATAAATTTTTTTTTTGATAATATAAACCTATAAATTTCAACTAATAAACTTGTATGCAAAAACTAATGAACCAGTACTTTATAACCAAACAAACAAACAAACACAAAAAACTAAAAAAAAAAACAAAATGAATCTATATGAACTCAACTCTATAACAAATGAACCTCTAAGTTTTAACTGATGAACCTACATGCACATTCTAATGAACCTATACTAAAACTAAACACAAAAAAAAACTTTAGAATGAATATATATATAAACCTCCACTCTACAAAAAAATGAGTCTTTGAGTTTAAACTAATCAACCTATATACACAAATTAATGAACCAATAATCTGTACCTTATGAATTTCATGAACATTATATAAAATTATAATGAACCTCCAATTTATAACAATGGATCATCTACGTTACAATTAATGAACTTATATGCATAAACTAATGAACCTGTATTTATAACTACTACAAATAAACACACACACACACACACAACTAAGAAAAAATAATCAAACGCTAAACAAATATACAGAAATCACATATTCAAACAATAAGTTTGAATTAAAAACTGAAAACTAAAGAATCAAATAAAAGCAACAAATAAGTAAACAAAGAAAAAATATGTGCATTTTTTTAGTTCACACGTGTGATAAACCCCTGATCCATATTACAATATGGATATGAATTCATAATATAATTTTCCTACTCTTGCAAATGTGACTATATCTAACTAGAACACATGAAACCATAAAAAATAACAACCCATCCAAAAACCTATCAGAATATTAAACATTTCTAGTTCCCGGTCCACAATCTTAAATAATACGAAGTTATTACGCAAAAAAAAATCTCAAATAATATCAAGTCAAAGAATATAATATATTGAAGATTTATTATGGCTTTAGGAAAAAGAAGAAGAAGAAGAAGGAAAAAAAAATTGTGATGGCCTACTTTTCTTCTTCTTACATTTTCTAAAAAGTTTGACCACTTACATTACCATAAATTGAACTCATAATTTATAATGACCTAATTTGAAATAAATTTATTTACTCATTTTTTCAAAAATAATCAAAATATGAAATTTTTTTAAAATTACAGTTGACTATTTTCTTTTCAAACTACAGTGTTGACAAAATTTGTTTAAAAAATATGGTGTTTTTTTTTAATGTACAAATAGCTTCTTCACAATAATTATCACAAAACACAACAAGGACTATTACCAACAACAACTAAAAATATTTTTTGTTTTTTTGGCTGTTTTCTAATTGTTGTTGCTATTTTTTTTTTGGTTGTTTTCCAGTTGTTATATTGTTTTTATTGTGAAGTCCTATTTATGATTTTTTTTTTGTTATTGTGTCATTGTTCTTTGGTTGTTGTTGGATTGTTGTGGTTTTTTTTTCTTAGTTGAATTATTTATTTAGTAAAAAACCATCAACAACAATAACAAAAAAGAAAAACAATCATAATTTCACAAAACAACCATACTCATTGAATTTATTTAGTAAAAAAATTATATATGTCAATTTTGAAAATTTTAACTCACTCCTTTATTGAAAAATTTATATTTTTAAAGAAATCAAACAAATAAAAATAGAGAAAAAAATAACCTAAAACAAACAATAAAATGCGACAACAACCACACAGCATCTATAAAACAACCAAAAAAATCAACAAATAACAACCACCTAACAAAAGCCAATTCAATAGTTTTGTTTTGCCTTTGTTTTACAAAATAACAACAACAATCTGAAAAAAAAAACCAAAAAAATAAAGAAGAAGAAGAACAAAATTCAATAATTATCCAAATATTAAAAAACCAAAAATAAGAAAATTTAACACTTACTCATTATAATTTTAGATGAATTGTGATATGGTGGGTTTTCAATAGATAAAAAATTAAAAAAAAAAAGATGGAGAAGTGGTGTAATACCCTATATTTTTATTTAAATAAAGTAATTTTCAAACTGTGTTATTAATAATTACTTTTGAATTATATTATACAAATGTTAGTATTATTTTTAGGGTTATTAATTTATTAAATGATTATATGTAAGTATTATTTATTTATTGTCTAAAAATTTCATTGTTTATTATTACTATTATTATTATTATTATTATTATTACTATTTTAAACTATATTAACTTTATGGCTATTTATGTGTTACTATGTACACGCATATATATATATATGTGTGTGTGTGTGTATAAGTAGGGTTTAATTACTAATTTATATGTGTATGTGTGTCAAATTATTTTGGTGTATATACATATAAATACATATGTATATAAGTGTTATTAGGATTTATAATAAATATAAGATTATTGTAATAGTATATATATATATATATATATATACCCATCAAACACCAGAAACCCGAAAACCACCCTCCCTCCTTCTTCGTCCGTCACCATCACCGCCCCTCCTCTCCCTATGCAGCTCCCTCCACCGCCTGAGACTCCATTTCCGCCGCGAGCTAAAGCTTCCTGGTTGTTGTTGTTGTTCTCCTTCTTCTTCTTCTTCTTCTTCTTCTTCTTCTTCACCCGGTAGCTTCTCTTCATCGCGCGACAGCCCTGTCTCGGTCCGCCTGCCCAGCTTCGTCCCCCACCTCATGCACTGCCTCTCAGCTGTGACCTGCTGCTCCATCTTCTCCATTTTTCGGTGGCAGCAAGCTCTTCCTCCCCTTCCCCCTCGTTCAGTTGACAGTGAGTAACACTCACTTGATCCCTTCTTTCTTCCTTCGATTTTTTTGCTTGTCCTTGGTAGATCCTAGGTTAGTTAAGGTTGTTTAGTATGTATTGAAGTTGGTTTTAATTTTTGGAAATTTTTGGTGAATTAATTGATTTTCCAAAATTTTATTTGATATTTATTTGGTTTTATTTGATATTTATTTGAGTTTAGTTAGTCATTAGGGTGGTTGTTGTTAATTATTTTTTGGTGAATTAATTTTATTGAAATTTTTAGGAATTATTGTGAATTTGGTAAAATTTTTGAATATTTTAGTAATATTTTGTTTATATCCGAAATTATTTGTAAAAAAAATTATAAAATTTTGATAATTGAGGTTATTACTAAATGTTATTAATTTTAGAACTCAAATTATAATTTTTGTGATTTTATACTATTTTTATAAATATTTTTGAGTTTATGTCAAATGTGATTATTAAGTTAAATTATATTTTTAGAAGAAATTATTGGTTGATTTTATGTTTTAATTATATTAGGAAGATTAATTTTGAGAAAAATAATTTTTGGGATGATTAAATAATTTTAAGGAATTTTTTTAGTACTAATAATACATTATGTAATTTATGTATTTAGGGGTGAAAATGTAATTTTACACTTATTATAGTTAAATATACATTTTAGTTAGTTTTATTAATATTAAGAGGTTAGAGAATTTTTTTGATATTAATTGATATTTTTACTTAAGTAGTGTTAATTTTAAATATTAATTCCAAATATTATATATATGTATTTATAATACATTATTTTGGCAATAAAAGTTGAATATAAGGTTGCATTTAGCGTAATTGGGTATAATGATTTTAATTTAGGCTTTAATTATATTTTGATAATGAAATGCAAATTTAGTTGTTTAATTTTGAATAATTGAGATTTTATATATTTTTAGTATATATGTATGTGTAATACGTATTTTGGGAAATGAATGATATTATTTCTTGATGTTTTGTTGAGTTGTGATCTCGGTCGGGCTAAGTGTAGTTTTGGGAGCCCGACTCGAGTGTGTATGTTTGTTGTTATTAGAAGTGCGTTTTCTATGCAGATTTGGCTCTACATTTGGTAGAGAGATGTCCGTTTTACAGAGGAGACTCTGTCAAAATTTCGGTAGATTTTCTTGTAAAACGTGATATTCGTTATGAATTTCTACCGTTAGTTAGGTTATATCCTGCCTATCGAGTCTTATCCGGTCTTCCTCGAGTCAGCCTGGAATTTCATTATTTTGTTGATTTTTGATTTTTAATTCATAGTCATGTTTTAAAATCGATTTATTATTTCTTTCTAGAGCATATTAGAGCAGAAGCCGTGAGACCGAGGCAGACGCGTGGTCGTCAGCCTTCACATTCATCTTGTAAGTTAATAGAACGATCTGTGCGTGTGTTTATTTAAAGAATGCATGCACTCGTACTTTATTATATTTATTATATGATTTATTTAATTTAATGCTGTTATTTAAGATTTAAACGCATTTTATTTATTTAAAATCGATTTTGAGAATTTTGGTAGAACGGGCTACCTGGTGGGCTTCATCAGGACTATGTGCACATGGTAGAGATTGAGAGATGGATTCGTAATATATATGATTGGTGAATGCTAAACTGGGATGGGTGCCTCGGTGGAAGCCTTTGCTCTCGGGGACCGCCAGTGATTGTAAGGTTGATAATGGATTGGGATGGGTGCCTCGGTCGATGCCTTTGCTCTCGGGGACCGCCAGTACCATACATTTGGATTAAGTGAATGACTGCGACTTGGTGCCTCGGTTGATGCCTTTGCTCTCGAGGACCGACAGTCTGATTAGAACAAGTGGGCCCGGTTGGCCATTTAGATTTTTGGGTTTAGGGTTCTACGAGATTTTTTAAAAGCTATACCTATACACTATAAAATATTTTCACTATAAATATATATAGTTTTCAAAAAGGTTTTCAAACCGTAGAGCTCTTTTTATTGACTTACTCAGTGAAGTTTGATTCCCCCTCAATTTATTTTTTTTCAGGAGCTTGGGAGTTCGACCTCAGACTACCTCCACGCCGGGTTTCTTTTTCACTGACTATTTTATGTAGGTCATTATAAGCTGTACTATTGTATTATTCTAGGATGCTGTAGTAGTATATGTACTAAGAATTGTATGGTTTAAGTATATTTGTGTAATTTATTTGTATAAACCATACTTATGTATAAAGATTTAAGTTTGATTTATAATATGTGACGTTGAAGCACATTTTATTTAGCACTTGAATTTGTTTATTTTTGAGAAACATCAGTTTGATATGTGTTCTATTTTAAAATAAGGTTTTAAATTGTAAGGTGTTGTTTATTCTTTCTTTTAGGCTTACTACGGGTTTCGGGGGCCTTATGCCTACCCATTCCCTAGTGACGGTCAGGTGCCCTCGGGTTCGGGTCGTGACAAAGTAAGTTGGTATCAGAGCATAAGTTTGATTAATTATCCATGTCTGTCTTTTTGTGTAACTACTGCAACTTTAGGGTTGATAATTATCTTTGAGATGTTCTTGTTTCTAATTCCGTATTGCGTTTAAATATTCTTACCCCATTTTGAATTCAATTTCCTTGTCTTCTTTACAGAATGAGGCGTGTGCGTACCAACCCCGATGTTGATCTGACTCTTAGACTTGATGAGCAGTCTGTGCACGATAAGGCTCCCCCTCCTGCTCCACGTCGTAGGGGCAGAGGTAGAGGCAAATGCAGAGATCGAGCCAGGGTAGCTGCAGCTGAGATTCCTGATCAGCAGCCAGTCGAGCCTGAAGCCCCAGCCGTAGATCCCACAACCTTTGCAGCTGGATTGGTAAGGATTAGTCAGGGTCTAGTAGCATTGAATCAGGCGATGCCCCTTGTACAGCAGATGCTTCAGCAGAGGAATCAAGGGATGTCAAATACTGAGGTAGCACTTCTTTACTCCTGGATCGGTAGAGTTTCTTTTGGCGGTACGGGTGATGCCTTAGACTTCATTAACGTGATTGAGGCACGTACTAGGATGGGACACACAGATTATCAGAGGATTATGATTGTGGAGTTGTCAGTTCAAGCGGCAGCTCAGGACTGGTTTATGCAGTCGATTCAGCCATCTATGCACGAGTTGACTTGGCCAGAGTTTAAGGACTGCTTCTTGAGATTTTTCTATCCTCCAGCCACCAGAGATGCCTACAGGTGGCAGTTACTCCACATTACTAGAGGCGATAGGTCAGTGGAGGACTATACTAGAGAGTTTAATAGGTTGTCCTGACATGCAGAAGATATCAGGAGGGACCCTTACAGAGTAGTGGAGCTGTATGTTACTAGATTGGGATCCACTTTTGTTGGTATGCATACCGAGGACCGCACCCTAGAGAGTGTGATTAAGGAGGCCCATTTGATTGACAGGCGACATATCCGCCAGGGCACCATGATAGATCCCTATATGGTTAGGGGCAATGGATATGGTGTAGCTCCCGAGTACCAGCAGCTAGCATTTCACATCAGTAGTTCGAGTCAGCAGGCTGCGGGTAGTTCACAGCAGAGTGGTAGGAGGTCCAGGACTCATCGAGTTGGCCAACATGGGTATGCCACGAACAGGAGGAGTGGTAGGGGTCATAGATTCAGTACTGGAGTTAGTAGCAGTAGTAGTGGGCAGAGTTCCGAGTAGAGTAGTTATGGGTCTGGAGCCAGTGCTTACGCGAATTGTGGACAATTCCATCAGGGCCCATGTCATCTATTGTCGGGCGCTTGCTTTAGATATGGACAGGTTGGTCATCTTGCTAGAGCTTGTCCTCACTCTGGATACCAGCCACAGTATGCTCAGGGTTTGTTTCATCAGTGGCTCAGCCCTACTATCCGATGCCTCAGCAGTATAGAGTACCAGTACAGCCACAGCAGAGATCGCCACAGCTTATGGGTCAGTAGGGCCAAGGTTCAGTTGGTAGGCCTAGCGGTCGTGGGTTTGTACAGCCCTCGACATCTCAGCAGGCAAGTCATGGCCAGGCTCGAGTATTCACCTTGACACCACAAGATGCTCAGACTTCGAATGCAGTGGTAGTAGGTATTCTCTCAGTCTGTGCATGCGATGCTAGAGTATTGTTTAACCCCGGTGCTTCACATTCCTTCATTTCTCCCATGTTCACTTTGAGAATCGAGTGGCAGCCTTCTAGGTTATCCTTTCCTCTATCTGTGTCGACTCCTCTTAGCGATGAGTTGGAGACAGATGTCTTCTTTCCTTCGTGTCCGGTGTTAGTTGATAGTAGAAAATTATTAGTGGACTTAGTATTGCCTGATGTGTTGGAATTTGACGTCATTTTGGGTATGGATTGGTTGTCGAGGTACTATGCTTCGGTGAACTGTCGAGAGAAAGAAGTGGTGTTTAGAATTCCAAACGAAGAAGAATTTTATTTCAAAGGTGAAAAGAGCTCCATGCCTCATAATCTCATTTCTGCCATTACAGCCCGGAAGATGCTTAGAAGGGGTTGTCAAGGTTACTTGGCAGTGGTAAGAGATGTTGATCAAGTGAATGGGGCGATTGAACAGGTGCCAGTGGTGTGTGAATTTCTGGATGTCTTTCCTAAAGAATTACCAAGATTACCACCAGACAAAGAGATAGAGTTCTGTATCGATATCATACCTGGTACAGATCCTATTTCTATGCCACCCTACAGAATGGCACCAGCAAAATTACAGGAGCTGAAGGAGCAGTTGCAAGAGTTGCTTGATAAGGGCTTTATCAGACCCAGTACATCACCTTGGGGTGCTCCAGTATTGTTTATAAAGAAGAAAGATGGTAGCCTTTGACTTTGTATCGATTATAGGCAATTGAATAAGGTCACCATCAAGAACAAGTATCCACTTCCAAGGATCAATGACCTATTTGATCAGCTTTAAGGTGCTACATGCTTCTCTAAAATAGACTTGAGATCTGGGTATCACCAGTTGAGGATTAGAAGAGGTGATGAGCCCAAGACAGCCTTTCGAACAAGATATGGCCATTATGAGTTCTTAATAATGTCCTTTGGGTTGACTAATACTCCAGCAGCCTTTATGGACTTGATGAATCGGGTGTTTAGGCCATACTTGGACCAGTATGTAATAATTTTCATTGATGATATCTTGGTTTATTCCAAGAGCAAGGCTGAGCATGTTATGCATCTGAGAAGGGTGCTTCAGACCTTAAGGGAGCACAAGTTGTATGCCAAATTCTCAAAGTGTGAGTTCTGGTTGAATCAAGTGGCATTTCTAGGCCACTTGGTTTCTAGAGATGGCATACAGGTGGACCCTAAGAAGATAGAGGCTATTATAAAGTGGCCGAGGCCGACTACAGTTAGAGAAGTACGGAGTTTCCTGGGTCTAGCAGGCTATTACAGAAGATTTATGAAAGACTTCTCTAAAATTGTTGCACCTTTGACAAGGTTGACCCAGAAGAGTGCTAAGTTTTTGTGGACAGAAAAATGCGAAATGCACTTCTAGTTATTGAAGGACTTGTTGACGTCGGCTCCAATTCTAACTTTTCCCTCTGGAAATGAAGGGTATATAGTGTATTGTGATGCTTCCAGAGTAGGATTGGGTTGTGTGTTAATGCAAAATGGCTAAGTGATTGCTTATGCTTCGAGGCAGTTGAAGAAGCACGAGCAAAACTATCTTACTCATGACTTAGAGATGGCAGTCGTGGTGTTTGCTTTGAAAATATGGAGGCATTACTTATATGGGGTGACATGTGAGATATACACTGATCATAAGAGCCTGAAATATATCTTTCAGTAGAGGGACTTGAATTTGAGGCAGAGAAGATGGATGAAAATCCTTAAGGATTATAATTGTTCCATTTTATACCATCCAGGCAAGGCGAATGTTGTCACGGATGCCTTGAGTAGAAAATCAACGAGCAGTCTTGCCCATATTAGCTCAGAGAGAAGGCCCATTATCAAGGAGTTGCATGAGTTGATTGATCAGGGGTTACAGATGAAAGTTACCCAAAAGTGCCTTTTAGCTCAATTCAGTGTATGATCAGTATACTTGGATCGGGTTAAGGCAGCTCAACGTAGAGACCCACAGTTGTAGAGAATTATATATGAAGTGCAACAAGGCCAGTCAAGGGACTTTATGATTGATGGAGAAGGTGTACTGCGGTTGGGCACTAGGATTTGTGTGCCAGATGTTGATGACTTAAGGAAGGAGATTATGGAAGAAGCATATTTTTCTGCATATAGTGTTCATCCAGGTTCTACCAAGATGTATCATAACTTGAAGGATACATATTGGTGGAATGGAATGAAGAAGGATATTGCAGAGTTTGTATCCAGGTGCCTGACTTGCCAGCAAGTAAAGCTTGAACATTAGAGACCCTCAGGATTGTTGTAACCCATGCCAATTCCTAAATGGAAATGGGATATGATAGTTATGGATTTCATGACTGGGCTACCTTAGACTACTAGAGGTTATGACGCTATTTGGGTGATTGTTGACAGGCTAACTAAGTCAGCGCACTTTCTGCCAATAAAGAAGACGTACTCTACTGATAGACTGGTGAGACTTTATGTCAATAGGATTGTTTGTCTACATAGAGTACCTGCGAGCATAGTGTCAGATAGAGGAGCCACCTTTACCTTAGTCTTTTGGCAAGAGTTACACAAGGCCTTGGGTACCAGATTGGATTTTAGTATGGCTTTCCACCCTCAGACAGATGGTCAGTTAGAGAGGACCATCCAGACGTTAGAAGATATGTTGAGGATGTGTGTAATGGACTTTGGAGGACAATGGGATTCACACTTGCCATTGATTGAGTTTGCTTACAATAACAGCTATCATGCTAGCATCGAGATGGCTCCATATGAGGCACTATACGGTAGAAAGTGTAGATCACCTTTGTGTTGGGAGATTGGTGAAAGGCAGTTAACAGGACCAGAGTTGGTGCAGATCACTTCAGAGAAAGTCCCTATTATACAGTAGCGATTGAAGACAGCCTTCAACAGACAGAAGAGCTATGCTGACCCTAGGAGGAAGGATATATCCTTCATGGTTGGAGACATGGTGTTCCTTAAGGTGTCTCCAATGAAAGGAGTTATGAGATTTGGCAAGAAGGGTAAGCTAGCCCCTAGATACATTGGACCGTTTGAGATTCGGTCTAGAGTGGGTGAAGTGGCGTATAGGCTGGTGTTACCACCAGTACTGTAGAGAATCCATCCTATATTTCATGTATCCATGCTGAGGAAACACATCCCTAATCCGTCTTATGTGTTGCAACCTCAAACCATAGAGCTTAGCGACGATCTGACTTATGAAGAGTACCCAGTGGCAATTGTAGATCTCCAAATCCGACAGCTGCGAACTAAGGAGATACCGATGGTGAAGGTGCTATGGAGTAACCATTTCGCTGAGGATTGCACTTGGGAAACTGAAGCTGAGATGCGAGTTTCTTTTCCGTATCTCTTTCCTTCTTAGCCTTGTAATTCTTTTTTTCTTCCTTTTCTTAAATTCAGGGACGAATTCATATAAGGAGGGGAGACTATAATACCCTATATTTTTATTTAAATAAAGTAATTTTCAAACTGTGTTATTAATAATTACTTTTGAATTATATTATACAAATGTTAGTATTATTTTTAGGGTTATTAATTTATAAAATGATTATATGTAAGTATTATTTATTTGTTGTCTAAAAATTTCATTGTTTATTATTACTATTATTATTATTACTATTTTAAACTATATTAACTTTATGGTTATTTATGTGTTACTATGTATATGCATATATATATATGTGCGTGTGTGTGTGTATGTGTGCATATATACATATTTATATATATATATATATATATATATATATATATATATATATATATATATATATATATATGTGTGTGTGTGTGTGTGTGTGTGTGTGTGTGTGTGTGTGTGTGTGTACATGTGTATGTATATAAGTAGGGTTTAATTTCTAATTTATATGTGTATGTGTGTCAAATTATTTTGGTGTATATACATATAAATACATATATATATATGTGTTATTAGGATTTATAATAAATATAAGATTATAGTAATAGTATATGTGTGTGTGTATATATATATATATATATATATATATATATATATATATATATATACCCATCAAACACCAAGAAACCTGAAAACCACCATCCTTCCTTCCTCGTCCGTCACCATCACCGCCCCTCCTCTCCCTATGTAGCTCCCTCCACCGCCTGAGACTCCATTTCAGCCGCAAGCTGAAGCTTCCTGGTTACTGTTGCTGCTTTTGTTCTCCTTCTTCTTCTTCTTCTTCTTCATCTTCTTCGCCTGGCAGCCTCTCTTTATCGCGCGACAACCCTATCTCGGTCCGCCTGCCCAGCTTCGTCCCCCACCTCCTACACTGCCTCTCAACTGTGACCTGCTGCTCCATCTTCTTCATTTTCCGGTGGCAGTAAGCTCTTCCTCCCCTTCCCCCTCGTTCAATTGACAGTGAGTAACACTCACTTGATCCCTTCTTTCTTCCTTCGATTTTTTTGCTTGTCCTTGGTAGATCCTAGGTTAGTTAGGGTTGTTTAGTATGTATTGAAGTTGGTTTTAATTTTTGGAAATTTTTGGTGAATTAATTGATTTTCCAGAATTTTATTTGATATTTATTTGGTTTTATTTGATATTTATTTGGTTTTATTTGATATTTATTTGAGTTTAGTTAGTAATTAGGGTGGTTGTTGTTAATTATTTTTGGGTGAATTAATTTTATTGAAATTTTTAGGAATTATTGTGAATTTAGTAAAATTTTTGAATATTTTAGTAATATTTTGTTTATATCCAAAATTATTTGTAAAAAAAATTATAAAATTTTGATAATTGAGGTTATTACTAAATGTTATTAATTTTAGAACTCAAATTATAATTTTTGTGATTTTTATACTATTTTTATAAATATTTTTGAGTTTATGTCAAATGTGATTATTAAGTTAAATTATATTTTAGAAGAAATTATTGGTTGATTTTATGTTTTAATTATATTAGGAAGATTAATTTTGAGAAAAATAATTTTTGGAATGATTAAATAATTTTAAGGAATTTTTTTAGTACTAATAATACATTATGTAATTTATGTATTTAGGGTGTGAAAATGTAATTTTACACTTATTATAGTTAAATATACATTTTAGTTAGTTTTATTAATATTTAAGAGGGTTAGAGAATTTTTTTGATATTAATTGATATTTTTACTTAAGTAGTGTTAATTTTAAATATTAATTCCAAATATTATATATATGTATTTATAATACATTATTTTGGCAATAAAAGTTGAATATAAGGTTGCATTTAGCGTAATTGGGTATAATGATTTTAATTTAGGCTTTAATTATATTTTGATAATGAAATGCAAATTTAGTTGTTTAATTTCGAATAATTGAGATTTATATATTTTTAGTATATTGTATGTGTAATACGTATTTTGGGAAATGAATGATATTATTTCTTGATGTTTTGTTGAGTTGTGATCTCGGTCGGGGCTAAGTGTAGTTTTGGGAGCCCGACTCGAGTGTGTATGTCTATTGTTATTAGAAGTGCGTTTTCTATGCAGATTTGACTCTACATTTGGTAGAGAGATGTCCGTTTTACAGAGGAGACTCTGTCAAAATTTCGATAGATTTTCTCGTAAAACGTGATATTCGTTATGAATTTCTACCGTTAGTTAGGTTATATCCTACCTATCGAGTCTTATCCGGTCTTCCTCGAGTCAGCCTGGAATTTCATTATTTTGTTGATTTTTGATTTTTAATTCATAGTCATGTTTTAAAATCGATTTATTATTTCTTTCTAGAGCATATTGGAGCAGAAGCCGTGAGATCGAGGCAGACGCGTGGTCGTCAGCCTTCACATTCATCTTGTAAGTTAATAGAACGATCTGTGCATGTGTTTATTTAAAGAATGCATGCGCTCGTACTTTATTATATTTATTATATGATTTATTTAATTTAATGCTGTTATTTAAGATTTAAACGCATTTTATTTATTTAAAATCGATTTTGAGAAATTTTGGTAGAACGGGCTACCTGGTGGGCTTCATCAGGACTATGTGCACATGGTAGAGATTGAGAGATGGATTCGTAATATATATGATTGGTGAATGCTAAACTGGGATGGGTGCCTCGGTGGAAGCCTTTGCTCTCGGGGACCGCCAGTGATTGTAAGGTTGATAATGGATTGGGATGGGTGCCTCGGTCGATGCCTTTGCTCTCGGGGACCGCCAGTACCATACATTTGGATTAAGTGAACGACTGCGACTTGGTGCCTCGGTTGATGCCTTTGCTCTCGAGGACCGACAGTCTGATTAGAACAAGTGGGCCCGGTTGGCCATTTAGATTTTTGGGTTTAGGGTTCTACCGAGATTTTTTAAAAGCTATACCTATACACTATAAAATATTTTCACTATAAATATATATAGTTTTCAAAAAGGTTTTCAAACTGTAGAGCTCTTTTTATTGACTTACTCAGTGAAGTCTGATTCCCCTCAATTTAATTTTTTCAGGAGCTTGGGAGTTCGACCTCAGACTACCTCCACGCCGGGTTTCTTCTTCACCGGCTATTTTATGTAGGTCATTATAAGTTGTACTGTTGTATTATTTTAGGATGCTGCAATAGTATATGTACTAAGAATTATATGGTTTAAGTATATTTATGTAATTTATTTGTATAAACCACGCTTATGTATAAAGATTTAAGTTTGATTTATAATATGTGACATTGAAGCACATTTTATTTAGCACTTGAATTTGTTTATTTTTGAGAAACATCAGTTTGATAATGTGTTCTATTTAAAATAAGGTTTTAAATTGTAAGGTGTTGTTTATTCTTTCTTTTAGGCTTACTACGGGTTTCGGGGGCCTTATGCCTACCCATTTTAGTGCCGGTCACGTGCCCTCAGGTTCGGGTTGTGAGAAGTGGAACTTAATAAGATTTGAGATAAAAAATCTAATTGAAATTTTATAAATTTTTTCTCTTTCAATAAAGGCATACAAAAAATTCTTTTTAAAACAAATCAATTATAAATATTGTAATAGTCAGTGTTGGATTTAGAGGAATAGATGAATAAAATAAAGAGAGAAAGAAGAATAAAGAGAAGAGATGAAGAAAATGAAGACATAAAAAAAATTGAAAATATAGAAAGTTAATATTGAAAAGAAAAAAACTACCACATTTTCAAGAAACATTCAATAAAAAAAATTGTATAAAGTGTAATTTTACGATTATTATATCATTTAATATAGTGATAAAGATAAATTTAGTGTATGAACTTTTTAAAATTTAACAATTGAGTGATTAAAATTTTTAAAATTACAATAGAGTGTGTTAACCTATTGAAAAATTACATAACAGTGCGTTTAACAAGTTATAATTAAGTTACTGATAATTCATTGTAGATTGGGAAGATGTAGTTGCTGACATGGATATTTAACTGAGAAATGACAAAACTACCCTAGCAATTTTTTGATGGACATCAAACGATGACACTGGTGACATTTCCTTCTTGGTTTTTTGGGGACGGCTTCTAGTTCTTTATTTGAGTGGGTTGTTGTCATCGATAATAGGGCCAATAGCGTGGTTGTCAATGGCATTGAAACAGTGGAGTTTCCTTTCGGGAAGAAATCAAGTTCATTGTTTCTAAAGAAAAGCAAAAATGAGGAAAAATAATTCATAACTTAATGATAATTTTCTAAAGTCATTTCTTTCTTAGAACCATCAGCCATTTCTTTATGAAGCCATTAACCATGACAACATGTATTTAAAAAGTTAGAAGCTCTCTAAATTATAAGTCTCATTCATGTATGAAAGACAAGTACTACAAACTAACACAAATAATGGCAGAAGCAATAACTAATGATCATGCATTAGATTGTTCAGGTTGGTCATAGGTGATTTTCCATTAAAATAAGCTTCATATATATTGGCCTTATTAGCATTATCATTAGTACTTTGTTTAGAAAATTTTAGGTCACCTTTAACTAGAGCTTTAATGGCCACAGGTATATCTACAATTAAAACAGCATTATACATGTCAACATAGTCACTTAAAGATTGCTTTAGCCTTGGACTCTAACAAAGTTGCCAATGAATAATGTTAAGTGACAAGTTTACTCTAGCCTTGAGTAAATAAACCATTATAATTGCTAGCCCTGTTGTGTCTGCATTTGAGCTTCTTAGGTTTAATTTAAGAGAACTGACACAAAGATTGTAGTATGGTGTCTTCTTACAAATTTTAGAGATGAGTCTTGCATCAGATTGGACAAAACAAAATTGGGTTAGCAGTAAAAAGATTGTGAAGAGAAATGCATGATTATGAGAAAGAAAAGTGGAAGTTTTTGGCGTGGACACTAGTATTACATATATATAGAGAATAAATCTCCACACAAAAGTTGCACATTAATAAAGAAGAAAAAGTTGATTCAGCTCTCTTAGATAAAAGATTTTCCAACATAAACTTGCTCCAATTTTGATTGTCCTTCTCTGCTTTAGTTGAAATTCTCCATTTAAAATCAAAATTAAAATGGAAATTGCTGCATGGAATATCTCCCAATAATGGTACTAATTGAGGCTATATAAGAGCAATCAAAGGCAACAATAATCAAAATTATCAATCAAATTGGCACTAAATTATATAAAACTAAGTTTATCCAACAACAAAAAGAATCAAAATCAAAATCAAATCATATCGAAGGAGTGATTCGATACACTGGTTTTAAAGTAAGTCGAATACCTAATTGAAAAGTTGATGAAGTAAAAGCAAAGATTTGACAATAAACAATCTCTTTATATTGCAGTTTCCTTGGTAGTAAACTTTAACGACGGAGATGAATTTTAGTTATACTTGAAATAGAGCTTCAAGAGGAATGAAGAAGCAAGGCTAGGGTGGTCGAGGAGGGGGTAAGAATAGGAGAAAAATGAGCGGTGAGCAGAGAAGAAGGTAGAGATAACATGGGGTTGCAAGTGGGTGTCGTGACAAACAGTGGAGATGGTTATATCTCCATCTTGATTTTTAGTTAATGATGGCAATGGTGGCATAAAGATAAAGCCATAAAATCGCAATCTTGAATTTCAGTTGGTGGTAATGGCAACGTAGAGTTGGTTTGAATGGTAGCATAGAGTTGATTTGAATATTGAGTTTTGGTGATTATGAACAAAGTGTTTTTTTTTTTAAATTTATTTTAGATGGTCATTTTTGTAATTTTATATAATTAATGCGCATGCCTATCACAAGTTTTTTTTTTTTTACAACTATTCCTTTCTCTGACTCCCTTGAAATTGTAGGCCCCAGTATGATATGTTAGCATTAACATGCTAAACACGCTGTTATATAGTTTTTCATCATGTTACCACACTCAATTGTAATTTTAAAAAATTCAAATACTCAATTGTTAAATTTTAAAAAGTTTAGACATCAAATTTGTCTTTGTCCCTTTAATATAAACAATGTTATGTCCAACTCCTTTTTAAAAGATTCTATTAAAATTGAAAAGGAATGAGAGACGGATTCAAATACTGAAATACATATGAAGTTGTAAAATAGAATAAAGTATCTATTTTCCGTTAAAATAGTTTTGATAAAATGGTGAAGTTGATAATATGTTATGCAGGAGTTGAGGTTGACCAATTTTCTATTTTTATATAATATTTATTTTTAGGAATAAAAATAATTTTGATATTTATAATTTTACGTCATCATAAAATTAGATTTGTAGTTTTTTTTTTATGACATTACATGTCTATAATTTATTTTTTGCATACTTTAATATCCTTCTAAATAATGGCATTTAAAATCAATGCTTTAATGTTAAACTAATATGAATATTTAATAATAAATTATATATTAAATGATATAACATTCAACTAACTGTGATATAACATTTAACTAACTATAATGAGTTAATAACAAAGAAACTTTAGATGTATTTTTAATTTTATTATGAAAAAAATAAATAATTTTATTTATGAAATAAATAAATAATTTTGAAATAAATTTATAAAATATTTAAAAATAAATTAATTATAAGTCATATATAAAATAAATTTATCAATAAAATTTAATATTATATTAATATTTTTCCATAAAATAGTAATAATATTAATTATTAAGGTACTAAAATGTACGAAATTTAAATTAAAATACTTAAACGTTGCAAAAAGACTATAGATTATTTTTGTCATAAGCGGGTAACCACTGCATCAAAATTGTACTTATTTCTTATTTTTATAATTTTTAAACTCTATTAAATATATGCTCTTAATTTATGCACAAAATAATTTGAAATTATTAAAAAAAAAAAAAGCCAAAGCCTAAAGGATATCTTGAGCCAGTTATTCATTGAGATACGATATTAATTGGCAATCAATTATTCATCCATTATATAAGTCTGATATGATTTGCTGTATATTCGGTGCTTAAGAAGAGGGATTACTTTTGTATATTTAAGCTTATTGAATCATTCAAAAAAAAAAAAAAAAAACTTAACTCATATATGACCCATCTACTTTTGTTTTTTTTCTTAATTTACCCTCTGCACATTAAATTCTATAGATTGATATCATATACTTTTATTTTTTTATACATTAGTTTCTTTATAATTGTGAGTGAGAATGTAAATTTTACTTGCGGTTAAAAAAGAGTGGAATTTATTTGACGAATAAATATACCTTTTAAGAATTTTTACTTTAATTCATGCACTTTTATTTTTGTAAATATTAAGTTTTTACACTTTTATTTTTGTATATATTAAGTTCCAAATTAATATGAATTTGAAAAATTTTATCAACTATATTTATAATTTAATTATTCATACTTATTTTTAATATATAATTGGTATTAAATGATAATCGCTCTTATAAAAATTAAATATAAATAATATAATAGTAATTTAGTATTTAATTTTTTTATTTGATTTTTGTAAAATAATTTAAGACAAAATTTCAACAGATTTTATTTTAACTAATTTTAAGTTGAAATAAATGATAAAAAATTGTATATATACAAAATTTTAACAAATAGAACATTTTTATACCTTAAAAACTAGTTGGTAATAAATTTTTAAAAAATAGCTGCATCCTTTAATAACTTTGAAGAAAATTTGTCCAAGTCATTATTTTTAAAAAGATAAAATTTGAATGTATTTAAAATTTATAAAGTGAAAATAGTTGTATCTTTTAATAATTTATTACCTAAAACTAAATTAATAGAAAAATGTGAAAAAAGTATAATATAGATTTAGATTGTAGTTAATAAAAAGATGAACAATTTAAAAATGTTTATGTTAGTAATGGAACATTCAATTAAAAGTTTAAATTGGTTAAATTAAAAATTTATTAACTAAATATATAAATGTAAAAAATTAACTAAAATATTTATTGAAAAAGTAAAAAAATTTAAAAACTCATTTAAAAACATTAAGGATTAATTTGTTAAAAATTTAAAACATACAATTGATTAAAAATTTTAAAAATTATAGAGACTAGATAAAATATTTTACTATATATTTGCAATGTGCTTTCTGTCCATTTTTAATAAAAAGATTTAATGTGTAGAAAAATAAAAATATAAAGAGTTAATGTAAAATGTCAGTTTATAAAAATTAAAGTATAGAGGTAAATTAAGAAAAAATAAAATTAGAGGACGAAATATGAATTAATCCAAAAAACAAAAAAAGATATCTTCACTATCCATGAGGGCCATGATTATAATAAGAAATAATTTTTAAATAAAAAATTTGTCAAGTGGCACATAACCCAACAAATTGATTAAACGTTTCATTGATTAATTGATAGTGGGAGTAAATGCTACCAACGAATAGATAGAGTCAAAGTCTGTGATTTACCTAAATTTAGAAGGAATAAACACAAAGCACTTTACAATGGCATTTCACCTAACTGAAAAATGATCTACAAAGAATTTATGATAAAAAAATATCATTGACTTTGTATTAAGTTTATAAATTTCTTTCTCCTAAAAAAATTTAATTTCTTTTAAATTAAGAGTTCATATAGTTTTAATATTGATGAAATGCATAATAAAGATAATTTTCTATTTTTAAATTAATGACGGCAGAAATCGAATTTTACATTTTAAAATATCTTTGAAGAGAGTTATTTTTCTCATTGGTCAAGAAAAAAAATTTTAATTATTACAACATAGTAATTTTTAATATAGTAATAGCATAGTTTTTTTTTTTACAATTTAATTATTTTTTAAAAAAATTTAACTTAAAGCAAAAAAAAAGTATAAAATTATGATTTTGTCAATTTTCCCATTTGAAATAGTGAGGTATCTAATATGTTTTAATTTGTTGAGCATGTAATTCTTTTGTGCAATTTGCCAATTCCATAATAAGTTGATTATAGATAAAATTAACCAAAGGTCATATTCAAATATATGAGTGGACTTATTCAAGAATTTAACATAATAATAATAATGGTTCCTTTTGTTTTAATTTGTTTTAAAAAATAATAATAATTATACATTAATTTAAAAATTATTTCTTTAAAAAAATACTTTTTTCATTAATAAAAAAATTATATGATTTACACATTAATGAACTAATTATATATTATTGTAGAAATAAAAATGATTTTTAGAAAAAATTCTTTAATCATTTTCTTTTAAATCATATAAAAATAATTGATGACAATGAGATTCGAACCTCAAAATATATTTAAAAAAAATGACTTGTATTTGAAAAAATCTTAAACTATTACTAACGTGAGATCAAATCTAAATTGTCTAATATGTTAGAATAGTAAGTAAATCATCAACTATTTTTTTAATAAACAAAATTATTAAATAAACCACTGTTATTTCTCCAATAATTTTTTTTTTGGAACAACGATTTCTCCAATAATTTGAATGTTAAAGAAAGTCTAATACCCATAGAGTCGGTAACACAAGTAATTGTTAAAAAAATAAAACAATTAAACTGTGGAATTTAAAAACTAAAAGAATTGCAAAACAAGAAATAGACAAAGTCAAACTTCACAGAAGTAGCCAAAGAAGTCTAAATATTCTACAATTTGTCAAATACATACATGCATCAGTACAAACTCCATGACATAAAAAATTATAAATTTAATTTTAGTTTTTATAAAAAAAATTATAAGTTAAAAAATGTCTATATGAATTTAAAAAGGAATCTGGACTTAATTATATGGGGTTAAGTATGAAATCTTTAATTTAGTTTAACTTAATTTAAATTTTAATACAATATATTCTATAAAATAAAGTAGATGTAATTATATAATTATATACATAAAATTAAGAAAATACAATTTTTTTTATTGGAATTAAACTGAATCCAATCTATTCAGGATTTGTCTAGCACAATTTTGTCAAATTAATTTTAAATTTTTATTTTTAAAAATTAAACCATAAGGTAAAACTTTTAAAATCAAAATTACAGAAAAATTATTAGTTTAATATATATTTTCAAAGAAGCTAAAAATATAATTTTTATTTTTGAAAAATTGTACCAAAGTTTGGATCTTATGATAAATGGAGACAGAGTTGGAATCTACAGCATTCCACACCACCTTTTTTTTTTATTTGATAATGTCTCTTTGATATTGCAATAAGATATTTTTCAAAAGAATTATTCTTACATTTGGAGTGTTGGGGGGCTAAAAAAAAAAAAGAAATAACATAGCTTTCTTTGAATCACATCACTTCAATACCAACCAGACATTATCAAATAATAATATGCATTTTTAATTGATTAAGATATATATTTTATTTTAATTAGTATTTTAAATCTATCATTTTATTATAGTAAACTATTTATTAATTACCATGAATCATTTAACTTGAATTTTCTTTTAAATTAGATAAAAATTAATATAATGAATAATGACAACATATAATTTAGAATAATTTAAATTAATAATTTTTAATAATAATTTTTACACTTAAATAAATTTTGTCAATAATTTTTATGCTTTAAAATTATTTTTAAGAAAATAAGTAACATATATTTTAAAATAAAATGTTAATTAATAAAAAATATTTTAAAATTAAAAATGTTTAAGATTCAATCGTATCAATTAACGATTAACGATTTTTTGTTTTTTTTATAGTTCAAAGTTAAAATTTAACATTAAATATTAAGAAAAGGATTTATTTAAACTATTTTTAAAAGTTTATAAGTTTTAATGATTTTTAAATTTAAAGTATTAAATGCTTTTTTAATGAAATGTTGAAAGATTTTAATATTTTTGTCTAAATGTTTCTTTAATTAGATGAAAATTAGTATAATAAGTCAACAATGATGGTCCCTTTCCTTTACCCTCCTTTTAGGGTAAAAACTAATTGGACAAGTTAGGCAATGATTTTTTTTTTTTTTTAAATGAAGGAAATTAAATGCAAAATAACCACTGTTGAGTTGCCTTCCATGAATGTACTGAACCATTTTTAATAAGATAAATAAATTAAATTAAATTAAAAAACATATAATTTGATTTATTAATTCCTAAAAAAATATTACTATCAATTCAACTACGCCACGGGTAGACCGAAATCTCGCCTCAGCTTTAGCTGTTACGTTTTTATTATATATGTAGACAACAGCTCGTTTTCTGCTTCTCCTTCTCCTCAATTTGGGTGGTGACATTAATTTGATTCCAATCAACTTCATCCCAAATCGAAAAATCACAGTTGGTTTGTTTCTTTTTTTTTTTTGACAAAAATGGGCAGTTTTGGAGCGATTTTGAGACACCCAGATGATTTTTACCCGTTATTGAAGTTGAAAATGGCAGCTAGACATGCAGAGAAGCAGATCCCATCAGAACCTCACTGGGGTTTCTGTTATTCTATGCTTCATAAGGTGTCTCGTAGCTTTGCTCTTGTTATTCAACAGCTCGGCACTGAACTTCGTGATGCTGTGAGTCTCTATTTTCTTTTAAACAGAAAAAATTGTCTGTTAGTTCTTTGGAAAATTCAGATTCTATGGTTAAATCTTATGCTGCTGTTGCTTTCTAAGATCTTCACTTGCTATGAATTGGTTCTAGATTAGTTTGATTTTAAGATTGACTTGATGTATTTTGGCTGCATTTTATGGGAATCGACAGGTTCTCCTCTTTACTATTCAATTCTTCTCTTTGAGGTCCTATGAATGTTAATTTTGAGTGAAAATCTCCTTTTTCCTGGTTTAATTAGAGATGCACCTATCTTTGGGAGGAAATGGAATTTTTGGCTTAAATTTTTTATTTTTTGCTTTTGTCAAAACTGGAGGTGGAAGCAAAGCAAAATGATTTTGCGTCTAGAAAAGTAATTTTACTCTCAAAGCCTATGACCGGTGCCTTGAATTGCACTCCAAATATAATATTAAAGCAACCTTGATTGATAAAGCTTTTTTTGTTAATTGTTGAAAAATGGTGAATGGCTTTTAGAATGTGAGCAAAATAAGCCTGGCATTGGCAATTTTTAAGTTTCTTGGTCTTCTGTTTTTGTGGATATCGTTTCAGTTTATAATTTTGAGTGCTGCACAATTGATGATGCTTTTGGAAATTGTATGGTGCACATTAATCCAATGTAATATTGTAGTTGAGGTGCTGAAGTCGAAACTGAGCATAATGGAGGAATAAGATCTGTTAAATAGAAATTGAGGCCGGATTGACTGGCTTAATCACATTTTTACAATTGATCTACAAATTTAGCTGTATGAGCCATTGTTTATCTGCATCTGAACTAGGTAGAACGATATAAAACAGGGGTCTTTACTTTGGGTTTCTTTTTTTTTTTTTTGGAGAGGATTGTGGATACATGTCTTTTTCTTGAAATGATAATTGCTGCTGGTTGCAATCCTGGTTACTTCACCACCCCATTACCATTTAAGCCCACACTAGGCAGTTGGACTCTTCTAATCAGAAATTTTTTGTGCAGATGCATACTGTTAATCTGTCTTGAATTGGTTCTTTAGCCCAAGTACATTTGTTGATCAAGTTGCAGAATGTGCATGAATTAAACAGCAAAAGATCGCTTCTTTAATTTGCATTATACGCATGTCTTCAGTTGTGGAATGTAACTTGCTTCACTTGTTTTAATCATGCATGAGTTTTGACCACAACTAATGTATATAAACTTTGGCAAGTTGCTAAGTTGATAGGCAAATGAGCCAATGACATGCAATTGAAGATTCTCCCCATGCACTATAAAGGCTCATAAATTAGTGATATTTATCAAAGCAGCACGGCTGCTCCATGTATTTCTACATATTTTTTCACCCTGGATTTTTTTTAAGCATGTACTACAATATAAAACTGCTTCCTTTCTCTCCTAATTGTTGATATTAGTCTTTTTTGACAGATAATTACCAATTCTGTTTTATTTACCTAAATAAATGAATGGTTTCCAATTTTCCTTCTCTTTTTGTGTTTTGCAGGTCTGCATATTCTATTTGGTTCTCCGAGCCCTTGACACTGTTGGTTTGTCACTATTATCTTTAACCTTGCAATTTCTATGTGATTTTTCTTGTTACATATCTTTTACATTGGACGTGGTTTGTTGAACTATACACAAATGATTTTTGGATATGTCTTGTACTTGTGTAATATACACCATTTTTTCAAATGCAGCTTCTTCATCCATTGCTAAGCTGCATTTGAAGTTGCCAGCTCTAGCATAAAATGTGCTCTAATAACTAGTTTAGGGGGAGTTTTCAGTTGCAAGCAAGTATTGGGGTTGAAACTGGAATTCGTGAGGTCAATATATTCTCTTTGGTTTCCTCAGCATAATATCATTTGTGTCAATTGTTAATATATAAGAAAACTGGAAGCTTATTAGATTCAAAATGGTTTCTTAATAATCATTTGCTTGCAATGTTGATAATATTTTGGTTGAATGTGAGGTTTATATGCAATAAGGTTTGAGGTTGGAGATTATTGAGCTGCATGCTTCAGCTAGCATTTTCTTGTTGTAGAAATTCCTCATTTTCTGTTCTTGATGCCATTATTTGAGTCAATGAATCTTGTTTGGCTGTACTCATGATTTCTTTACAGAGGATGACACAAGCATCCCTACAGATGTCAAAGTGCCAATTCTGATAGACTTTTACAAGCACATATACAATCGTGAATGGCACTTTTCATGTGAGTATTAACATCTCACTTATGATTTTTATCAATTTTACAAATTGGTGAAGCCTATACCTGATTCGTTGAATTTCCAAAATTGGTTTGGTGATTTCATTGTGCTGCATCTGGGGTAGGGCATGCATGCCAACTTAAGTCATTATCACTTGTAAATATTTTTCAATCATTCTTGCCCCATTGTGTTTGTTATTTATTTATTCATTTTTGCATATGAATTTTGTCTCTTCAAACTCATCTGCTTTCACTGGAATTTCCATTCAAATGGATATTTGATGTTCCGATCCTAATAATTGAGCTTTCTCATAAAAAAATTAAAAAAAAAAACTACTATTTTAATAGTTAGCATCGCAAACCATTCCTGTTCTTTTTATGTTTTGAAGAAAGCTTCAGAAGTGTATGCCTAAGAGACCATGGTTATATGATATCTATATTTCTCTGTTAACAGCAATTTGTGCTCACTCTGATTTTATTTTATTATGTAAGGTGGCACTAAAGACTATAAGGTTCTCATGGACCAGTTTCATCTTGTTTCAACTGCTTTTCTTCAGCTGGGAAAAAGGTTGTGTCTACTTGTATCCCCTTCTAGTAGACCTAATTGAGGACAACCTAAAATGAGGATATTTTTAAGCTCTTACTATTTCCTTCAGTGTCTAACCATGATATGTAGATGCATCTTTATCATTTTCATCAATTTTTCAATGAGTTTCTGTGGTATCACCTCTCCTAATTTCTATTGTTTGTGCTCTAAATAAATTAATTTTCACGAACTCTCAGAAAAATCTAGCTGTAGATCCATGGAATTGTTCAAAATCATGCTGCAACATGCACCCAATTCAGGGATGAAGTCCACCCAAGAAACTCTTAAACTTGGCTGAGTCATCAAGTCTATATTGGGTTGTTGAAGAGTTGAGCAAGTCAAGATAGTATTTTGTTTCTTTCGTAAAGAAGGAAAAAAAAAGGGAGACTAGATCTTAATGTAGATGAATATGCTTATTTATGTGTAATGGTGTCATCCCATGCATTATTCTCTAAGAGTCTATATCGTACTGTGTGGTTTGATGTCTCACTATGTCTAATCACTTGTATGTGACATTGCCACTAGAATCATATTTGAAGTTTTTCATTTCTCTATGAATGACATTCAGAGTAAAATATAATTTTGCAGTTATCAGGAGGCAATTGAGGATATAACAAAGAGAATGGGTGCAGGAATGGCTAAATTCATATGCAAGGAGGTGAGTTAGTGGATGTCTTTTTGCAGGAATGCAGAACAAATAGATGGCTGACTCAGAAATTAATAGGATGAATCACTATTAATTTTCACCGTGCACAATAAGGATATATGTGGACACAAAGAGATGGAAACTGTCAATGATTATGATGCCATTGAACTTCTAATTTTGCAGGTAGAGACTGTTGATGACTACGATGAATATTGCCATTACGTAGCGGGACTTGTTGGACTAGGGCTATCTAAGCTTTTCCATGCCTCTGGATTAGAAGATCTGGCACCAGACAGCCTGTCCAACTCAATGGGTTTATTTCTTCAGGTCTCACTGTGATATGATATGTCATGCAAATACAATCTATGTGATTCACTTGCAGTCTTAACTTTACCTTGAAATTTCATTCGAATACTGCATATTCTTTGTTTTATAAACGCAGAAAACAAACATTATTCGAGATTATTTGGAGGATATAAATGAGATACCTAAGTCCCGCATGTTTTGGCCTCGCCAGATCTGGGGCAAATATGTTAACAAACTCGAGGTCTGTTCATTTTTCATATCTTTCTTTGTTTAACTAATCTCAATTTCATTTGGTTGTCATTTCTTGTTGAATGGTAACATTTGCAGCTTATTTGTCATCTTACTTCATCTGATTGGCCTTCTTCCCTGCATCTCTTGTTTGCATCTCAGGACTTGAAATATGAAGAGAACTCAGTCAAGGCAGTGCAATGTTTGAATGACATGGTTACTAATGCTTTGATACATATGGATGATTGCTTGAAGTACATGTCTGCACTGCACGATCCTGCTATATTCCGGTTTTGTGCCATCCCTCAGGTGTGAAATAATATCAGCCTATATGCGTTCTATGTTATTATTTCACTTGTTTGATGTGACACGAGACATTTCAAAAAAGAAAAAATGTGACACAAGAAATGATATAATTGAACTCAATAATGTAGGTCCTATGGAATCCTTTGACAAAAGTAAATTTTGCAAAAAATCTGCAATTCTTTTTCTTGTTTTTGCTTCTTGTTTATGTTATCAAGGCGAAATAGAAAGGGTTAATTTGACTGAACAAGAAGATAGTTTGCATGCATTTTATTTACACTGTTAAGTTGGGGACTTTTTAAGGACAAGTTCTGTTTCCAAGAATAGCAAATGATTCCAGCAGTTTAGTTGTTATGCTTTTATTCAACATCAACAATAGCGAGTATGTTTATTATGTGTATATAGAAGATGTAGCCTATGATGTCTCATTTTTGGTATTTGGCACTTGATGAAATGAATATATCATTGCATATCAGCCTTTTGATTAGAGTACTGAACTTGTGATTAGTTTAAAAAATGGCTAGGTTCACCCTTCAAATGAAACAAAAAAATGTTGTTATTTTTGGACTATCTTGCCTTTTTAATAACTAACAAGAATTACCTTTTATTTCTGTCTAAATAGGTGTTCTATAATTTGCTCTGCCTCATTTAATTTTCCAACCAGATCTGGCCTCATATTATGATGCTCTGTTTCTGTATATGAAGTTTTATCTCTCTTTCATTTCCCAGTATTGATATTCTTTTTCATGTGATATTGACTTCTGAATGCATTACTCTATTTTTTTACATAATTAAATCAACTTAACTAGGCCTCAATCTCAAATCACTCAAATAAACTATGCCTTAACATCAAATTTGTTGGGTTGGCTTTGGCTAAATGGAGCCTTGTTTTCTCCATGCCACCCAGTTCAGTCATAGATCTTCAAAAAGAGCTGCAGCTGCTAAATCCTTTTTCACAAATTCACCCTACATAGCAAATGTTTTCCGCTTATTTACTCCACCTGCTACTTCAATATACTAATGCATTTATCAACATTGCAAAGCAAATGTGAAAAAACATCTTAACCTCCATGGTCTCAACTCTCAACCTTTTTTCTCAATGGGCGCCAGTTACACCTTCCTACAAATGCATAATTATGTATAAAACAAAACCAAGCTGTTTTTCTCATTTTGATGTGTCAGTTCTGTGCTGTTCATAATTGTTTTGTAAATGATTTTTTTAAATGTTTCCATGCAAGCTTGGTTGTCATTTGGTATGTCTTTAATTCTAGATCATGGCAATTGGAACCCTAGCACTGTGCTACAACAACATTGAAGTATTCAGAGGTGTAGTGAAAATGAGGCGTGGTGAGTTCCACTGACTATGAACTGTTAATTAGTTTTCTTGACTGCTAAATCTAAAAACCTGTTTTAGATTCATGGAGAAATCTGTTAAAATATACGATCTAGATTTAGGGGGTTTGAGCCACAATAAAAAGGTAGAGAGATGTTATGTCTGAAAATGATGGATTCGAAGTGTACCTATTCTCTCTCTTTTTTCCCTGTTACTTTGTTCGGATTTTAACATCCCATTAAGGTTAGAACATCATTCCTTATCATACATCAACATGTATATCTCAGGCTGTTTTAAGCATTCATGTGCTATGTGCCTCAGCTGCTGCCCCACTTTTTTTAGGATTTGAAGCTTTGAATTATTCTTTGTTGCAGGTCTGTAGAGTAGAAAAGACTAGGTTGTAAAAGTTCCTTGGTCATGTTTAACCCTTGTTAATGTGTTCTAGGGCTTACTGCAAAAGTCATTGAGCGAACAAAGACTATGGCTGATGTCTATGGTGCTTTCTTTGACTACTCATGTATGCTTAGATCCAAGGTATGATGCTTCCATATTTCCAAACAATGTATATCTGCCTGGCAAGACAATATATACATCTGTTTAGCAAGTAGGTGCAGGAGTGCTATATTAATGTGTAATATTTAATATTCTATCCAGTATCTTGTACTTTTTCAATTTTCTTGTAGTTTCTTTTCTCTTAAAAGGTTTATTTGTCTCCTTGAATCTTGTATAGTTTCTGCATATGTTGAATAGACTTTGTGGACAATAATTTCATTGGAGGAAGCAATGCTGTTGATGTTGGAAGTTCATGAAAAGTCATTGTGTCTGCACATTTTTGAACATTATATTCTTTCATATGGAAAAATAATCTTACCCTTAACTTCTGTGGTCTAGGGTAAGCCAATGATGGCGGACTTCCATTCTAAATTTCTTTGCAGTTAAAATGCCATCTATTTTCTAACTAGTTGGACACTTTTCAGTCATGCATGGGGTGGGGCAAGTAATGGTCACTGTAATTTTCTACTCTTGACAATTCACTTAAAAACTGTAATGAAAGTAGTCTTGTAAATGAAGCAAATTTAATATGCAGCTAGATTGTAGTATTCCTTGACTTCACCAAGGTTCTACCCTGTCACTTAGCAACATTTCTGGAGGACACTTGTTAATGAAAATGCACCATTGGCCACTGCAGGTTGACAGGAATGATCCTAATGCAGAAAAGACAATAAACAGGTTGGAAGCAATACAAAAGACTTGCCGGGATTCTGGGCTCCTAAACAAAAGGTTTGTGTGGCTATACTTGTACTGTGGAATTCTTTCTCTTTTACCTTGCTGACATTTTTACAATTTTGGTTCTTCTAGGAAATCTTACTTAAAGAGCGAGCCAATATCTAATTCAGCATATGTAAGTTCCTACAAGTTTATCCAAATTCTCTTTTTAAGTTCCTACAAGTTTATCAAAATTCTCTTATTCTTATTTTGCACATTCACGACATTAGATTTGAACATTTTGACCAATAATTAACATTTTATCTCTAGGTAACTATATCTCTCTAACAATGATTTTTAAGCTGTGTGATTTTAAAAGGTTAAAATTATGTTTTGTTTTCTTTTGCTTTTTTACTGTTATAAAGTTAAAGTTGTTAATAATATAAATAATAATCAAATTATTTTTACAAGATACATTCATATTCTAAATATAATTTTCTTATATATATGTACTATTTTTTCTTTTCACACGTGTAAAATGTGATTTAAGTATTTATTGAATGTGTAATTTGACTTTTAAGTTTTTTCTGATTATAAAAGGGAAAATTATTATGATAAAAATATGAATTATTTTCATTTTATAAAATATTATAATATGAATTATAAATAATTTTATTTTTTCAATTTTATCTTATTTTATATTTGAATTTCATAATAACCATATAATCTATCGAGATTATATTTAAAAATTAAAAAACTATAATATATATGCTTAGCAATTAGATTATTGCAAAATGAGAAAATAAAACTTAAAACACAATAGTTGTAGAAAAAATTAAAGCTTATATTCAATTTTTTAAAAAATTATAATATATAAAGCAAATATTAATTTTAATAAAAAATAAAGCTAATGTTTAGTTTATCATGAGTATAAATATACAGTTATATAATTTATAAGTTTGTTAAAAATTCAATTAAAAAGTTTTAGACGTAATTGTTATTTGTCTTAAATTATTTAAATATTGTGTAAAATTTTGGTTTTATCTAATTTGAATCTTAAATGAATCTTTACAATGAGTTAAGTAAGGTAATAAACATTAATTCATATAAATGATAAATATTTTTTTGTAAAAAAAGAATTTCTTGATATATATGGTTGTGTTTTTAATCATTATTTAAAAAAATTGAATTTTAAATTTTAATTTTGATGATATCAAAATTTTAAATTGAATTGATTATTATTTTTATTCAGAGCTAGTTAAATTGTTGCATATAAATATACAAATGAATGATATCCAGTTCAAATTTTAAAAAATTAAGCCAAGGATTTTTTTTTTTAATAAATTTATAGAAGCTACATACTCTAATTTATCCAAGAATAATTCTACAAAGAAACCTTATTATGATTAGTTTTAATAATTTATTTTTATTTTCTTAAGAGTTTTTTTTTTTTTTTTAATTTTTCATATATTTAATGCATTTATAAGATTAAAATGCATTAAAGTTATTAAAATTTAAGATTATTTTTTGAGAAAAAAATTTAATAAAGTATTTGATAAATCTAAATTGCATAGACATGAAAAGGTGCATTTAATTATTGTTGTAACTGTTTTCAGAAAAGTTGCTAGTTGAGCTTGAAACTTCTAAGTTCGGTAAAAATTGATAAAGAACATCTTGTTTTTATTTGAATCTAAGTTTTATATAAGAGTAAATTAAAATTTTTTATGAGTTTAAAACTATTTTTTATCAAATTTGTAAATTTTAAAAAACAAATTGAATATATTTTTGTCAATATAAAAAAATCGTATATTTTTTTCAACGAGAAGGTTTACTTCTATTTTCACTTCTATGTATATATTGTCCATATTCATTTTAGTATTTACATAGAAGTTTTCTTCTTCACTATGAATTGATGCATATTACGTCTCCGCCATCGATTCATAGGCAATGCATTATTTCTTGTTTTAGAAAAAGATCGACTGAATTCTATTGCATAATCTTTATGTAGATTGTCCTGCTTATGATTATATTGTCCATTATTTTCGCTTATCTCTCAGCAAATCGACAGAGCAACTAAGGTAAGTTCAATGAGCAAGTGGTTGGAGTTTAAATTATAATTGTGATAAAGATATTTACTGTAAACCTCACATTCTTTAAGCAGGGGTCACTTTCTCTATCTGTCGATTCCATAGACGGCCAGCCAGCTATTGGAGTGTGTAATTTATTCTGCTTTTTTTTTTTTTAGAGATGTTTACTATAGGGCCACCGATGAAACTCCTTGTGTATTATTTATTTAGTTCTTGTGAGCCACTGATGTCAAATTACTATATAAAATGTTCTTTTTCTTCTCATGGGACTTATCCTATGGGAAGAGCAATAATAGTGAAGTTGAAATGTTTAATACAAGCGGAAGGAAACTTGGCCGGTTGATCTTTTTGTCACTCTCTGACTTGTGGTACAGCTTCTTATGCCACAAATTCTTTTGATGGTAAATTCGTTGCTGATTTAGGACTTGTTTGATTCAACTGTTGTTGATAGTTGGTAGCTGTTAGTTGATTAATATTAAATATTTAGATAATTACTTATAGTTGATACTGTTTAAATATTTAATGATCAATATAGACATTCATTAAATTAGTTTAATAATATTATTAAGGTATGTGTGTGTGACTTTTGATAAATAATATAATTTAACAAAATATTATTTTAATATTAATATTATAAAGGTAATATCTAGAAATCTGTTCAATCATTTTAATAATATTGTAAAGGTATACATAATTTCACATTTGTGAGAGAATGTAGTTTAACAAAAATAAAATTATGTATTATTTTAATAATATTATAAAAGTTATGTCAAAAATAATAATAATAATTAGTATGTTGTGGATATTTGGGACAATTAAATATTAAATAAGAAAGTTTTTTTTTTTTGCTAAACAAATTTAACAATACAAGATAATTTTAATTTTGCTATAATGCTCACTACCATACACACTACAATTCACGTCCCTCTCTAAACACAAACATATATATGTATATTTATAGTTAACCCTCCTCTTTTCATTCGTGGCCTTGTTCCCTTTTTTCTTTCAGTTTTGTTTCCTTCTTTTCACTTTTGTCCCAGTTTTTGTCTTAGTGTTTTCATTTCTCAAATCGGCATTTTTAGCTTCTTTTTTTTTTTTTTTCATTTTTTCTTTAATTTTTTTACGTATTTATTATTTTTGAAATCATATTTAATTGAAATTAATTGCATGTATATTTTTGAAATCATATTTAATTGAAATTAATTGTATGTATTTATTGAATTTGTATATTTTAAATAATTTTAATTTTATATTCTAAATAACAATTTTTTTAATTTTGAAACTTACTATTATTTAGAATATAAAAATTAAGCTAATTAACTAAAAATTACCAGTAGTCTTTAATAATTATTTTTTCATAATTATTTAGAATATAGAAATTAAGCTAATTAAACTAAAAATTATATATAGTATTCAATAATTATTTTTATCAATAAAAACAACAAAAAAATTATGAAATATATTAAATAAATTATTATTTTTATTATTGATACTAATAAAAGTGAGAATTATATTCATGGTGGTCTTAATTTTATTATTAACAATAAAATAATTGAAAAAACAACAGACCGGAATAAAAATCAATAAACATTAACAAACATCAACAACTGTAATTTTTTGGATTTTTGTTGATTTTTTGTTTTAGTTGTTGTTTTCAATTGTTTTTATTGTTTTTGTTTGTTGATTTATGTTAAAAAAAAAATAACAACAAAAAAATAAAAATTATGAAATATATCAAAAAAATAATTATTTTTATCATTAATACTAATAAAAGTAAAAATTTTACTTATGACATTAATTTTATTATTAATAATGAAAATATAATTTAAAAAACAAAAAAAATCATCAACAATCAATAAAAATCAACAACTATAAAATTTTTGTTGATTTTTATTGTTTTATTCTTTCAGTTGTTATTTTTAGTTGTTTCGGTTTGTTGATTTTTTTTTTGTTGATATTACAAATACATCATAAAGATCATAAACTTGTTACATATTGATGATCAATAATTATTAAATATTTTTTTTAAAAGTTGTTAGACATTTTAATAAACAAACTAAAGTAAAAAAGATAAAATTCTTATTCTTTAAAAATATAAAAGGAGAAAATTTTGCTCATTTATTGTTGTTACAACAATTGGAGATATTTATTGTTTGGTTTAATAACATTTGAAGATGTTTAGTTTATAATTATTCATTTGAGCAAAAAAGTCTTAAGAGAAAAAAAAAAAATAGTGAGCAAAAAAAAAAACACTTTGAGAATAAAATGAAAATAATATCTTAAAAATAAAAAAAAACGTTCAGCAACAAAAATTTGAAAAAAAAAAGATGAAGACATTAGAAAAAAATGTTGAGAAAAAAATGAATACAATAGAAAAAAATGTTAATTAAAAAAATATTGAGAAAAAATAGATGAAAAATGTTGAGCAAAAAATACATTGAGAAAAAATAGATGAAAACAATAGAAAAAATAGATGAAAACAGTAGAAAAAATGTTGAGCAAAAAAACATTGAGAAAAAAATAGATGAAAATTGTATAAAGCAAAAATTATGTTGAAAAGAAAAAAGAAAAAGAGGAAAAATATTGAGAACAAAAATTATAAAGCATAAAAATGTTGAAAAAGCCAATAAAAAGGAAAAAAAAAAAAAAAACCCTAAAAATAAGGGTGTCAAGGGGTGGGTCTAGAAGACAACCCTAAAAATAAGGTTATCAATGGAGGTAGTTTATATTTAAAAAAAAAAAAGTTAGGAAAGATAATTTTTAAAGTCAATGCAATTTTTAAAGGGTTTTTTTTTTTTTTTTTTGTGAAGAATTGTTGCTGGCCCAAAATTAAAAAACATTGGATACCGTTTTGTTTTTCTACCGTTAGTTTAATTTAAATAGGCTTAAAGCTTTGGATTGGATAAGGATCAAGATTTTTGTTTTTTTACGGTTAGTTTAAATCAAATAAACTAGAAGGATATGAATATAATTTTGAAATGATAATTAAACACAACAGAGTAGTTCATGAAAAACTCCAAATTGGAGCCGATATAAACCGGAGCTGTTAAGTATCCTATCAGCTACCAAACACTATTTAAAAAAAAATTACCAAACATATTTTGAGAGTTGTTGGGAGATGAGCAGCTACCAGTTGCATCCCAACAACTTAGCCAAATATCCTCTTAAGTAGTTTATAGATGTTTCTTTTCAATTAGTTACATTTTAGGTGTTTGATAAGATTCTCAAATCATCAGTTTTTATTCAAAACAACTACGAATTTAAATAGCTTCATTTTGGAATTTTTTCCATAAGCTAATACCTTATTTAAATTTATTTTATATTTAGATTATATTATCCTTAAACAATTAATAACAACTAGATTATTTTTAATTAAATGCAAATAATTATTTTTTTATAATTTATAAATAAAATAATATTATTTTAAATTATAGCTAGCAATTAAATAATTATAATATTTATATCTATAATATTTCTTAAAAAAATTATACTAACAAGATTTACATTTTAACATTAATTTCCAAATAGTTTCTATCAATAATTGTAATATTAAATAAAGTAAAAATGATAAATTATTATATATAATTTACATAATTTGGAAAGATATTATCAAATTATATTTAAACATAATTTATACTTTTAATGGTCATTTGATACACTAACAACAACAAGTAACATAATTTTATCAAACGGTTCATATATATCAACTGCTAGCTATCAGCTAACCGCAACAGCTACCATCTATTAGCTGATATAAATAACTCAACAAAACAGACGCATAATTTTAGTGCCAAACTAAATTAGAGTAAGAATGGCAAAGATGAATTGCACAAAATTTTCTAAAATGTATTTGTAAGTTCAAGCTTAATGTTATTGATTTAAATAAAAGGGTGTTTGGAATTCATTTATAATTTTAATTTTTAAAATTTGTGAAATTATATATAACTAATTATTTTCTAATGTTAATAAAATAGTTAAAAGTTAACAAAAAATTAATGTTAAATTTATTTCTATTTTAGTTTTTTTTTTAAATAGTATTGTTATTTTATCAAATAAAATATTAGTTTTAGTTTTTTTTTTTATTTGTTACATGATAAAATATAGAATTCCTGTGAAATTTATTTTATAAAGCATTCGTTGGCTAGAATTTTAAGTAAAGAACAACGCTAAACGGATAGAATCAATTCAAAAATTTTGCCTAGAGAAGGATACGTAGAACATTTTATACTGAAATTTAAGGATATTGATATATTGTCCTTAAAACTTTTTACCAAAATACCCTTAAAAATGAGTTAAAATTCAAAATTAGAATATATACATTAAGTATTAAAAATTTAGAATCTCAAAACTTCTTAAATAAGCTAATTTTTCTCTTCTTTATTTATAGCTCTCACATCTATTACTTATATGTCCCATATTACTCTTATATTTATATGAAAATATAATATTAAATAAACTACAAGTAGGGGTAAGCAAATCTTACTACTGAATTGAACCGACATGGTTAGATTCAATTTGGGTCGCTCATTTTTACATTTTGGTTTTTCATGTACATAATCAAACCAAACCTAAATTTGATTAATAACTAAAAAATTTCACTTAGCCGAAATAATTGAAAAAACTAAAATTTTGTTTTTAAAATTTTAAAATAGTATAATAATTTAATAAAAAAAATATTAAAATAATTAATATTTTTAAAAATTCAGTTTGATTCATCGATTTAGTTTTTATTTTAAAAATTTCAATTTTTTTATTTGGTTTGGCATTCATATGGTTTGATTCATTTAATTTGGTTCAATTAAAAATAGCCCAAAATCAACCGAATTGATCAAATGCTCACCTCAAACTATAATATGGAAAATCATATATATAGGCCCTTCATGAATATAAAAGAATTACTTTTATTCACTCAAACTTTCTCATGTTAATATATATATATATATATATATATATATATATATATATATATATATATATATATATATATATATATATATATATATATATATATATATTTGTTTGTATATTTATTTACTTTTGAGGCTGAATATATTCTAATTTTATTTTTGCATGGAAAATTATGACCCTTTCTCTTTTGTTAGTTTCTACAATTTTTTAACATGAAATTTAATGAAACAAACACTTGATTTTATGTGTTAAAATGAAGATGTATGTAATAGAATTTACAACTTGATAAATTGAAGTCTAATAATAAGATGAAATGTTATTATTAACTGCACTTGTAGGACTAATTTTATATACAAAATTTATATAAAAAATAGACAATCGAACTTAAAATGTTTCAATTGAAAATACAACCTTTTGTATTATTATTATATGTAATTTATTATAAATTTCATTTCGATTATAATTGAAACCGAATAATAAATCAATATATATGTATTTTAAATTCATTTCAGAAAATCTATTTGGTAGATTTAAAAAAAAAATTAATAAATGAAATAAATATAAAAAATTAACAAAAATAAATCTCATAAATATTATTAAAATAGTGCAAAATTACATAAATCCAATTGGTTTAAGATTGCAAAAATAAAAACAATCAAACTAAATAAATCGATCGAGCCAAACTATTTTGGCTCGGTTCAATTTGGTTTTGATCCTTGTTAAGTTCAATTCATTTATTTTTAAATGTTTTTTTATTTATTTCGGTTGTATACATTTTGATGCACACCCCTAGTTACACAATTGCACATGGTGAATTTGTAATGTCGACGAAAGCTTGAGATTTGTTAAGGAATGATGGGTGTGAAAAGCATTATGCTTTGAGCACTCAATGGGGTAGGATTAGGAATCTTTAAAGAAACATTCTTTGGATTTTGACAAGGTTTTTAAGCTGTTTTGATTAGATTTTATTATTTTTGTTAATTTAAGTATTTTAGGTTAATTTTATATGGTTTTGATGTGTAGGGTTGTTTAAAGGACATTAGAGGAACTATGCAAATTGTGGAGTTACAAGAGGGAGTTAAAAATAGTGTAATCATGGTGTAAAATCAAGCTTTGAAGGCTAGATATGGTTGCACGGTTGTGTGCTTCATTATGCACAACTGTGCCTGAGTGCCTCATTATCAAAGAAGAGTCTTTGTATATGGCATGGGCATGTGTAACTATGACACAACCATGTCTGACAACCTTAATTTTCAACCAGCAAAAGAGACATTTTGGACATTTTGCATGGGTATGTGTCTTGAAGACACAGTTGTGCTTGCTTCTATGAATTTTAAGACTAGGGGGATGCACAAGCATGCATCTTGGTGTGCACAGCCGTCTACTGGCAGCTATCATTTTGAAATTCGAATTTTAAATTGCTATTTTTAAGGGATAAAGATATTCTTTCCAACCACCAGAGAACAACAATTCATTTTGTTTTTCTACTTTTCTTAAAAATAAAAGATAGATTTTAGTTTTGCTATTGATTTAGAGATTGAATGTTTTAAGATTAAGAATTCTAGAGCTTCCAATTTAGCTTTGCATTAGGACTAAGCATCGGGCAGGTTGGTCGGGTTGAAAGTGATGGGTCATGAAATTGATAAGTTTTTAACAAATAAAACACTGGGCCAAACCAAACCGAATTGTTATAGAAATCCGATATTTCAAAAGCAAAAAATTTTCAGGTTAGGTTGGATCAAGTGTTGGATTGGATTGGGCCAAAAATTTAAATGGGCGACATTAAAAATAAACATAACAATATATATTTTTCCTAAATAATTTTGGACCAAGCCCATATATTTACAAGGTATAAAAAATATACAACTTAATTAAGCTAAAGCACTAAATTCCACCGATAAGTTTTTAACAAATAAAACGCTAGGCTGAACCAAACTGAATTGTTATAGAAATCTGATATTTTAGAAGCCAAAAATTTTCAGGTTAGGTTGGATCGGGTGTCGGATTGGGCTCGGATTGGATTGGGCCAAAAATTTAAATGGGCCACATTAAAAATAAACATAATAATATATATTTTTACTTAATAATAGGTATAAAAAATATACAACTTAATTAAGCTAAAGCGTTAAATTAATTAAGCTAAATCCTTAAATTTAGTTACAAAAAAGGTAGTTAGCTTAATACAAAAAGAATATTAAGATGCAGACATGCATTTGATAAAATTCAGCAACTGCAAGCTTAGGAAAGCTATCCACGCAATGTCCAAAATGTACAAAACACAAGTGAATAAAAAATGATCGAAACCAAAGCATAAAAGACTGCATAATCCAAAAAAAAACCTACAGAGCATATCCATCCATCTATACAATTTTGATTCACTTGAACATTTCATTAAAGATTGAAAGACATACTTTGAATTAAGAAAAATTATTACCAAGTTAAACTAAAGAAAAAAAGAAGCAGTAGGCAACTCAAATGACTTAGGATGCTTTTATCAAATCATAATTAGAATTACACCCTATTTAATTGGCAACTCAAAGAGCTACCTAGTGAAATTGAGCAACAATTCTAATACAACTCGAAATGCATTTAGGGTGGAAGCATCATCACTACCCAATAACTAAACAAATAAGGCTCAGGAAAAATAGTTTTAAGCACAGCCATAATGCAACCATATTCCATTTTATGCTTCTTGAATCTGGCTTTCATTAAAGAGATTAAGTTCCCAAGAGATGGCAAATGAGTTCAACATAGCAACCATTTGCTTACAATACTGCCAGTCTATGAAATCAGGAATTTCATTACCCAAGTCAGCTCGAAAAGATGATTCAGTGTCCTCATATTTTTCAAATGCTTTCTCATAACAACATGCAATGTTTAGCATAATGTAGGTGAAATTCCACCTAATTGGGACATCAATAGATAATACAGATTTACACTTAATGCCTAGTAATTATGAAATTTCTCTAAACTTCCTCAACCTTTGAGGAGAGTTCTATATGTATCTAATTGCCTCCCTAACCTTTTTAACAGAAGAATTAACTTATTTTAACCTTTACTAAAAATTAAATTAAGGATGTGAGCAATACATCTCATGTGTAAAAATTGAACCCTATAGAAGATGCCCCCCAACTAAGTAATTTCTTTTTAAAATATCCTATTGTAGTGTCATTAGAGCTTGCATTATCAACGGTTACTATGAAAACATTTTTTATGCCCCACTCAAGCAAACAATTCTCTAATGCCTTTGAAATATATTCCCCTTTGTGAGATGTCACAAGCACAAAAGAAATAATCTTTTTATGCAAATTCACCCATCATCAATGAAATGAATAGTCACACACATATAGTTAATGCGTTGGATAGATGTTTAAGAATCAGTTGTAATACTGATTCTTTGACAATGTGACTTCATAAAGTTTTTTAGCTTCCCCCTCTTATTAACAAACAAAGTGTAATAATTTCTACTTATGGTCCACTTAGAGAGTATTTTAAAATAAGGACAAATAGCAACCATAAATGTTTTAAACCCAACACCTTCAACAAATTTAAATGGTAACTCATCATGAATAACCATTTGTGCAAGTGCTTGTTTAATAGGATCTTGTTTAAATTTCCAAGTGCCTAAGATACCAGATTGTGTACTACTAAGGGCTTCCACCATAGAAGGTTTCAATGTCAAAAGTGATTGCCTAGTATCTAAACTATATGGAACTTTCATACAATACGTGACATGGTTTTTTAGAGAAGATGTGCCATGTTTTTTACTATGATAGTTATATGTAGCAATACAATATATACATTTACCTTTAATGATGACACTGTGTTCATCTTTTATTCTCTCAAAATATTGCCAAACAACTGATTTTGGTTCAGTCTCCTTTCTTTTTTTAGTAGTAACGGGGTGAGGCTGCTCTGCAGATGCAGCAAGAACCATAAGGGGGCTTCCACCTTAGCATTAGAACTAGTGGCAATAGCAGGCACCGTGGGGTGGGGGGGGGGAGCTTCCACCTTAGCATTAGAACCAGTGGCATTAGTATTGTCATTGGTATTTTCCATCTATATAAATGATTATAGAATAGAAGAACAAAGATGAAATATTATCAATAAGTAGTCACACAAATCACATTAAAAATCAATCAATTCACAACTTAATAAAAATATTGAAAACATGTTTTGAAATTATACCTTTTTGTTGTTGCTCAACAAATAAAAGATCACAGTGACCTAGACATCAAGCAAACCAAGCTTCAAAGCTTAGTCTATTATAAGCTTCCACCCTTTTTGAAGATCTAAAGTTATAACTTTAAGCTTCCACCTTTTTTGAAGATCTAAAGTTATATATATATACCACTAAAAAAATAATACATTAATTTTTAAGAAATAAATATAGCATAGGTGATAGATCAAAAAATAAAAATCTATACACCATCATATGATGAAAATTAATTTTAAAAATTAGTATTTACATAACCAAAATTACATATCTATATAAAAAAAATAGATCTATAAAAAAAAAAAAGATCTTTGTCACAGAGACTAAAAAAATATTTTGAATGGTTAGATATATTAATAAACAATAGATATGCACTAATATAACACAAATCAAACATAAAAATATTTTCAAATTAAACACAAAAAATTTTTCACAAATAAATAAAAAAATTTTGAAAATTATTAATAGAGTTTAGAAAATTTAAGAACATATACTATTTTCTAAAGAAATAAACACTATATTTATATAAAAATGCAATTTTAAAAATTTTTAAACTAATAAAATCTTGATGAAAATTGCAAAATCCATAAAAAAAAAAACCAAAAATACTATCATTGCTATTACCATGGAAATACAGATTATCAATGGTTATGGTGATATGCTTTAACATCATTGAGATTCAAGAAAAAAGAGAGACTAAAACTGATTTTGGGAGAACAAAAGATAAATTGATGAAGATTAAAGGTTAAGAGGCTAGGTTTCTAAAATATTTTAAAGAAATAATGGTAAGTAATCTACTAGAGGGGGTGAGGTGACTCAGGCAAGACTCAGTGAAGAGGAGCGAGGACAGAGAATTAGGGTTAGAGGCGGCTATATAAGCACCCAATTTTGAGATAATAAAGTATAAATGCGACAAAGGACTCCAATGATGAAAATATTATAAATAGGTATTCAACAATTAAAGTTTGAAACCTCAAGAGTTTGAATGCATTTTCAAAAAAAGAGTTTAAATGGTTTTTCAAGGACCTAACTATAATGCTTTTAGGACCTAATTGAAAATTTTAAATTCTTTAAAGGATCTTTTTTGTAAAAAAAAAAGATTAAAATTTTGTAATTCTGATCGGAATTATATGTATTTCGTCTGTTTTTCATATTTTGACAGAAAATAAAAAATGTGTTTCCTAAATTTTGATTGGTTAAAAAATTTTCTTAAATTTCTTTTGGGATTTATGTAGATTTTTAGGAAATAAAATCATTTTAAAACTGAAACTCTTCAAGACGTGATGAGCGACGGTTTTTAGGTTTTCCTATAAAAACCTAGCTAAAGCTCTCTTATGGGGGGACTCTCAATTCTCTTTTTTTTTCTGTACTTTTTTGAGACCTCTAGCTCTCTTTTGGCCTGGAGACTTTTCTTTTCGTAGGCAGTACACAAAAGTATCCTCTATAATTTATTAGTATTTTTTGAAGTAAGGAGCAATAGACCTTATAGAAGAAAATAATAAGTTTTTTTGAAGACCTACTTAACAAACAATGGTGATTGATCTTAGTCTGAGGAGCCAACCATAGTGCATCCATAATCATTATCTTCTTTCCTAACTTCTTTTATTTTTATTGTTTTATTTTTATTTTTATTTTTATTTTATTAAATTTTAAATTTATTTAATTTTCATTGTTATTTTATTCACTAATCATTGTTTATTCTTTTGTGTTAGGTGATTATGGAGGGAATTACATGATCTTACTTGGATAACAAAATCCATGGAGGTCCATGGAATGTCATGGATTGAACCTTGTAGCTAAATATAGTTTCTAAGTTTTTTAATTGTTCATTATTGTTTCATTTTTATTTATTTTTGGGATTTTATTAATTTTTCTTTTCTTATTATTTCAATAGCTCATTGTAATATCTCCAATGGTGGGAATAATGAAATCATGTGTGTGTGATTGTGTGTTTTATTTTAATTAATCGATTAGTAAAATTAGGGTTTTCAATTGAATAATTAATTAAAATTAATGGCTATAGAGATAATTAGTTTTTTTTTTAATTAAAATTGGATTAGATTTAAGTGGTTAGAATTAGGGTTGTTTGTTAATCATTTTATTTATTGTTCATGGTCACTTTAATTAAATTAGGGTTTTCAGAAATAGGTTTGATTAATTGTTTAATCTTTTATTTGATTGTTTTTTATTTTTTTTATTGTTTTTTTGGGTGTAATTATTTATATTTATGTGTTTTGGGCCTTAACCCACATTAAGCTTTAATCCATTTAAATAAATTTAGGTTTATTTAGGTTTAATTAATTAAAATTCATATTAAGCCCATAATTAATTAGATTTAGGATAGAGATAACTTAGGCTCATTTAGTTAATTTAGACGTAACCCCACCTAATTTAATTAATTTAGAACTAGCCCATTTAATTTAAGCCTTTTCCATAATTTGTAGACTTAAGATCACTTTAGAAATAAAACATGTAGAACTAGACCCATTAATTTAAATACTTCAGAATTTATAGATTTGGGCCCATTTTTAGAATTAAAATAAATAGACTTAGGTTCACTTAATTAATATTAAATAGGAATTAGGCCCGTTAGTCTTTAGGCTCACTTTAAATTAAAACATATAGATTCAGCTCATTTAATTAAAATTAATGTAGATTAGACTAACTTAGGAATTATGAATTTCAATGAATGCATTGTTTACATGTATTTTTCATAACTAGTTTGCTTGGAGTTAATTGTTTTAAATAAGGGTTTATATGAAATTGCATTTAAATAGAGGTTAAGATAGTAATTCATAAAATAATTCTAAATGAACACAAAATTAAAAGAAGTTGGTATTCCGTATCCAGAATCTCCTGGTTGTAGTGCTAGCTTTCTTTTAAAGAATCGAGTACCACCATTTTTGAATTTGTCCCAGTTATTACCCTAGGTGGTGACTCCTCATTTACACACCTGTCTTTGTGACAGTGGTTAGTTTGTTCTTTAGAGACTTGGGCTCAAACAGTGTTGCGGTTGCTAAGATCTTGATTGCGTGCTAAACCCCACCGTCTCCAGGCTGTCAAAAAGGGAAGGAGAGAAATGAAATGAGGTAAATAGGGTTTTTTCTTTTTATATAACCCTACTAATACTAAACGATGTTGTTTAGTTACAAGGAAAAATTCAAGAATTTGGATGGGTTGGAAGAATAACAGCTTCCCTCGACCCATCGTCTAAAATTCGAGAATTTACACTCCTACCACCCGTGCTGAAAAAATTTATTTCTCGGCAATCGAATCGTGACATAAACTCTGGTCAGGTTAGAGTAGAAATTCGAATTCGGTCAGTTATTGCTCAGTACTACTTTACATAACAGAAAATGGGTTTTTCCTTCCTCATTCTACTGTTATTCAATTTTAATTCAATAATGATGTTTAGATTCTTATTTTGTTATTCATTTCTTCTCTTAATCAATATGTGTGGTTAATTATCTCTTAGGGTTCTTGCTTTGACTCAATTATATTATTAAATTGAATTAAAACTAAATCATAAGAAAAAAGTTAATTGGTTGTTATTGTGTAGCTTAAGGTCTTCATTAGATTGATCACCTAATGAATGAGTTCAAAAAAATAGGACCTAATTGAGAAATGGATTCTATTTAGAAAGAATGAAAACCTATTAATTTTTAAATTAGTTGAGAGATAATTAGGCAATTAATATTGATAAAAATGAGATTGAAATTGAATATAATAAGCATTTAATTAAGTGAGAATTGGATAATTGGGTGTTTCAATTAATTGTGGATTTATTCGAAAGAAAAATGTTTTTAAGATGCTCACAAGTGAACAAAGGTCTAAATTAGTTTAGAAATTTAATTGATTCTTAGAAAGATTAACAATGAGAACCCTAGTATTTTAATTAGATTGTGAATTTTCTTATAGTTTAATAAATTATATCAAATTTAACCAAGTTTAATTGGAGTTGTCTAAACAAGTGAACACTTTGAGTAACTCAATAGTTAATTTTTCAATCTATGTAGGACGCTCTTTATTTTCTACTTATACGAATTTGTGCACTTGCGGATTTTTACCATCAAGGGATAAAAAAATTATAGTGTTTATGAGCCTCTGATGTCTGCTTGTACTAATATTAATGTTAATTTAAGTTGGTGGCTTTTACCTCTAAAAAATATGAAAAAAAAAACCTCTTTTCCCTCCAAATATACTTTGCCACCAATTTATTCCATCCTTAATTTTATAAGGTTATATTAGTCATTTTAAATAACATTTAATGTTTCTAACCAAAATGTTTTGGATAAAGTCAATCTATATGGATTTAACCTTAAGTAAAATACATTTGGATATAAATTTTGTTAATGGAATCTAAAAAATATTTAAATTTAATTGACCAAATCTAAAAGGATTTAATTCTCAACGCCATTCCACTAAATCCAAATGTACTCCAATAGGTAGTGATGGGTACGATTGAGCATCAGGCGAGTTGATTCGATTCGGGTTCTAGATATACATTCTGATCAGGTTAAAAACTAATGAAATTAGATGTTGAACTGAGCCTATTTGAGGCCTAAGACCAACAGGTCGGTTAATCGATTTGATCGGGTTGGTCAATTCGAATGTATCGGTTGGATCGGATTTTGACAACCCATTAAAATTGAGCCCATAACTAATAAACATTTAACTATATTAAGCATATCAATGGGCTTGGCCCAACTTTACATATTTTCAGTTTGTAAAGTCCAAAAAATATAAGCACCAAGGCAACAAAATAAATAGCCCAAAACCCCCAAACTATACATAATAGACCTATAATTAAAGCCCTATAAATTTACATATAAAATTAAAGCCCTAATTCTATAAATTAACATATAAAATTAAAGCCCTAATTTTATATTAATTACAAGTAACAAAAAATCAACTTTGCAAAAAGCTAAGGACTCTATCAAAATATTAAGAATCTTGCTTTGTATTCCTGTAAAACAATTGGACAAATCAAACATAAATTGCAAAGTATTAAGTGAAAGAAATGAATATTAAAAGAAATATTGATGAGATGAATCTTAGGGCAATTAGTTTTAAATCAAAAGCCTATTGGTAAAGTTGTTCCTATAAACAACAAAAAAATGCCATTTAAGGAATATTTGATACCAATAAGCATTTGAATCATATAAGTAAATGAGGTGGAAGCCTCACCATTGACTCATCTCATTTGAAACATGAAAATAAACACAGGAATGAATAAATGATGTAAACATAAAAAATATAAATCCAACTATAAGCCTACAATGAACCAACAAGAAGAAGTCTCCAATAGTAAGTCCTTCAATCAGTACCAAACATGAACATTAAAAGTCCTTAAGAAGATTCAAATAAGTTAGTACCACTACCAGCAATTGCCTTGAAAAGAAGAAGCAACAAGCATTAGTATAATAAATCAAAATAAGCAATAATTTGATAACAGAGAGGGAGGCTGAGACTCAGTATGCAAAACAAGTAATGAATAGTAAATGCAGCCACATTTCCAGCAACATCAACAAATTGAGCTACTAGGGAAACTTAAGCATATCATTCACTTATTTGACTTAGTTCAAATTGAGTGGAAGCATTCATCATAGCCTCACATATGCAAAAAAAATGCAACATTAACACTAAATAGATTTAAACCAGCACTGGAGGTCACATCTAAATGCAAAAAAAATGCAATATCAACACTAAAGCATAATCAAATCAATAGTGAAGGTCATATTTTAATGCAAAATAATGCAACAAAAACAATATATCTGATTCAAAAATGCAATGAAGGTCACATTTTAATGCAAAATAATGCAATAAAAACATTATATCTGATTCAAAAATGCAATGAAGGTCACATTAATTGCAAACCCCACAAGCAAATAGCAGCATAAGGAAAAAGTAGCACATGAAAATAGCAGAAATAGCATAGATATATCATCAATATAAAAGGTAACTAAGGTTAGCAAATTTACTCAAAAAAATTTGTTAGCAAAATCTGTTATATGAGTTAAGAGGAGGCATGGTCAGCACTCAACAAGGGTATGTTTGGCCCTATTCCAACTGATGGTAAATCTACATAAGTAAAATAATAAACTTAGAAAAGATTAAATGAAAAAACATGTATTTATTAAGGCATATAAAATTAATACTTACCTTTCTCAAATTTTTCTAAATCTTCAAGTGCCTTTTCAACAGGCACAAGTTGATTACCCTTTTTTAGTCAATCTGAATTACAGATAAGAGCTTCCACTATCTTTGGAGTTAAAGAGCTCCTAAAGACATCAAGGACTTTCCCACTTATGTTAAAAGCACTCTTTAAAGCAATTGTAGAGGTGAGAATATCTAACACATGTCGAGCAAGTTTAGAGAGGATGGGGAATCTCTCTAAATTCAACTTCCACTACCTCAATACATCAAAAGGACCTGAATCCTCAATAACTACTTCATTTAGGTATAAGTCAAGCTCACTTTTCTTGCTTCCACCTCCTAAACCCTCCTCCAATTTATGTTTTTTAAAATGAGCCTTCAAAACAGATATATTTTTCCCACAAATAGAATTAGAAGCACCTAATTTAGATTGGCTAAGAGGTTCAAAGGAGGCAATATAAGAAACAAAATTAGTTAAGGGTTTGTATAAGCCAACATAATCTTCAAACAGATCATAAAGAGAATATTTGACACTATTGAATATGCTTCCACCAACTATTTCTCCATAAATAGTGTTTAAGGAGAAATTCATGTATTCAATTTTGTCCCTAGGATCTAAAATGTTGGCAATGAAAATGAGATGGTTCATTTTTTCAGGGTCACCCTAATATTTGTCAAACTTAGTTTTCATGTTATTTCCTATAAGCCTCATTGATAAATCATTAGATTTTTTCCACTCATTTAGAATGTAGAACAAGTCAGAAATTTTTGTGAAAAACATATTGGTAGTAATGTATTAAGAACAAAAAATTCTCAATGTTAACTCATAGAAATGATGCAGAAATGTCACATATTGCTTGACAAACTCCTAATCCAAATCAATTGGTACATTATCACCCAAATATGACCTAAAACTGCTTTCATGTTCCTCATAAAATTGAAAGGCTTTTTCGTAAGAAGAAGTAGTCTTTAATATCAAATAGGTTGAGTTCCACCTAGTGGGAACATTAAGGCACAAGCTTGATTTACATTAAACCCCAACTACGTCACTAAATTCCTTGAATTTCCTCAATCTAGATGGTTAGTTCTTAATATACCTAACAATATCCCTCACTCTTTTAATAGAAAATTTTGCATCTTTCAGCCCCCTCATTCATTACAAGATTCAAGATATGTCCAATGCAATGCATATGTGCATACTTAGCTTTAACTGTGCTTTTACCCCCCCCCCCCCCAATTTATCAAAAAAATTTTTGAAATATGACAAAGCTATGTCATTAGAGGAGGCATTGTCAACTATGATAGTGAATATATTCCTCAAACCCCGCTCTAGCAAGCAGTTCTCTAAATTTTTGGCTATGTGCTCCCCTCTATGTGAAGAAATAAGTACAAAAAATGATTTTTTTGTTAAGCCTCCACTCATCATTAATGAAATATGTTGTAATGCATATATAATTGATTCTTTGGATGTCTAAGGATTAGCGGTCAAGCAAACCCTATTAGAATAGGATCTGAAATAATTTTTTAGTTTAAGTTTCTCTTTTACATAGAAATTAAAGCAATCTCTACTCACAGTCCACCTAGAAGGAATCTTAAACCTAGGGCATGCAACAGCTAGAAATTTCTTACCTTCAACAAACTTAAAGGGTAACTTATCAATGATAATCATTTTAGTAAGGGCAGCCTTGATTTGGTCTTGGTTAAATTTCTAAGTCCCAAATAAACCCTCATTTTCAAAAGCTTCCACATCAGGTTTAAATGTTAAAAGTACTTATCTAGTGTCTTTGTTGTGTGGATTTTTTTTGCAAGCAAGCATGTGATTTCTAAGTGAAGATGTGCCATGTATTTTTGAATGACAGAAAATAATTTTAGCACAATATATACACTTAGCTTTTTGTGTTATGCCTTTCTCATCTTTCATCTTCTCAAAGTGATCCCAAGCCTTGGATCTGGATTCAACCTCTTTCCTTTTATTCTCAGCAGTAACATTCTACTTATTAGAAGAAAAATTAGTAAGTTGTGCTTCTACCTCAATCCGAGATTCAGAATCAAGGACAGGGGCACCACCACCAGCAGTATTACTGCCATTGGGGGGGTGTCAAATTATCCATCCTGCATGCACAGGTAGCAGTATAAAAGAGTTATAAACATTTTGTGAAGCAAAAAAAATACATGTCAGTCAACTAGAATAGCAATACAGAATATCACCAAAATAGCAACACAAAAAATCACCAAAATAGCATTAGAATGCAACAAATAATATGTCACGACCCAAACTAGGAGTCATGACCGGCGCTAGGGAACGGGAATTCTTTCGAATCCGGAACCCGTAGCAAGCCTTAGAAAATAAAATCATACAATAATTATATAAAAGTACGACCAAATTAAAATTTTTCTGAATCAATATATAAATTAAATACTCCAAATCCTTTTATAAATGAATACATATTCGTACAATGTTCAAATACAAATTCTCAGAGTATTTAATATCCAAACAAAATAATACACTTCCAATATAGTGACACTACTACTGCAGTTTCTAGAATACAATTCAAAGTTTAGAATATACATTTGTATAAAACAGCCGAGACTGAAGAACACCGGTGAGGAACTCTATAACTAAGGTCTGACGATATGGAATCTCCTGAAAAAAATAATTGAGGGGGGTCAGACCTCACTGAGTGAATTATTATACTATATATACATGCAAACTAAACCATAACAATCAGGCATTCTTATATATATATGTATATACACCCATTTCACACGAATGCCAAACTTTACTTTTATAAATATACTAAATGTAGAAAACGTTTATTTTAATTCATGAAGGATCCATAGAACCCTAAATAATAACAACCTCAAACAATCCCATCATCACTCTAGCCCTACAGGCTCACTTGATTCCAAATAGAACACTTATTCCAATTTGGACAGCAGACTGGCCCCGAGACACTAAGTCGACCGAGCTCCAGCAGTCTGGCTGTCAGTGTGATTGGCCCCGAGACACTTGGTCAACCGAGCTCCAGCAATCACACTATCCATCACCTCACATCTCAATCAACCCAATAGATCATTCAATTCACTTATGGACAGTAGACTGGCCCCGAGACACTAAGTCAACCGAGCTCCAGCAGTCTGACTGTCAGTGTGATTAGCCCCGAGACACTTAGTCAACCGAGCTCCAGCAATCACACTATCTAACATACCATTAATCTTAGTCAAATCAATTAAATCAATTATAATCACCCAATTTTAACTCTCACTCAATCCTTATCTACCGTACCGGTACGTACACGGTCCTAGTGCTACCCACTAGGAAGCATGTTCTATTGATATCCTTCACTTCGAATAAATCATTCATTCGAAAAAATAATTAATGTAGAACCATATTCATAATAGTAAAACCAACCATATATATATATACCAAAAATATACCTAAAATATACCCAGTATTTTTCAGGTATATATATATATATATAGTCAAATAAAATATGAAATAAACTAAAGATAAATCATTAATATAGTTAAAAACAATTTAAATGAGTAACAATAATATAACATGCATTATCTTAAAAATATACTTAAATATGCAAAAGATATACCCTAAGTACTCAAATCATTTAATAAACCATTTATGTATAAATATTCATTTAAATACGTGTTTGTGTTTAACATATATTCACAAATATACTAAAAATAAACCTAATTATCTAGCATGCATATATATAAAAATATACCCTAAATGTACCACTAATGTGTTAGGTTTAATTTAAAAAAATAAAACATGTATTTATTTGGAAATAAATCAAAATATACCAAAGATAAACTTAAAAATAATTTAAGTGTAGGTTTATAATATAGCATGCAATTATTTAAGAATAACCTAAATTATACTAATCATTTAATAAAACAATTATGGTTCGATGCACATTTAAATCATGTATAAATATTAAATTATAACAAACATAAACTTAAATATCTAACATACATATATAAAAAATGTACTAAAAATAAACCGAAAATATACCAAATCATATTATAATTAAATTAATGTTTAAACATATAATGAAAATAAAAATCCTAAGTCATGCATCCTATATGCACTGCATATATATACAGTATAATAACTCACATGTTAGCGCTCCACGAGACAAACTCGACGGGCCTGATCCGTTAGGCCTCGGTCTCGGCGCAGCTAGACAAACAAATGATAACATGAAATCAGAATAAATTTAACAAAAATTCTAAAGACTCGATCTAGAATTTTAGGCACAGCTTTAGAATAGGAATTTGACCGGACATCACGTTTTACAAGAATTCTACCGAAAATCCGGCAGAACCTCCCCTGTAAAACGGACATCTCTCTACTCAAAGAGTAGAGCCGGTCCTGCAAAGAAATACACTTCGGAATAAACACAGGATTACAATCAAAATCCCTCGGTCGGACTCCAAACTACAATTCACCGACCGAGGTTCACAATTCACAGAATATTTATAAAATACCGAAAATACCCTTATATAATAAAAATACATTTTATAAATCCAAATTACGTAATTAACCCTAAAACATACTAAAAGTTACTAAAAACCCATTTATTTACAAAAATAATATATCATATATAATTTGAAAATAATTTTTTTTTTCAAAAAATAGTATTAATTAGTTAAAAATAATAATTAATTTATAAAAATCATTTTTATACTTCAAATATTCATTAAAACCAATTAAATTTAATATTTAGCTAAAATCACTACCAAATTACCAAAATGCCCCTAATATACAAAATACTCATAAAGAAATAATAATATTCAAAAATTCAATAAAAATTATGTAATTTCTCAAAATTTATTTCTTCAACATATTATTCACTAAAATCAACAAATACACCTAATTAACCAATAATTTCTATAAAAATACATGTTTAATCTATTAATCCCAAAATACACATAACCTATATAAAATTCTATAAAATTATATAAATTCATAAAAATTATTTTATAAATAAATAACATTTTAGTATCAACTCAAACACACAATTAACCTTTAAATTCTTCCAAAATACTCATTTAATTCAATACTTCAAAATTTACATAAACTATAAATATTTCTGAAAATTATATAATAATTCTCAAAAATTAATTTCTCAACATTATAATTACCAACAATATATAGCATTAATAATTTAACCAAATTTATAATTAAAATACTTAATTAACAAAAGTTTTAATAATTAATAATTAAATATAAAATAATCAAAACAATTTGGATCAACTCAAAATTAACCAAATAATTAAACTAAATGCTGAATAATTAAATACATAATATATAAATTAACTAAACTCAAAATCAACCTAAAAACTACCAAAAACAACCACTTAACAACTACCCTTTCCAATCATCAACCCACACTTACCAAGCAAGAAGATCAACAACTGAAGAATGCTGCTGCCATGTCCGGTGACAGCAGGTGGAGGTGGTGGCGGAGCTGGCGTCGCGACAGAGGGCTGCTGCTGCAGGCGACCATCGCGCGAGGAGAAGCTGCTGCAGCTGATGCTGCTATCCCTCGGCTTCCACAGCCTCTCTAGCAGTTGCCGGCGTCCAGAGGGAGGTGGGAAGGCTGATGATCGATCGGTGGTGGGAGAAGCAGTCCGGCGAGAAGCACACAGACAGGGGAGGGCGGGCAAGGACGCACGGAGGGGGAGAAGGAAGCTCTGCAATTCTCTTCTTTCTCTTCTAAATAATTGAGTGTATATATATATATATATATATATATATATATATATATATATATATATATATATATATATATATATATATATTTATATATATATATTTATACTTTTATTAATCTTAGGTTATAAATAATATTATTTTATGTCTAAAGAAATTACCACCACACAAAACTAAACACTATTTCATTTATATATATATATATATATATATATATATATACACACACACACATACATAGTCTCACACAATAGAATATAATATAAAATAACACTCAAAATAACATTAATAAAATATCACTATCAAAATTAATAAATATTAACAAAGTAAATTAGTAGAATAAAATAATAATGAGGTACTTACAATATTAAAATGCTCAAAATCATGTCAACCAAGAAAATAATATTAGTGTTTAAAAATGATAATATTAAAATAACCATGCACTAAATTAACATTATTAAAATGATAGAGTTCAAAAATAATAACCATACATAATAGAATTTTAAACGTCCAAAATATTAAATCCAAATTAATATATTTACGTAGAAAATTCAATTAAACTTAAAATAATGATAATAAATCATAAATTAGTGAAATAATTAAATATAATTTTTAAATTTTATTAACACTGCACATCTCAGTATTTAATAAAATAATTTAAAACCAGGGTTATTACATAATAGCATCAACTTGCAACATAGAATAACATTAGAATGCAACACAGAAAGCATCAAAATAATAATTCATAATTATTTTGTCAACCAAAATATGAAAGAGAAAAATAAATTTAGATTTCTAAAAATATTTCTAAATACTTACTTTTTGATATTAATCAATAAATTCAAAGAAAATTTTTGTACTTTAAATAAGATAAACTAAATCAAACAGTCATACATTTTTTTTTCTCAAGCATTATGATTAGAAATCAAAATTTTAAAAAATTAATATAAACCAAAATTTTATAAAATAAAAACAACTAAATCAAACAGTCATGATTAAATACATGAAAAATAAGATTTTATTTCCTCAAAATAAATTAAACTTTCAAAAAATTTATATAATGCAACTAAACACTCAACAAAATCAAAATAAAAGTTTAACAAATTGAAAATAATTTTAAATAAAAACAAAACATCTCCTTTTAAAAAATAGAACCAAAGGAACTAAAAGTTAACCTTAATTTTTTTGCAACTCTAGTTTAGTCACAAAAAGGATTTTGATTTGGATAAATCAACTCAAATCGGGATAAATCTGCTCAGATTAGGACAGATCGGCTCAAATTAGGACAGATCAGGACTAGATTGGAAGCTTCCACCTCTTTGATTACAAGGAACTTCCGCCACATCAACTTTTACTCAAAAATAAAAACCAAATATCAAATTAGATAAACTAATTTAAGTTTACATAAATAGAAAAATATTCAAAATCAAAACTATATTGAATATCTCACCTTATATTATGAAAGATCTTAATTTTTTTTTTCACATGCATGCTTAAAAATGAATAAATAAAGTCCTATATGCTACATATCTGCCATCAAATTGATTATGTAGTAATAAACAAAAACATATAATGAATAGATTTAGAAAAGAGACATCATTATTCAAAGAGGCTTGATGCAAAAGAGAAATAGAAAGAAAAGAAGATGAGATTAAAAAGTGAAGAAGATGAGACTTGGGTTGAAGGAGATTAGGAGACTAGGGTTTGAAGGAAAGGGATCGAGAGAAAATAGAGAGTGGCGGCTAGGGTGGGTGGGTAAGTGACTGAAGAAAGGAGTGAATGAGAGAATGAGAAGTTTAAGTTTAGGTTTAGTAATATATATATATATATATATATATATATATATATATATATATATACAACATCGTTTAAATATAGGATAATTGAGTTTTCAGACGGTTCGGGTAGTTTAAAACTCATACCGAACCGCCCTACAACCTGCCCTCTCCCTATTTGTTTCTCCCAACCCGCCAACCCCACCTGCATTCAACTGAACCGGCCTAAGAATTCGGATCTAATTGGATAAAAAATTACGGGCTGGCCCAATTTTGCTCAGTCCTAGTGATGGGTACCTACCTAGGAAAAATTAATGTCTAAGTGATGGTCTCTTTTTTTTTTTCTTTTTTTGAAAAGTGGGGAAGAGTGCCTTTTGGAGCTCTTCTGACCACAATGCCAAAGCTCACGGAGGCTCATTTGGTTTCTAATGCTAATAAAATAACAAATAAAATATGAACCTTGCTACCATATACAGTGATGAGCATTTCTTTTCTCGGGCTAACAAGCATAGCGTTCTGCTGCCGGCCTTGCCTGCTTGAAGGTTGAACTTATTATTATTATTTTAAGGCTTAATCCATCTATAACTCCTTGAACTTGATATATTTTACAATTTTTCTCTTTATATATTGATCACTTGATCATATCAACTTGTTAAAAATATAATTTATAAACATGTTTTTATCAAGTTTATATGTTTAAATAGTTCCATTTTAATTTGCAAAAATTTCATTTGAACATTTTAAATAATGTTAGATTATACATTTTATTTTTAACAAGTTTTTTTTTAAAAGGAAATAAATATCATTAAGAAGCAAGGCTATCTATAGCTAAAATATTTAACAACATAGGAAGGCTAGGAGAGCTGCTCCTGAAGACCAGCTATATTACGAGCTAATTTTGCAAAAGAATGCGCAAAGCTCATTAGCAGACCTTTTAACGAACCTAAACTTCACTATTTGAAAGAACTTTGGTAATGCTAAATAATTAGAAATCACTAAATCATAATAAAAAACACCATTTGGATCATGTAAACTAGACACTGTAGATAATGCATCAGTTTAACAACCACATTAGACACACTAACCCATTTTATCTAGCTGAGAGCTATACGAACAACAAGAGCTTCAACTTCTTTCGAAGAGAGTTTTCCTATTAAAAATGTTGAACCAGCTGCAATGAACGATCCAGTATGGTCTTTTGCTGAAAAAACTGCAGCATCAATATTTAAAGACGACCCTAAAGAACCTCTGATAGCACACCATTGATATAAAGACCAACCAGCAGTGTTCAAAATGGCAGAAACAATAAAACGAGTATTCTTTTCAAATGACACTATTACGATTAGCCCATAAAGACCAACAAAAACATGTGAAAAGCTTAGCATCCTCACTAGATACAGATATCAACATATAACCAAACCATTCACGTATAAAATTAACACCTATAAAAACAATATTTAAACCAATTCTGGCCCAACATTCTAAAGCCACAGGGCAAAAATATAAAACATGGGTAGAGGAAACAGATGAGCAAAATGGGCAAGCATCATCAACTGGAACCATTTTAGATTGAAGAGCTACTTTGGTAGGTAGGACATCAACAACACACTGCCAAATAAAATTCTTAACCTTCCCAGGAATAGATAATTACCACAATTTGGACCAAAAATCACAATTGATCACAATCGATTCACCTTGAATGAACCGGTAACAACTTTTAATAGAAAAAATCCCATTGGAATAAGGAAGCCAAACCCAAGTATCTTGTACGTCTGGTTGGCTCAAAGGAATTTGCAATATTAAATCTTTATCACTTGAGTTGAAAAGATTATTAATTATATTAAAATCCCAACTCCGCTGATTCATTGAAAAAAGAGAGGAGACATAGTCAAATTTCACATCAGGTGGAAGAGAGGAAGAGATCAAACCATTATTAGGGCAGGACAACAAGGATCTATAGTAATATTGTCATGACCTAAACTCATAGTCGGTACTAGGGAACGAAAATTTATACGAATTTGAAACCCAACAAGTCTAAAACATTAGTTCACACCAAATACAATCATAAATATACTCAAGAATTAAAAAATTTTAAAGTATAAGAAATTTTTCAATATCATATCATAATAAAATAATTTTACAAATATTTGAGTACACAGCTATTGTTAACTTAACGTAACATACTACAACAAGTATATTCTATTATTGCAGTGTCTAATAAATACAAAGAAAGTGATAGTTTAAAATTTACAGAAATCAGTCAGTGAAAAAAGGGTCTGGCGAAGAGGATAACTAAGGGAGGTTGCACAACAGTCCTAGTGTAGCCAGTACGTAGCACGTGTTCTATGGCCATCCTCCAAAACATTATATAAAAAATATGATGATAAAATCATCTTAAAATATACACAGCATCCAATAAAAATTTAGTTTACTACCAAAATTTAATTTATTTATATAATAAAAATTTAAAAGAATTTATTTCCAAATAAATAATAAAAATTCTTGTTTATAAATAAAATATCGCTAATAGAAATCAAATTTTCATTTTCACAACCAAATTAACATTAATTATAAATAACTATTAAAATCACTCAATTATATCATAAAAATAATAAAAGACTCATTTAAGCTTGAAAATAATAAATAAATTTATAATTCATTTATTTTCCCAAAATTACTACTAATAATTGAAAATTAATTATAAAAAAATATTTTTCATACTTTTATTATTTAAAAATAATCTAAAACAGAATAATTAACAATAATTTAATTAAAATTAAATAATTTACTAATTTCTAATAATTTTTCCAAAAATACATATTTAAACATAACATTTAAAAATTCATCACTTAAATTCTATAAATAATTTCACAAAACTTCCTTCACAAAGTTTACTCTACATAATTAATAGAATTTATTAAAAATATAAAAATTTTCCGATCTCAGAACAGTAATGTAAACAATAACCAAATGCCCAGAAAATTCAAAAAATACAAAAAAATAAATAAAAATCATATTCAACGAGATATGATCTCAATCTCAATTTCATTTCATGTAACTACAACACAGTCTAATTTAACCAAATTCAAACTCAATTTTAACAAATTAAACATAAAATCTTAAAATCAAATTACCCGAAATTGAAGTTGTTTTTGGCGTTGCCGGTCAAATTGACTTAAGGAAATGAAACCTAGGAGGAGAGGATTCAAATGACACTGGTGGCACGTCTAGAGGTGGTTGGAGTCAATGCCGGTGAGCTCCTTCTCAATTTGACAAAGAAGAAAACCAAGAAGGAAAGAGAAAGGAGGAGGAAGGAGGAGGGAGGATGAGCTAAGCAACGATGTGGGGCTGTCCAGCGGTGGCTGGGTCGTGCTGGCAGTGAGGGTAGCAGTTGTGTCAAGTGGGGAGGAAGGAAGAAGAGAAGAAAAGGAAAGAAAGAAGGAAGAAGAAGAAGGAGAAAAAAAAAAGAAAAGATTTTTTTTAAAATAAAGTACACCCAATATATATAAAGTACATGTATATATGTACATAATCTAACAAAATTTAATACAACATACATATATTTATATATATCTACTCCTTAATAAATTATTAAATTTTATTAAATTACACAAATAATAATAATTTCATAAAATAATAAAATAATAACATAAAATAATAAAATAATAACTCATACTTTAAATCCTCAATTCGATTTAATAATTAAATAAAATACAAGTTGTAACAATCTTCCCCCCTTACAACAATTTGTCCTTGAATTTTAACAAATAGAAAGGAGTACAAAGTTTCATTAAGAAAAAAGATATGGATATCCCACCTGCATCTCTGTTTCATCAAGAAAAAAGATATGGATATCCCACCCGCATCTCTGTTTCATCAAGAAAAAAGATATGGATATCCCACCCGCATCTCTGTTTCATCAAGAAAAAAGATATGGATATCCCACCCGCATCTCTGCCTCAATCTCCCACGTGTGCTCTTCCACATTGTTGTTCCTCCATAAGACTTTAACCATCATAATCTATTTAAAATGCAACTAGCGAACTTGATAGTCAATGATTGCAATAGGTTCTTCCTCATATGTCAAATCTTCATTCACTTCCATACTCTAGGGTTGCAAAACATGCGAAGGATCCGAAATATTGAAACATGGAACACTGGATGCACTTGAGAAAAATTTGGAGGCAAAGCTAATCGATATGCAACCATGCCAACTCTCTCTAAAATCTCAAAAGGCCCTATGTACCTCAGTGCCAACTTTTCCTTCTTGCCAAATCTCATAGCACCTTTCATTAGTGACACTTTTAAAAATACATAATCCCCAATTTGAAATTCCACATCTTTGCGCTTCAGGTTTGTATAACTCTTCTACCTGTTAGCTGTTATTTCTAATCTCTTTCTGATTAAGTGACTTTCTTAGACGTAACCTAAATAATTTCTAGTCCAATTAACTCTCTTTCTCCAACTTCATTCCAATATAGAGGGGATCTACATTTCCTTCCATACGGAGCTTCATATGATGCCATCTCAATAATGTTATGGTAGCTGTTGTTATAAGCAAACTCTAGCAATGGAAAATGATCATCCCAACTACCTCTAAGATCCATTACACACATTCTTAACATATCTTCAAGTATTTGGATCGTTCTCTTAGACTGGTCATCCGACTGAGGATGAAAAGCAGTACTAAAGTTGAGCCTAGTACCCATTGCCTCTTGTAACTTTTGCCAAAATCGAGAGGTAAACACTGAACCTATATATGAAACAATAGAGACAGGCACCGTATAAAGACACAATATGCTTGATGTATAACCTAGAAAATTTAGCCACTGAATAAGTAGCTTTAATTGGTAGAAAGTGAGCTAATTTGGTTAACCCATCCACTATCACTTAGATGGAATCGTATCCATCCTTTGAACAAGGAAACCTTATCATAAAATCCATGATGACTCTCTCCTATTTCCACTTAGGAATCGGAAGAGGCCGAAGTTTTCTATAAGGATTTTGATGCTCTACTTTCACTTGCTGACATGTCAAGCACTTGGAAAGGAATTCAGGTACATCTTTCTTCATTCCATCCCATAAATAAAGATCCTTTATGTTATAATACATCTTGGTAGAACCAGGATGTACACTATAAGCTACATAATGAGCTTCTGCCAAGATCTCTTCTTTCAAATTGTCCACATCAGGAACACACAATCTTCCACTAATCCATAAAATACTTTCATCATTAAGATTAAAATCAATAAATTTCCCTTCATAAACCTTCTCCATAAGCTCCACCAAATCAAGATCTCAGCTCTAGGCTGCTGTAATCCTATCCCTTAATATTAATCTAACTTTGAGCTAAGCTAACAATCCTTTTAACCTGGTTATCTTCATCATCAACCCTTAGTCTAATAACTTGTGCATCTCTTAGATCAAAGGTCTCCTTTCCACACTAATGTGAGCAAGATTACCTAAGGACTTCCTACTCAATGCATTTGTTACCACATTAGCATTGCCTAGGTGGTATAAGATATCATAATCATAATCCTTCAAAGTTTTAACCATCTTCTTTGTCTCAAATTCATATCTCTTTGCTAAAAGATGTACTTTAAACTCTTGTGATTAGTGTAAATTTCGAGAGCAAAGATAACAACGGCCATTTTAAGGTCATGAGTAGGATAGTTCTACTCGTGCTTCTTTAATTATCTAGAAGTGTAAGCCATTACTCAATCATTCTGCATTAACACACACTCTAGGCCAACTTTAAAAGCATCACAGTACACGGTGAACTTGTCTTCTCCATTAGGCAATGTCAACTTCTCCTTTAATAGTTGAAAACTATTCTCATATGCTTCTGACCACACGAACTTCATATTCTTTTGAGTTAGATGAGTCATAAGTGCTGCAATCCTTGAGAAATTCTGAATAAACCTCTTATAATATCCTACCAAACCAAAGAAAATCTAAATCTTTGTAACTGATGTCGGTCTAGACCATTTAGATACTACCTCAATCTTTTATGGATCAACTTGAATGCCATCCTTAGACACTATATGCCTAAGGAATACCACACCTTCAAGCCAAAAATCACACTTTGAGAACTTAACATAAAGTTGATGCTTCCTTAGTGTATATAGCACTATCCTCAAATGATACACATGCTCTTCGATTGCACCAATATATCATTAATGAATACCACTACAAACTAATCCATAAATGGTTTGAACACCTTATTCATCAGATCCATAAAAGTTATTGGTGCATTGGTTAATCCAAAGGACATCACCATAAACTTATAATGGCCATATCTGCCATTTTAGGAATGTTACCTTCTCTGGTCTGTAATTGATGATAGCACGACCTTAAGTCAATCCTAGAGAAGAACTGTGCACCCTAAAGTTAATCGAATCCTCAAAAGGGGATACTTATTTTTGATAGTCACCTTGTTTAATTCTCTGTAATCAATACATAGCCTAAGTGTGCCATCCTTTTTTTTCACAATGCACCCTAAAGAGAAGTGTTGGGTCTTATGAAACCTTTATCCATCAATCTTGCAATTACTCCTTTAACTATTTTAACTCAGTAGGAGCCATCCTATAAGGTGGCATAGAGATAGGAGCTATGCCTAGAACCACATCAGTGTAAAATTTTATCTCCCTGTGAGGTGGTAAACCCAACAATTCATTAGGAAAGACATCAGGAAATTCACACGCTACAGGAACATCTGAGATGGATGTCTGTTCTGTTATTGTATCCTTGACTAATGTCAAGTATCCCTGACACCCTTTTCTCAGCATCTTTCTTATCGTAATAGTAAAGATAAGATTCTGTGGTGCAGAACTCTTATCACCCATGAACTTGAAATCCTCTTCACTTAAAATTCTGAAAATCACCTCTTTACTACAAAAATCCACAGTGGCATAATTCTGAGACAACCAATCCATTTCCAAGATTACATTAAAGTCCATCACATCTAGCAACACCAAGTCTACTGGCAACTCTCTACCTCCTACCTACACATGACACCCAAGAAGAATAACATTGGTGTCCAACGAATCGTTAGAAGTGTACCAACTGATAAAGGAATTGCCATCCTCATAGCTTGCTAACCCGATTTCAAAGCAAAAATAGGAGATACAAAGGAATGGGTAGTACCTGGATTAATCAAAGCTCTAGCATCAAGATAACATACCGGGAGTGTACCTGCTACCACTATATTAGATGCTTGAGCATCCTGCTATATGAGAGTGAAAATTCTGCCTATCCTCTGCCTCCCTGCTGACTAATAGAAGCCCGCCCAAATCCTCTAGCACTGCTACTACCTCCTCTACCTTACCCCTGCTAGGCGACAAACTGAGAGGTGCTTGGGTACTGAAATGGTGGTAGCTAAAATTGAGTTAGAGCTACACTAGTTGAAGATGACTGAGGGAACTACTGTTGAAAACTAGAATAAAGGCATGATCTAGCAAAATGCCTTATTTGACCACATCTAAGACACACTCCCGGAGCCATATAACACGGTCCCTGATGGACTCTCCCATATGTATGACAAGCACTGGCTACAAATCCTATGCTACAATATCTTGAGCTCTGACCAGTACTGCTACTAGTAGCACCTAAACCAAATCTAATAGGTTTATGGGCTCCACTACAGACATGTTTGCCACTCTTGTGAATCATGTGCTGAGGTCTCTGGCCCTGCTGAATAGATCCTTTGGGCTGACTACTGGAGCCTATTTAAAATGTTATATACAGAGCACCCTGATATCCTCCTGCTTTGGAACCTCTAATCTGACAATAATCAGGTATAACTCCTTACCTAATGAGCCTGAGCTCAATCTCCTTCGGCTAACTCAGTCACTGACTCAAGAGTTAAGCTTGCAATAGGCATCCCAACAAATGCAGAACCCAAACTAATGACATAAGTGGTGATAATGAAGTAATGGTTCCTTATCATATCCTCAACATATCTAGACAATCTGAGAAACTCTTTGGTATACTCTTATACTGACCTATTGCCTCTGGAAATATTGGTCAATCAAAGTTTGTAACTCATCCTCATCAGCTCTAGGCAGAATCATCTCATAAACTGCTCTCTGAACTGAGCCTACGTGAGCGTAGTCATATAGGGTTGAATCACTTGAACAAACCAGTCCAATGCTGGCCCCTCAACTGATAACTTAACAATAAGTATTCTTTGATACTCGGTGTGCACAGTCCAAGTCCTTGACTTATCGTATGAAGAAAATTTAGCTAGTATGAAGTCCCATCAAAAGAAATCTTACCGACTCTGGCATAAAATAATACTGCCTCTAGGTCTGACATACCCTGAACTCCCTACTAAAATAAAGGCTACATATGTCATACAGCCTGAGGCATAATTGTTATACCCTACTGAACTCCTAGTGTATAGGTAGCATCATCATAATCCTGACCCATAGGCTCCTCATCCTGCTGTTCTCACTGTCTACAACAACCTGCTGCTCCTCTAGGTCTACCTCTATCTCTACCCCTATGCCTAGCTGGCTGCACAAGGGTAGAATCTTATCCTAGTAAGACTCTCCATCTTCGACCTCATCAACCGGTGGAGCGACTCGCACTCTCCTCATTCTAAAAAGAATAAAAACAAAACATACAATTTAGACAACAATAGATATCCTAACGGTTATATAAAAATGTAAAAGCAAGGAAGAGTATTCAAGGATATAATCAAACCTAATTGTTGTAATAGTTTTAAAGAAAACTCAAACTCTACTAACCTAGGTCACACAATACTAAACCTAGGCTCTGATACCAACTTTGTTATAACCCAAACCCAGGAATCATGACTGGTGCTAGGGAACAAGAATTCACACGAATCCAAAACTCGTAGTAAGCCTAAAACACTAGTTCATACCAAACACAGTCATAAATATACCAAAGAATTAAAACTTTTTAAAGCATAAGAAATCTTTCCATATCATATCATAATAAAAAAAATTATAAATATTTCTTATACACAGCCACTATTAACTCAACATAACATACTACAATAGGTACATACTACTACTGCAGCGTGTAATAAATACAAAGGAAGTGATAGTTTAAAATTTACATAAATCAGCCGATAAAGAAAGGGTCTAGTGAAGAGGATAACTAGGCGAGGTCTGTAGAAAAGAATACTAAAAAAATAATTAAGAGAGATCAGACTTCACTAAGTGAATTATTATTATACATATGCATGCAACCTAAGCATACAAGCAACCAAGCACTAATATAATGTTTATATATTTATATTTATTTAATTTATACACGCATTTTCATGCATGCTCAAAAGCAATTTTTCATATCAATGCAATAAGTAAAAAAATAAGTGGAGGATCATAGTACAACCTTAAGAATTTTGTAACCTCAATTACTATACCTCACTAAGGAATAGACTTTCTTGAATCCAAAAAAAATATTTTCCTTTTCCAATTTGGTAATGGATTGGCCTCGAGACATAGAAAGGTCAGTTGAGTTACCGCAATCCCCCTATCGGCATGACTGACCCCAAGACACTACAGGTCAACCAAGCTCCTGTATGTTGGGTTTTGTGATTAAAAAACACAGCAAAAATTAAAACTTTTAACCACAAACCCTAACCCGGATCTAAGTAATTCGATTAATTGATTTTAAAAACTAGGGTTTTCAAATTTTACCACAAACGCAGAAGAGCAAGACTATTGGAAGGCAGAGAGGAGGTTCACTCCGGTGACACCTTACCTCGAGCTTTTGATTTTGGTAGTTCATATCAAAATGTCTCTAAAAGAATCCGTCCTCCACAAGCGTCCACATGAACAGCCCTTGATTAAAATGATAAATATGTGTGCTAGCACTTCTCTTGATTTCTCATAAATTAAGAACAAAAAACACTTTGTGTTTTAGTTTTTCTAGGACGAGAAAAATGAATTTTGGTGGCTAGTAATTGAGTTAGTGAAACTCTAGAGAATATAACAAATTTATAGACCTCTAATTAGGGTTTCACTTACTAAAACAACTTTTGGTAATTCTTAATTATTATTATTCTGATTTTATTTAAAATTAAATAAGATATAATATCCCATTTATTTAAGATAACCTTTATCTTAAATAAATAAACTATTTATTTATTTCCACATAGCATATTTGGGCTTCTCAAATCCATATCCGTTTTTGGACTTGTTCTAAGTGTGTGACCCTATAGGTTCATATGACATTAGAAGTGGGCCTTAATTCTCTATTTAGGCCTACAAATCATAAGTGGCCTTGAGCAAAACATTATGACTACCCAAGTCATGTGAAGTCAATAATCTGACATAACCTAATTTATAATAAATATTGTAATTCCTTTGTCACACGATATCTTAATTGAATATAAGGCACAGTTTCTGTCATCCTTATATAATTCAATCATATTATTTCTTAACTCTACATAAACTAAGAATGATAACTCTTTATCAATTCACTTTAGCATGGCCATGCATGTTCCTTGGTCTATCTTATCAAGGGGCCTATAGATATCTTACTTAGATTAAATGAGGGACAAATTCCTTCTCAATCACTCACATTCTCATATAACTCATTTCATATCCAACAACAATCTATTTAATCGACTTGTTAAAGACAATGTTAGATTGTGTCAAAATATATAATAGTTATGTAGAAATCCATGATGATTTCAAGGTCAAAGGACTAAATCAATATTATTATGATGAGAATTACTTATGACAATTATTTATGTAGTATTCTCATGATGGGTCAATCCAGTACATTATTTCCCAAATAAGTACTTATGAGTTGACTTAATATCTCATATTCATGATTAGTAAAACATAATCATCAATCAACATCATACTAGCCATAACATATTGTTATGACTAGGGATAATTTGAATAGAACTCATATTTAATCTAAGGGTTTTACTATCAAGTCGCATACTTGATGACCTTAGTAAGAATTGACTATTCAAGTAATTATCATAACACAATTTGATAATAAAAAATGCCTCTTTATTAAATAAAATGATAAAGTCAAAACATGGTCATACATGATTGACCTAATGCATATCACTAACACCGTAGCCACAACACTCTTTATCCACAAATCTCAATAATCATTTACCTATATCTCAGACCATATAATCTCATATCAATCAACATTTCATAACCTAGCAACTAGTGCACTATTGCTCAACAGTCCTAGTGTAGCCCACTAAGTAGTATGTTCTACAGCTATCCTCAAAAACATTATATCAAAAATAAAATAATAAAATAATCTTAAAATATACACAGCATCCAATAATCACAATTAACATTCACCTCTATATATATAAAAGCATATATATATATATATTAATAATAACAATTAACATTTAATGCAATATAGTATAAAAAAATTCATATTTATTCAAAATATGGACGCCAATAATATTTTTTGCATGCAATGCATACATAAAATAATAACTCACAGGTATGATGCGCACCTTGATACTGACTCAATTGGCCCCGACCTAAAGGCCCTGCTCTTAGTACTATTATAGGAAAAATAAAAAAATAATTAAGGCTAAAAATCCTAACCTTAAACATTTTAGACTTCTAAGGAAAAACTCGAATTAAGACACGACTCTAATAAAACTAAAAACTCAACACAAACCCGATGTCACATTTTATGAAAAATCTATCAAAAATTCGGTAGAGTCTCCTTTATAAAACGAACATACTAAAAGTAGAGTCATTCATGCACAAAACTACACTTCAATACTACCCACAACTCCACATCTCGGGTTAGGCCCCCAAACTATACATTATGTCCAATCGAGAACTAACACAGTAACACATAAAAACAACATAATTTTTTTCCCAAATCCCAATATATCATAAAAATTTAATTTACTACCAAAATTTAATTTATTTATATAATAAAAATATAAAAGAATTTATTTCCAAATAAACAATAAAAATTCTTGTTTATAAATAAAATATCGCTAATGGAAATCAAATTTTCATTTTCACAACCAAATTAACATTAATTATAAATAACTATTAAAATCACTCAATTATATCATAAAAAAAAAAAAACTCATTTAAGCTTGAAAATAATAAATAAATTTATTATTCATTTATTTTCCCCAAAATTACTACTAATTAGCTAATAATTGAAAATTAATTATAAAAATATATTTTTCATACTTTTATTATTTAAAAATAATCTAAAACAGAATAAATAACAATAATTTAATTAAAATTAAATAATTTACTAATTTCTAATAATTTTTTCAAAAATACATATTTAAACATAACCTTTAAAAATTCATAACTTAAACTCTATAAAGAATTTCATAAAACTTCCTTCACAAAGTTTACTCTACATAATTAATAGAATTTATTAAAAATATAAAAAAATTTTGAGCTCGGAATAGTAATATGAACAGTAACCAAACGTCCGAAAAATTCAAAAAATATAGAAAAATAAATAAAAATCATATTTAACAAGATCTCAATCTTAATTTCATTTCATATAACTACAATACAGTCCAATTTAACCAAATTCCAACTCAATTTCAACAAATTAAACATAAAACCTTAAAATTAAATTACCCAAAATTGAAGTTGTTCCCGATGTTACCTGGTCAAATTGACTCAGGGAAATGAAACCCAGGAGGAGAGGATTCAAATGACACCGATGGCACGTATAGGGATGGTCACAGTCGACACCGATAAACTCCATCTCAATCTAGTGAAGAAGAAAACCGAGAAGGAAAGAGAAAGGAGGAAGGAGGAGGAGCTGAGCGATGACGTGGGGCTATATGGTGATGGTTGTGCAGTGCTGGCAGTGAAGGTGATAATGGTGTCGGGTAGGGAAGGAAGGAAGAAGAGGAAAAAAGGAAAGAAAAAAAAAAGAAGAAGAAAGAAAAAAAAAAGAATTTTTTTTAATAAAGTACACCCAATATATATAAAGTACATGTATGTATGTATATAATTTAATAAAATTTAATACAACATACACATATTTATATATATCTCCTCCTTAATAAATTATTAAAATTTATTAAATTACACAAATAATAATAATTTCATAAAATAATTACTCACTTTAAATCCTCAATTCGATTTAATAATTAAATAAAATAAGGGTTATAACAAATATTCACATTCACACCATTACCAATTCAAAGGTAAGCACCCTTTCTGAGGATCTCTTGTATTATAAATAAATTATTTTAGACGAAACTTGAATTGTAACCTAGTTTACTTCCATAAAGGAGCAAAGAGGAAAATAATTGGCCTTACACAACTTGATAACAAGAGAATTGGGCTTATGAATGAAGTTCTAGGCCTGCTTGCTAAGCATTGCAAGATTAAAGTTCTGCAAACTCTTAAAACCTAGACCACCATGCTTCTTCGGTATACAAAAATTATCTTAAGTCTTCCATTTAATACTTCTATAATTCCTTCTACCATTACTCCATCAGAAGGCACTCACAAGTCTTTTCATCTCTTTACATATTAATAAAGGAAGAAGAAATATATTCATAACATAGTTAGGCATTGATTGTGTAATAGATTTAAGCAAAACTTCTTTCCCAACTCTAGACAATTGCTTACAATTCAATTATTGTATTTTATGCCAAACCCAATCCTTTATAAATTTTAAAATCTCCTTTTTCTTCCTACCAATGGTTAAAGGGAGCCCTAGATACAAAGAACACCTTCCATCTTGCCAAATATTAAAAAATTTATAGATTTCATTTCTTAAAACCTTGATGGTATTAACACTAAAAGTTAGTAAAAACTTTAAAAAATTATTAAGTTGAATGGATGAAGCAACATAATTAGAAAGAGTGTTCTTAATTACCAAGAAATCTTAAATAGAAGCTCGAAAGAACAAGTATGAATCATTAGTGCAAAACAAATGGCTCATTAATGGTGCATTCTTAGCAATTCGAACCTATTGAATCAAGCCTTAAGTCTCCTTCCAATTAAGCATTGCATTGAGGCTTTTAGCATATAATGAACAAATAAGGAGACAACGAATCACCTTGCCTCAACCCATAAGATGGCATATGATAAGTGCGAAAAATAGTGGATTTTGAGCATTATTTAACTAAATTTTTATGTGTTAAAGTGTCTATTTTACTCTTGAATAATGGCATTTTTACTTAAATTCCATGAAGCTTAGGTTTTAAAGGTTTTTATAATTTTTCCTTATTTTTATTTATTTTTTGGTTTAATTTTAGTATTATGGTGTTGATTGGCTAGGTGTGCCCAAGTTTGGAATAATGCAAGTGGAATTCATGCTAGAACTTAAAGAGGAAAGCTTAAAATCTCCATGAAATAAAGATAAAGAGGCATACACAACCTTGCACATGGGTGTGCATGGCTAATCCTGAGCCTCAACATTTCACCTTGAAGAAAGATAGCAATGCACATCCATGCATTAGATCTGCATAACTATGCACTAGTAGTGCATGACCAATCCTAATTTGATTGATTTCTGAAGTAATAGTGATACACAGTCTTGCATGTGCAAGTGCACAACCATGCACTTAGGCAAAAATCAATTTTGGAAATCATTTTTAGGGTTTTTTGGAGAACTATTATAAATAGCCTTTGTTTGCCTCTTTTCAAAAGGTTGGCTGGTCTGAATTTTAGTTAGTCAAGTTTATCTTTTACAGTCAAACAATTTTATATTTCATTTTTTCTTGGAATTTTCGTTATCTACTCAAGAGTTATTAAGAGTAGAAGATTGAAGAAGAATTGCAATCATATTCAAGAGAAGAAGAATAAAAAGAGTTTTTTCCTTCTAATTACTATTTACACTTTATTTGATATTATATGATGTTTATGTTTGCTATTTTCAATTCTTGTTCTTTTTTCTTTTTATTTACTATGAGTAGATAAATTATTAGTCAAGGTTCTTAGACTCGACTTAAGAATGGACTTAATAGGTTGAATCTCTTATCACCAAACATACAATCCATGATTATTATTGAACATTTGATCACCCAAGGAATTGAATCAGACAATGGGGTGAGATTGAGAGAAGATTCTTATTGAGAATAAAATAATAATATGTTAATTAATTAAATTGGTTGAGACAGTTTGATTATTAATATTCCTTGAATGGCTTGCTTAATTATCAAGAATAATAAATTGCCTTAGAGCGAGAGCTAATCACTTGGGTAGTTATTATGATTGATAGAATTATATGAGTGCTTGAGAGAGACTTTCATATATGTAAAGATGCCTAGGAAATGGAATAAATTCATAAATGGTAAGGAGATTAACATGATATTTTAGATAAAATTAAGCTGGGGATAAAAACCCTAACATTCATTATATTGATAAATATTAATTAAATTTTATTTCCTAGCTTTGTTTAAATTTTTAGTCAGATTATTTTTAGTTTAATTTTTAGTGATAAATTCATTTGATTGTTTAGACAAATAAACATAAAAAGTAGTCTAATACTTAACATCCACTCCTTGTGGGATCAATTTTTTACTACTTGGATGACTCCATATGCTTGCAGATTTACACCACCAAATTTTTGGCACTATTGTTAGGGAGTCATAAGTTAATATTGAGATAAAATTTGTGTTGTTTGATTTAGACCCTTTCTTTTATTTATTTATTTGAATGATTTTTTGCTTTTACAAGTTTTCTATTATTTTTTTAAAGAGATTTGCTAGTGCATGTGCTCAACGCGTGATAGTGCTAGATGAGGTGAATTATTAATATCTCTAAACACTAAAATTGATAGAACTTTTCACAGTAGATTAAGGAGACAAAGGAACGTGATGAACAGAGTTAAGAATGAACATGCAAATGAGGGTAATAATCAGTAAGACCTAGCAATTATAGTGCCACCTAAAAATCAAAATAGACTGCATGTGCAAAGAACCATGAGGGACTTTGTTAGTCCTCATATACAAGGAGATTAGAATCCTATAATGAGATCGATAATTATAGCCAATAATTTTAAGATCAAGCCAACACTGATTTAGATGATTCAAAATTCTTAATTTAATGGTTTGCCTCATGAGTAGATTTATGGAGTACTAATCCACCCTCAAGATGAATAGAGTATAACTGAATGCTATCATATTGATATTGTTTCCTTTTTTGCATACTGATAGAGTGAAAAGATGGTTTATTAGTTTGCCATCTAATTCCATCAATACATGGCAGGAAATGTATACAACATTTTTCAACAAATAGTTTCCACCTACTAAAGTGTTGAAGATCATAAATGAGATTAATTCTTTCTACTAGAGAGAGGATGAAAGCCTCAATGAATGCTAAGATAGATTTAAGGATTTCCAAAGACATTGTCCTACATAATTGATACCTATTTGGGACTTAGCCCAATATTTATATGAAGGTGTGAATCCAATAGTTAGGGTTAATATTGATGCTGCAACAGGAAGGACTATCTTGGCTAAGACACCAGAGGATGGTTTAGATCTTTTTGAAGAAATGGCTAATATTTAGAGCTTATGGTCTAATGCAATGGCTATTTATTGAGCTTAGCAATAATAAATGTTAATTTTTGATCTTAACAAACTTAATTTTGAACATTTAATTTTTTGTTGAAGTATGTATAAGTTACTACTCTATTGGAAGTTAAAATAAAGTTTGAAAATCTTGAGCTGATTCAACCTCTAAGATTTAAAGAGGCTTTTGACATCCTTAGAGCTTTATAATGAGAAAGTTATCTTCTTCACATTTAAAGTAGACATCTTGATCTTTCTAAATTAGGCTTGCTTGTCAAAATTTGAGTTCATGTGGGTATGCAAATATTAAGTCAAAATCAACATATGTAGTTGCCATTTTAGATTGCATAGCTCTTAGTATTTTGGATATATCTTAAGCTACAGAAGTCCAATTGAGGTGATTCAAAATGATATACAAATATAAGTCAAATATATACAAATTTTATGAAAAAACTATAGGCAAATTCGAATGTTTTCAATAGAAAATCATGATTTCAACTCATGCATAACTGTTTGACAGTAGTCTACATTTTAAATTTCATAGCTCTTAGTATTTTGGACATATATTAAGCTACAGAAGTCCAGGTAAGGTGATTAAAAATGATATGGAAAGCTAAGTTAAATAAGTACAACTTTTATGAAGAAAGAGTAGGAAAATTCAAACGTCTCTAGTAGCCAATCATAGTTTTAATTCATGCACAATAATTTGACAGCATTACTTACAATAATTCAAAATTATAAACATTGGATTCAAAATATAGACATTGGACACATTATTTGCACCTCAAATAGTTATATTTTTTAGTTTTTATCTATATAAACACCTCTAAAATTGAATAAAAGTTAAGACATTTTCACTTATTATCATTCTCTATCTTAACATTCATTAAAGCTCTTGATTCTCAAATATTCACTCTTTGTTTATAACTCTTGTGAGAGTTGGTTGTGTGTTAGAAATAGAATTTCTCTTCATCTTAAATATTAGGATAGATTAGTAGGGAAGTGAGATTTATTTCTAAAGGAATTGGTTTAAGTGTTGTCCATTAAAACACTTAGGATTTGGTTTTTTTGAGTGAGCCTTGAAAACTCATGTTGTAAGGTTGTAAGAGTGAGCCATAAAACTCTTGTGTAATCTTAATCTTATGAATAAGATTGTGGATGCTTGAAAATCTAACTTGGCAATAAGTTAGGTAGAGACGTAGGATTGTTGTTGAATCTGAACTCCTTAAATCATTGTGTTTTTCATTCTTCCTTTTCAACATTCTTTCAATTTTTATAAAGAACTATTTTTAATTCTGATTTTTATTTAATAGCCCTATTCACCCTTCCTCTAGGGATTTTTCACTATTCCAAGAAAGGGAGGTGCAATGGATATAGATGGATTGACTATGATGAATGCTAAACTGCATGCCTTGACAAGAAGGATAAATAAGATGGGTTTTAATGCTATCTCATCTACACTTCCTATATCTTGTGAAGTTTTTCATAGTGGACATCCTACCATAGAATGCCAATAAATAAAAGATTTATTTATGGAGAGTATGAATTATATAGGTAACTTTAAAGGACAATAATAAAATCCTGAAATGGGGAATACTTATAACCCTGGCTAGAGGAACCATCCAAACTTTTCATGGAGTAATCAGGGCAACAATCAATGGAGATCTCATGGACCACTAGGTTTTATGGGAAATAATGGTCAGCAAAATCAAGGACAATCTCAGTTTAAACAAAAGAAAGTTTCTTCTTCTTCATTAATGACTTCTCTAGAAAGTAAAATGGATAAGTTCATGGATATAATACTAACAAAGATGAATCAGTAGGATGAGGCTACTAAGAGGTTATAAGGGAAATTTGAATAGTTGCATTAAGATACTCAACTGATATTCAGGAACCATACTTCTTTAATTCATAACTTGGAAATATAAGTGGGTCAGTTAGTTAATTCTCTTTTTTTAAGAAATCAAGGAGCACTACCTAGTAACACTGAAAAGAACCCTAAGAAGTAGTTAAAGGCTATCACTTTAAGGAGTGGTATAGAGTTGCAACCACCAAAAAGAAGTGCACCTACACCAACTACTAAAGAGGGGAAGGAAGCAGAGAAAGAGTAAGAAAATGTTGAAGAACAAGTAGAGGAGGAAAGTACAAAGCAAGATAGTAGCAAAAAGAATAAGTCTCCTCTACCACTCAAGCCATATGAACCACTAGTTCCATTTTCTCAAAGGCTTAGAAAGTAAGAACATGATTAGCAGTTTGTAAAGTTCTTAGAGATGTTTAGGAAATTGCATATTAATATACCTTTGGTTGAAGCAATAGTTCAGATGCCTAAATATGCTAAATTTATGAAGGAACTTATTTCTAGTAAGAAAAAGTTGCAGGAGTTTGAAACCATTACTCTTAATAAAGAGTGTAGTGCTATCATCTCAAGCAAGCTTCCTTTAAAAAGAAGACATCTAGGGAGTTTTACTATACCTTGTTCTGTTGGTAATTTAAACTTTTAAAAAGCTCTTTATAATTTAAGTGCTTTTATTAATTTAATGTCTTTATTTATTTACAATAGACTTGGCTTAGGTAAAGCAAAAGCTGCAAACATATGCTTACAACTTATAGATAAGACCATCAAGAAACCTAAAGGAATAGTAGAATATGTACTAGTAAAAGTAGGGAAATTCATTTTTTCAATTGATTTTATAGTACTTGACTTCAAGGAAGATGAAGATGTACCATTGATTTTAGGGATGCCTTTTATGTACACTACCAAAGCAATCATTGATGTTTTTGAAGGTACACTCACATTAAGAGTGGGTAAAGAAAGTTGTAAGTTTGATGTTTACCAAGGTATGAAACACCCACCTAAATTTTATAATTGCATGCATATTGATATGGTTGATGATATTGTGAATGACGTCCAACGAGGGAGGTTGGAAAAATCTTATGAATTGGAAGAATTAGAGAAGTGCTTCCAGGTACAAAATTCTGAAAAAGAGTCTTTCAAACACTCTTCTCCAATGCATAGAATAGAATTGCTTCCAAACAGAAAACCTATCCCTGCTTCTATTAAGAAACCACCTCAATTAAAACTGAAGCCTTTACCACCTCACTTAAGATACACTTATCTATGTGAAAATCAAACCTTACCTATTATCAATTCATCTAAACTTAGTAGGGAATAAAAGAGTGTTTTAGTACAATTATTGAGAAAGAGATTGCAAGCTTTGTGGTGGCAAATTTCATACATTAAGGGTATAAGTCCTTTATATTGTATGTACAAAATACTTATGGAGGAAGGGCATAAGACTACCATTAAGAGATAGAGAAGATTAAACCCAATCATGCAGGAGGTAGTTAAGAAAGGAGTGCTTAATTTGTTATATGTAGGTATCATATATCTCATTTCAGATAGTTCTTGGGTTAGCCTTATTCAATGTATTACAAAGAAAAAGGGCATGATAATAGTAAAAAATGAGGGGGGGAGATTTAATTCTTACTAGAGTTATTAGTGGTTGGAGAGTTTACATAGATTATAGGAAATTAAATACAACCACTAGGAAAGATCATTATCCAATTCCATTTATTGATCAAATGCTAGAAAGAATTTCAGGACATGCATTTTATTTTTTTCTATATGGTTATTCAAGGTACAATCAAATTACTATCACTCCAAAGGACCAAGAAAAAACCACATTTACTTGTCCTTATAACATATTTACTTATAGGAGAGTTCCTTTTGGTTATGTAATGCACCTACCACATTTCATATGTGCATGATGGCTATTTTTATAGACTTAGTTAAGGAAATAATGGAAGTATTTATGGATGATTTTTTAGTGTATGGAAATTCTTTTGTGAATTGTTTAACAAATCTTGATAGAGTTCTTACTAAGAGTGAAGAAACCAATTTAGTTTTGAATTAGGAGAAGTGTCACTTTACGATTGAAGAAAGTGTTGTGTTTGGGCACAGGACTTCAAGCAAAGGCATAAAGGTAGACAAAGCTAAACTAGAAATTATTGACAAGCTACAATACCCAACCAATGTTAAAGGAGTAAGAAGTTTCTTGGGACATGTAGGATTCCATAGGTGCTTTATAAAATATTTTTCTAAACTCTCTAAACCTCTTTGTCAATTACTTGAGAAAGATGCACCTTTTGTTCTCATTAATGCTTATAAAATTGCTTTTGATAGGTTAAAAGAGGCACTTGTGTCAGCACTAGTTGTTTTGGCACCAAATTGGAGTTTACCATTTGAGCTTATATGTGATGTTAGTGATCATGCCATTAGAGCAGTGTTAGGACAGAGAAAAGATAAAAGTTGCATGTGATTTATTATACAAGTAGAAATTTATCTGAAGCTCAAATAAATTATACCACTACTGAAAAAGAGATGTTAGCTATAATTTTTTCTTTTGAAAAATTTAGATCTTACTTACTTGGTTCAAAAGTATTGGTTTTGGCCGATCATGCTACTTTGAAATAATTACTTACAGAGAAAGATTTAAAGCCTAGGTTAATAAGATGGTGATTTTGTTGTAAGAATTTGATATTGAGATAAAAGACAAGAAAGACATAACAAATGTGGTGGCAGACCATTTATCAAGATTAGAATCTGAGGAGAGCAAAAGAGCAGCAGCCGAGGAAATCAAAGATACATTCCTAGATGAGTTACTCTTTACTCTTCAAATTTTTGATACACCATGGTTTGTTGATATTGCCAGTTTTATATCTAGTGGAAAATTACCCCTTGAATTTTTTAGTCAATCAAACAAAAAATTGATTCATGATTCTAGTGGGGTATATATAGGATGATCCTTTTCTTTGGAAGATGTGCAAGGACAATATAATTAGGAGATGTGTAACTAATAAAGAAATACATTCAATTCTTCATCATTGCCATTGTTTAATCTGTGGAGGACATTATGGTCCTCAAAGGACCGCATCTAAAGCACTAGAAAGTGGTTTCTATTGGCCAACCATCTTAAAAAATGTAAGGGAATTTGTACAATGTTGTGATTCTTATCAACATAGTGAGAATATTTTAAAAAGATATGAAATGCTTCAAACAAGAATTTTAGAGGTTAAAATATTTTATGTTTGGGGTATTGACTTCATAAGACCTTTTCCACTCTTAGAAGGTAACCACTACATCCATGTGTGTATTGATTATATGTCCAAATGGGTGGAAGCTCAGGCATGTGTCAACAATGATGCTAAAACCGTATGCAAGCTTCTGAAGAAATTGTTTGCTCAATTTGGGATGCCTAGGGCTATAATTAGTTATGGAGGTACTTGTTTTTGTAATAAGAACATGGAGATAATATTGGCTAGATATGGCGTTGGACAAAGGTGTTGGCTAGATATGGCGTTGGACAAAGGGTAGCTACACCTTATCATCATCAAACCAGTGGATATGTAAAAGTCAATAACAAAGAGTTAAAAAAAGGTTTTGGAGAGAACCATAGGAAAATCTAGAAGAGAGTGGGCTAAGAAGCTTAATAATGCTTTATGGGCTTATAGGAAAACTTATAAGACACCGGTAGGTATGTCACCTTTTAGGTTGGTGTATGGAAAAGCTTATCATCTCCTAGTGAAAATAGAACACAAAGCATATTGGGCAATGAAGACTTTGAATTGTGACCTTAATGAAGCAGCTAAGAAAAGAATGCTATAGTTGAATGAGTTAGATGAAATTAGGCAAGACATATATGAGAACTCTAAACTATACAAGGAGAAAGTAAAGACGTGGCATGATGTAAATCTAAGACAAAATGAATTTCAGAAAGCAGATCAAGTATTGCTTTTCAACTCGAGACTGAGACTCTTCCTAAGGAAGTTGAAATCGAGATGGTTAGGACCCTTCACTATAACTAAAGTGCATCCATATGGAGCAGTTGAGGAGATGACTAGTGAAGGAAAAAGCTTAAAAGTAAATGGTTAAAGATTGAAAAAGTATTATGAAGGCAATGTTGAAGAATTTCAACATATGGCCTACTTGAACAAGCTTGAGAAATGAAACAAGAGAAGGTCAAGCTTATGACTTTTTAAATAAGCGCTTCTTAGGAGCTCAACCAAGTGTAGAGTATGATTTTCTTTCTTTCGATTTGATTTTCTTTCTTTTGATTTAATTTTCTTTTATATCTTTAGTTTTTTTAATTCAATTTTTTTTACCTCCCTTATGCTGAGAAATTCCAGGGAAGCTTTTGCATTGGATAGAAAAGGATTAGGAAGACGAGAAGAATGTTTTAGTTGTTTATAAATATTCAAGGAAGTAAGCTTTTAAATTTTCTTTCATTATTGTCGGAAAAAGGGTGATTACATTTTATTTGTGTGTTGATAAATGTGACATTGGGAAGTTGAGCATTTATTGAATATGATTTTGAATGAAGATGATTATGAAAAAAATGTTATGTGCTTTATGCCTTATATATGAGTGTATTATAGAGAAAAATAAAATTGCATAGCCATGCACTCAAGAGTGCATAGCCATGCATTTGCTCTAATAAAATTGTTCAATCAAGAATAGGCATGCTTTAAGAGTGCACAACGGTGCACTCTCAAACCTTGAATTTATGTAATTAGGAATAGCCATGCACTAAAAAGTGCATAGCCATACATGACTTGTTCCTTCACGCTTAATCAAAGTGCAAAACCGTGCATTAGAAAGTGCATAGTTGTGCATTGCAACTCTATAGAATTAAAAAGCATGCCTTTTTGGTTCCATTCAAAGCAACTCTTTATTTTTTTCTTCCAAAACCATTTTAAAAACCCTTCCCATCATCCTTATTTAGAATTTTCTTCCCAAACAATAAGATTTCTTTCTTTTCTCATATATCTTACACTTTCAAACCCTAGTTTTCAAATTCATCTCTCCAAGTTTTTAATTCTTTTTTCTCTCTTCACTCTCATCATCCACCATGCCAAGGTAAAAATCTCAACTAGTAAAGCAAGCAGGTCCTCCTCCCAAACGTTCTAAACTTGGAGGAAGTTCAAACAACCTAAGAGGGGTAGAGGAAGAATAAGAGGTAATGAAATTTCCTAAAAATATTGATTTTGTTAATGAACTTCGACATAAGAAATATAGGGATTTTTTTCGTAGCAAGATTTAACCCAATAGATACCTAAATTAAAATGCATTAAAAATTGTTGGATTGTTTGATGAGGTATCTTTACTTTTGCAAAACATTGGGTGGAAGCAATACATTATGAGGGCATATCCTACCTATATTAGGCCTATGTATGAGTTCTTGTCATCATTCAGTTTGGATGAAAGGGCTAGGCTCATTACCTTTAGGCTTGACAATAGGGATTTTAAATTGGAATTATTCAAATTGAATGACATTTTTGAATTCCCAAAGGGTCATGAGGCTAATTTTGTTTTTGACAAGCATGAGTTTTGGAGAGAGTTAATAGGTGATAGACATGCAATCTATAAGGCTAGGACTTATAGGGAGTCAAAAATGAGTTCATATGCATTAAGGTATGTGCACCAAGTCATGGCACATACCATCTTTGGTAGAAGAGAAGGGGATTCAGTTATGCCAAACAATGAGTTACAAGTCCTCTATTATATGTTTCATAATAGGAAAATTGATATTTACCATGCCATTGCCTTAAAAATTAAGGATATTACTCAAAGTTTCAATGCGGCAATAAAAATTAGAGGTTTAGTTATGACATTTGCACATTATATGGGTTTTGATATAGATGACATGCCATTTGAGAAGGTTAAGGAAAGATAAATAGTTGATAATGTTATGATGCAAGCCATAGGCATTGTAGAGAGTGCCCTACAAAGGTTTAGGCTTACCTAACTCCTTGATGAATAACAACCCCATCATCAAGCCCCTCTAATTGAAGAAGAAGAAGAAAAAAAAGAAAAAGGGTAAGAAGTCAATGAGATGGTTTTATAAATAGACAATTTAAAGCTCCAAATGGGAGTTTTGGATATAAATGTGGAGGAGCTTATTCGACATGAAAGCATTTTTCATGAACCAAGGATTTATACCTCCTTCACTTTAACCACCATAAGATATGCAACAAAATGATGCCCCACCATATGAGTGATTTTTGTTTTCTTTGGTTTTTATTATGATTGCTTATTTGAAGTGTTTAGCTGTTGACACATTTTACTTTTGTTAACTTTGGTTTGTTTGTGTTTTTTTGGATGTTGGTACATTTTAAGTATTTTGGATGGATGTATGGAATTTTTATTTGGTTTAATGCAATGTATTTATGTGCATTTGTGTTCAATATGAAGTATGCACATTTAAATGTATATTAGAATTATTATGGAATGGAAACATTGCAAGTGATGTCAAGAATTTTAAATCTATGCATTCTACAGTAATGCATGGTTGTGCACTCTAAAATGCCCAGCCATGCACTAGCATTCTATCTAAATACTTAAAGTAGGAGCAGCTATGCAACCATGGGTGCACAACTGTGCACATGATCAGGCTCAGTTATAAAAAAAAACAAATGCACAGTTGTGCACCTATGCAATCCTGTATAGCAATAGTTCTTATCTTTGCTAACATGCCCACATTGAGGACAATGTGGAAATTAAGTATAGGGGAGGAATTTATCAATTTTTTAGGAATTTTATTACATTTTTCAATTGTATTTTCAAATTTTTCAATTTTCTTTTATTCCCTTTCTCTTTTAGGATTTGAATTCAATTACCTCTTTAATTTTTAATTTTCCCTTTTTCATTAGGTTTTTGTTCTGAAATTTAGTAAGTCAATATTAAGGAATAAAATTTTTGTTTTCTTTTTGTTTTCTTTCCTTTTTCTAAACCTTTGAATTTTTCTTTTCCTTCTAAAATTAAGAGAAAAATTATAGGGTTCTTTTATTTTCCTTATTGTGTAGGGAGAGCTCTTTATATAAGATCAAGCATGTTGTTCCAATTATGCATCCATATAATATTCAACTCTTATTTTGAAGATGTCTCAAGAAAATATTGAACAAACAAGGCAAAGGAAAGGTAAGGCAATAATGCAAAAGAGTAATGAGGTGAGTGAACTCATTGATGAATATGGTGCTTCATTCTCTATTCGCTCATATGAGGAGGGTAAGAAATTTCGTTCGCTTCTTAAATGAAAATTCACTTTGCCTAAATTCTTTAATGATGATGTGTTGTATGACATAGGAGTTGATAAAGATATAGTGATTTTGAGTGATCAATTAGGGTGGGGACTAAGTTCTCTAAAATGAAGCATGACACTTTGTATGAACTCACACTTGAATTCTACACCACTTTTAAATTTATGATGATGAGGAACGCACATGTTCTCGTGTAGACTTTTTAGAAGAGAGTTTTATATGGATTGTGAACTTATTTCTCATGTTTTTGGATTTCCTAATGGAGGACTTAAACAACTTCTAAAATAAATTGACATGCTTACATTTTGGGAAGAATTACTCATGATGGCAGTTTCAATGAGAGAGAGATGATAGTTAGTAGTTTAATTAGGGATCCTGCTTACTTGCTAATGCACAAATGCATGGCCATAACATTTTTGGAAAATAAGATAGTGCTATAGTCTAGACAACAAAATGAGCACTAGAATCCTTAGTGTTAGTATGCATATAACATAAAAATTATGGTGCATTTTGCAACAATGCACGGTTATGCACTCTGAAATGCATAGTCGTGCACTAGCATTCTGTCCAAATACTCAAAGCAGGAGCAGCTGCGCACCCATGGGTGAACAACTATGCATATGATCAGGCTAAGTTATAAAAAAAAAAAAACAAGTGCACAGTCATGCACCTGTGCAATTTTGCATAACAATAGTTCTTGTCTTTGCTAACTTACCAATATTGAGGACAATGTGGAAATTAAGTGTAGGGGAAGAATTTATCAATTTTTTAAGCATTTTATTACATTTTTCAATTGTATTTTCAAATTTTTCAATTTTAAGATTTTTCAATTTTTTAAGCATCTTATTTCCTTTCTCTTTTAGGATTTGAATTCAATTACCTCTTTAATTTTTAATTTTCCCTTTTTCATTAGGTTTTTGTTTTGAAATTTAGTAAGTCAATACTAAGGAATAAAATTTTTGTTTTCTTTTTGTTTTCTTTCCTTTTTCTAAACCTTTGAATTTTTCTTTTCCTTCCAAAATTAGGAGAAAAATTATAAGGTTCTTTTATTTTCCTTATTATGTAGGGAGAGCTCTTTATATAAAATCAAGCATGTTGTTCCAATTGTGCATCCATACCCTAACTCAATTTTTAATCACTTCTTTTATGCTAATAATATTCAACTCTTATTTTAAAGATGTCTCCAGAAAAGATTAAACAAACAAGGCAAAGGAAAGATAAGGCAATCATGCAAAAGAGTAATAAGGTGAATGAACTCATTGATGAATATGGTGCTCCTTTCTCTATTCGCTCATATAAGGAGGGTAAAAAATTCACTTTACTTAAATTCTTTGATGATGATGTGTTGTATGACATAGGAGTTGATAAAGATATGGTCATTTTGAGTTATCAATTAGGGTGGACTAAGTTCTTTAAAATGAAACATGACACTTTATATGAACTCACACTTGAATTCTGCACCACTTTTAAATTTATGATGATGGTATGCACATGTTCTGGTGTAGAGTTTTATATGGATTGTGAACTTATGTCTCTTGTTTTTGGATTTCCTAGTGGAGGACTTAAACAACTTCTAAAAGAAATTGACATGCTTATATTTTGGAGAAGAATTACTCATGATGGTAGTTTCAATGAGAGAGAGATGACAATTAGTGGTTTAATTAGGGATCCTGCTTACTTGCTAATGCACAAATTCATGGCACATAACATTTTTGGAAAATAAGATAGTGCTAGAGTCTCAAAAGATGAAATTTTTATGTTATGGTGCATGCATATTGACACCAAGGTTTCTAGTGCTCATTTTGTTGTCTAGACTATTTAGCTAGTTGTGCAGGCAAAGAAGCCGTCTATCTCTATGGGGCATATAATTGTAGCTTTGGGGAAATACCTTTCAGCATTTAATGTGACATTCCTTACTAAAAAAATGGGAGTCTTCAAATCCAAGTTTTTAGGTGAAAGGGCATTTATCCGAGTAGACATTATTATTGAGTGGAGAATACTAAAAGAAGTGGAGAGTAAGAAATGCTCTTGATGCACCAATACACTTTGAAACAAGTGAATAAATCTTCTTTAAAAGAGGATGAGGAGAGTGAGGGAAGCAATAATGAGTCATGGTTAAAGAGGAAAGCTTTAGAAAATGAAGCAACTATAAAACAAATGCTATTAGTTCACTTGGATATACTGGAATTAAAGTTATAAGCTAGGTTAAAGGAGCTTTAAATCATGATAGAGAATTCACACCAATCATAATCAGGTCATTTCAAAAGGCTGAAGAAGCTCATACAGACTAACAATTCCAATAATTCCTTACCCCTACAATTGTAGTGAAAAATAGGGGATCTTCCCTTTACTTTTACTTTTATTTTGAGTTTTTTTTTTGTTTATTTTAAGTTTTTCTTTTGGCATAAAAGGGAATGGATCATTCATTTTAATTCGTTATTTTCTTTCTTGCATATAGTTATTAGGATGCATATCATGCATAACACTTAAGAGTTTGCAACCTATTCTTGAATAGAGTTTAGTTCATTGAATCTAGTTTTTTTGAAAAGATGTGGTAGTCTTCATTTAATGTGAGTTTATACTTTTAAGATTATGGTAAGAACTTCTGGTTAGGGACTTTTTAACTCTTAATGAACTTAATTCTTACTTCTTAATTGAGTGATTGAACTTAGAGTCTTGATCTTGGAGAAAGGTGTTTGTAAGTAGAGAATTGAAATTCAACTCTTAAAGTTAGTCAATTCTTATGTATTTTAGTGATAACAAGAAAATAAAATAAAAGTGAGATAGAGTGTAGAACATACTCATTTTACAGGAGCTAGAAACTTAAAATTCAAAATCTTTATATGCTCTTTCTTCTCCAATGCTCTCAAAGTTAGAATATGAGTATCCAAAGGACCCTTTGTGAGGTATCCATACTAAGTAGTACGGGAAAGGTGGGGGATACTGCAATTAGAAAAACCTTTATAAAAAAGTAAAACCTTATGCATGAGAAATTTTAGCTAGATAAGTATTGAGTTAATTTTTTATTCGCTTTTTTCTTTCTTTGATTTCAATTCTCCATTTTCATGAATTCAATCAGGAAGTTTTCTTTTCACATGGTTATCTCACATGTCTTCGACCTTAAGTTACTATTTTAATTTTTTAAGCTTTATATTAAATGAAGATTGTATAGCTAGTCAAGTTAAAGCTAAACAATGAGTTAAGTTCTTCTCAAGAATATATGTTTTCATATTTTACTTGAGGGCAAGCAAAAGCTCAAGTGTGGGGGAGTTGATAAGTGCGAAAAATAGTGGATTTTGAGCACTATTTAACTAAGTTTTTATGTGTTAAAGTGTCTATTTTACTCTTGAATAGTGGCATTTTTACTTAAATTCCATAAAGCTTAGGTTTTAAAAGGTTTTTATAATTTTTTCCAATTTTTATTTATTTTTTGGTTTAATTTTAGTATTATGGTGTTGATTGGTTAGGTATGCCCAAGTTTGGATTAAAGTAAGTGGAATTCATGCTAGAACTTGAATAGGAAAGCTCAAAATCTCTATGAAATAAAGATGAAGAGGCAAGCATAACCTTGCACATGGGTGTGTACGGCCAATCTTAAGCCTAAACATTTAACCTTAAAGAAAGACAGGGATGCACAACCATGCATCAAATCTGCACAGCCATGCACTAGGAAGTGCACGACCAATCCTGATTTGATGGATTTTTTAAGTAACAATGATGCACAACCGTTCATGTGAAAGTGCACTTCGGCAGAAATCAATCAAATCAAGATTGGTCATGCACTCCTTAGTGCATGGCTATGCAAATCTGATGCATGGTTGTGCATCACTATCTTTCTTCAACGTGAAATGTTAAGGCTCAAGATTGGTCATGCACACCAATGTGTGAGGCTATGTGTAGACGGCGGGGTTTAGTGCACGTCCAAGGTTTTAACAACCATGACACTATTTGAGCTCAGGGTTCTAGAGAACACACTAACCACAGTCACAAAGACATGGCGTAGAGATGAGGAGTCACCACCCAGGGTAATAACTGAGACAAATTGAAAAGGTGGTATTCAATTCCCTAAAAGAAAGCTAGCACCATAATCAGGAGATTATGGATATGGAATACCAACTTCTTTCAATCCCGTGTTCATCTAGAATTACTTTATGAATTACTAAATTATCCTTTATTTATATGCAATTTCATATAAACCCTTATTCTAGTAATTAACTCCAAGACAAACTAGTCATGAAAATACAAGTAAATAATGCATTTAATCAAACATATAATCCCTAAGTTAGTCTAATGTACATTGATTTTAATTAAATGAGCTAAATCTACATATTTTAATTTATAAATAAGCTAAAGACTAATTCCTTTTAATTTTAATTAGATGAACCTAAGTCTATTTATTTTAATTCTAAAAATGAGCCTAAATCTACAAATTATGGAGGTATTTAAATTAATGGGCTTAATTCTACATGTTTTAATGCTAAGGTGATCTTAAATTTACAAATTATGAAAAGGCTTTAATTAAGTAGACTAAGTCTAATTAATTAAATTAAATCAGGCGGGCCTATGTCTAATTTACTAAATGGGCCTAAGTTATCTCTAATCTAAAATCTAATTAATTATGGGCCTAAGATGCATTTTAATTAATTAAACCTAAATTTAAATGGGTGGATTAGAATCTAATATGGGCTTAAGGCCCAAAACACATAAAAATAAATAAATAAGCATAAAAATAAATAAAACATATTAAAGCAATTAAATAAAAGATCAAACAACTAATTAAATTAATTCCTTCCAAAAATCCTAATTTTCATTAACAAGCAATCCTAAATTAATCTACTCCCATCATTGATTTTAATCAATTACCCAATTAAAACCCTAATTTTACTAACCAATTAATTAAAATAAACAAACAACCACACATATAATTCCACTATTCCCACTATTGGGGCTATTATAATAATCTATAGAAAATAATAACAAAAATAATACAACCCAAAAAAAAATATAAATAAAATAAAGCAATAAAAATAAAAAAATATTAAAAAAACCTATAAATTATATCTCTACAAGGTCTTATCTATGACATTCTATAGACCTCTTATGGATTTGATTCTCCAAGTATGATCATCATGTGTTTTCCTCCATAATCACCACAAAAAAGAACAAAAATTATGATTAGTGAATAAATTATAACAATAATAAAAAAAATCAAAAATCAAAAAAAGAATAAATAAATCAAATAAAATAGAATAAGGAGAAGATGATGCTTATGGATGATTTTCATGAAGTGCTCCTCAGATTTTGTAAAATCACCATTCTTGATAGGTCTTTGAATATTGTTCTTTAAAAATTCTTCAAAGATCTTTCCTTAGGTTATTAAACAAAAGAATTTTTGTAGAGAATAAGATTTTTTCTCTCTTTTTTTCCTCTTTCTTTTTTCTTCTCGTTTTGTCTTTTTTTCTCCTTTACGCCTTCTCTTCATTTTTTTAATTTTTTTGCCTCCCCTCCCTTCTTTTTCAGAACCAAAACCCTTCTTATATAGGGATATGTCTTGAAACCCTAGTTATAAATTGATTCCGAAAAGACTTTTATTTCCTTAAAAACATTATCAAAATAATTTTAGGAGAATTTCATACCAATTAGGACTCAATTTATCTAAAAAATTCAAGAATTAGCAAAAGAAGTTTCATTCCGACCGAGATTAGTATAATTCCGACCACTTTTTTTTTTTTACTTTTAATTACAAAAAGGTCCATGAAAGAATTTAAGTTTTGCAATTAAATCCCTAAAAAGCATTGCAATTTAGTCCATGAAAACATTAAATCCTTTTTTTGAAAAATGTAATTAGACCCATGAAGTTTCAAAGTTCAAATATTTAAGACCTATTCATGAAATTTTCATCATTAAAGTCTTTTATCGTATCCATAAGTTATCATCCCGAAATTGGGTGTCTACAGTTGCCCCCCTTTGTCACTGTTTACTTGACAAATTGTAGCAAAGTAAACTAGCACCCAATTTCTTGAGTAAAAGTTAGAATACTTACCTATGGTTCATGAAGATTTTTACTTATGAACTTGCTATACTCGGACATACAGCATTGATTTGAAATGACATATCATGCTCGGTCATATGATATTGACTATACCCGGTCGTATAACTCATTGTACTTAGTCATACAGTGTCGACTATACTCGAACATATTGTCTGAATTGAAAAGGAACATCACACTCAGTCGTATGATATCGATTATACTCGGTCGTACAATCGTAGTTGATAATACATTGTACTCAGTCGTACAATGTCGACTACACTCGGATGTATAGTCTGAATTGAAAAGGAATATCACACTCGATTGTATGATGCTGATTATACTTGGTCGTATAATCTTAGTTGAAAGTACATTGTACTCGGTTATACAATGCTAACTACACTCGGACGTATAGTCTGAATTAAAAAGGAACATCACACTCAGTCATATGATGCCGATTATACTCGATCATATAATCTTAGTTAAAAATACATTGTACTCAGTTGTACAATGCTGACTATACTCGGTCGTATAGTCTGTTTTGAAAAGAAACACCATACTCTATTGTATGATGTTGATTATACTCGGTTGTATAATCTTGATTGAAAATACATTGCATTCGATCGTACAATGCCAACTACACTCGGTCGTATAGTCTGAATTGTCCTATATGATTATGCTGCAATCCATAATTGCTCGTAAATTAACTGCAACCCTTTCATTGCTCGCCTTTCATAATGATGACTGAAAAATTTAATAATTCATTGAATTATTAAATTAGGAAACATAGCAATTCAAGATTAAATTGCAAGGAAAAGAATGGACTTAAATGCAAACCAAAAGCTAAAGGACTAAAGTGGGCATTTGCCCCTTTAATAGACATACTTTTTCCTTTTGCCGATTCATTCTCTCTTCTTCCAATCCTTCTTCATTTTTATTTTTTTTTTCTTCTTTTTCATTTTCTCTTGATTTTTAATTTTTTTCCTTTCAATTATTCTTTCATCTGAAGTCTATTTTTGAATTCGTCTGATCCTATGGCTCACCCATAACGCAGACTACGTCGGAGCAGTTCCAGATAGTCAATCCCATCACTTCACATTTGCATTTTCCTCAAAATGATTTAGGACTCCGTGAAAGTGAAGATGTGCTTCCTTTGACTCATTTACACCTTCATAAATGCTCTTAAGTTGGAGATGAGGTAAATTTCCTGTCATCTTCAATTCTGTAATAAAAAATTTTATTTTAGTATGTAAAAATTAATATGTTCATGCATGCAATTATAGAATATTTGTTAGACTAATTAGATATAATTTATGAAAAATTGACAAATCAAAACCAAAATTTTAAAAATATGTTTAAAGTTACTGAATTTCTCATCGGGATTCTGAATTCTAGATTGGACTTCTCATATTCTAATCGGATTTCTCATATTTCTTATTAGAAATCTAGGAATCTGATCAAAATTCTGGATTTCTGATTGAAAATCCAAGAATCCAATCGGAAATCTGGATTTCCAATCAGAAATCTAATTTTTTGACTAAATTTTTTTTCTTTTTTTTACTTTTAATTAAATAAAAATGATAAAAATATAAAATTTGGGAAAGGAAAAAGTAATCCTGTAATTTTCTGAATTTTTATAAACCACTGAAATTCTCGAGTTGTTTTCACTTGGCTTGAGAACTATTCCATGACTTGACTGGAGAGGTAGTATAACATATATGGGCATCTGGCTTTCGATGTTTCATTGCTGCTTTACCGATTACTAGAGGTAAGTCAAACCACTACTCGCTTTTTGCTCTTATCAAGAGGTAGATGGACACCACTCACACTTTCACACATGAGTGGGTGAGCTAACTATTTCCCAAATGAGCTTTTCTGCTATTACTGGGATTGCATTTGGGGGTGCCCTAATCCCCTTTGATATCCATTACTGCACTCTTTCAGAGGATGCTAGGAGTTGCTATATTCGCAACTTGCTCGGGTCTGTTCCGGTATGGAAGAACGTGCTTCTTTCTTCTCTCGTTCAGGGTTTTAGGAGACTACCTACCACTACACCTCACCAAATTCTTCAGAAGGCGAGATGCTTCTTATTGATATTACTTGGCATTACTCTCTTTTGCAAGATTGGTCATAAGGTTAGCATCGCTCTTCATTGTCCCCTTCAGGATCTTGGTATGGTTACTACTTTAGATTGGGGATCTACAGCGCTTGCTTATCTCTACTATAGATTGGATACTGTTTGTAGAGGCACTGTGATGATGTGCAGTTTCTGGCACGTCTTGCACGTATGTCTCCTATTCTTTTCAACTTTACTTATTTTCACCTTTTCTTCTTTATTTCTTTTATTTCCTCTCTTTCAGATATAGGGCATTGAGATAGGAGTGATCCGAGGCTTTAACGCCATTAGCTTTGATAAGAGTCTTCCCCTAATACAGAGGTAGGGTTCCACTCGTCTTGCTAGCATTAGGCATGACTTGTAGACTTATTGAGATCAACTGAACTCCTTAGAGTGGGACCTGGTAAGATAAATTTGATTATTAGTATTTCATTATTGTAAAAGTTCAATAAACTTAAATAAATAAGTTTACATGTTAGATCAGATTGGTTGGCTGGTGCTGAAGACATTCAGCGATATGATTTTATGACAGCAGCTATGAGGCTTGAGACTATAAGAGTTCTGCTCCCTGGTTATAGTTGCCATATGTGGTATCTTAGTGAGTGTGTTTATCATTGGCATATGGGACCTTCTAGGAGGTGTGTTCCTTCTTTTATTCCCTCCTCAATGTTGCAGAGTAACAGCATGACTGGTCCCGAGCTCATAGCAACTCTTAAGGATATGAGGCTTCTACTCTTCTCGAGCGTTCATGTCATTATTAGGAGTACATTTGAGACAATCTCCTAAGGCAAGTTCCTACAAACCCAACTGAGGTATGCTTTCTATCACTGCTTTATTTCATCTCTTTCATCCCTTTATATGACATTCACTTCTTGCACAAATTAAAGGAGTCCCTGATACTACTATGGAGGAGACTAAGGATGATACCAAGAAGACTGAGCAGGAGGTTAAGGCTGCTCATCATAGTGAGGTTGCTCATGGTGATACTTCCTCAAGTACTATTTTGGGCAATGTTCCCCCCTTTGATAGGTCCATGTATTATTGGGCTCCTACAGTGTAGACTCCTGTTGAATGGCATATGTACTTTGATGCAGCTCAGATTCCTAGTTTCTCTCCTCCTGATGCTTCATATGTGAGCTTGATTTGCATTTCCAACCCTGGACAAACTAGCACATATTGCTAACTTAGTAAACTTCATTTTACAGGTCCCTAGGACACAGGCAAAGTATCTATACGGTCTTGCCTCTTCCAAGAGATTATTTACTATGCAGATTATAGATGCTTAGAGGGTTAGTATTTCTAACAAACATGCAGATGTACGCATGTTATGTATGATATGCATGATTCTGACTATTCTAAATGCAATAGAGTTATGCAGGGGATCTTGAGCATGAGAACGAGAGGCTTCGACAATAACTTACTGGTCTTGATTTTGATAGTCACGATGTTGGGACTTCTATGCCTCCAGATCAGAGTGATGAACTAGCTAAAGGATGGAGCCCTTGGCCAAATACTGCAGCTCAAGATGACTGATTTTCTTTAGGACTTGTGTTACCATGACTGTACTTTTGGATGCTTTAGAATTGTTTCCTTTTATGGGTGAATTTCAGACCAAGCCCCTTTTTTCGTCGAAAATGCTAAAAATCTGTCTGGCATCTAGATTTTCAATCGAAATTCCATATTTTCAATCGAATTTCTAGAATTCTGATTAGATTTTTAAAATTTTGATTAGATTTTTAGAATTTTGATCGGGAATTCGACTCTATTTCACGTATTTTCCTGTTCCGATACAAGTTTGGTCTAAAAATAATTAAAATAAATCCTAATCCTATCCATCTTCTGAAAACACAATCGAGAAAATCCTAATCCCATCAGCATCATCTTTTTGAAGCTATTTAAGAGTCACATATGAGTCTATTATGCATCCCTCTCTTTATTTCTCTTTATCATGACACAAGCTACTCTTAGTTTGATGAAGAAATTTCTTAAAACCATGAATGGAGATGATTGGAATAGAGTGCTACCTTTCCATGCCAAATCCTTAAAGTCCTTTCAACACCTGAAAATAGACAGCAATTTCTTATATGCTACTGCTACATTCTGGGATGCTAATAATCATGTATTTAGATTTAATATACAAGAGTTATGTCCATTGATTGAGGAATTTACTGCTATTCTTGGATGTTCATTATATTCAACCACTGCAATTGCTCTCCCTGATCTCGTAATGGAATTTCCCAGTAAACTAATAACATTTTTTGATATGCCCCGAAATGTCATCTACATGCATGCACACAATATTGGTACTATTAGTCTTCCTTTTTTGATTACCTCTTGTGAAGCTAGGGACAAGGACAATGCTTCTTAGATCAAAACTGTCACCTTCTCCTTATATGCTCAGTTTCTGCTAGTGTCTTCTTATGGAGATGCTAATGTAAGAATTATCAATATCTTAGAACAAGTAGAAATTGGAGCTAATCCTATACCTGTCATCCTTGCTGAAACTATCATTGGGTTAGATAATTTCAAGGTTCAGAACCGGCTCTCAGGTAGTTTGCTTCTCCTTCAGGTATGTAACCCTTTTTTTTATCTAAGCTACCCTCTCAAGTTTTCAATTTAGCATTTTTTTTTAATTTGGTTACAGGAGAAGTTGAGTCTACTTAATGCTCCCCCCAATGCTTTGGTTTATTAACCTCATCATTTATAGTCTCGTCCTTTGAAGATAAGGGACAAGCACGCTATAAATCAATAGATTGATTGGATGAAAGGCCTTGCCAATACTAAGATTACTTGGATTTGTCCTTGGTGGAGATTGAAATTCATGACCATCAACCTGTATGACTATTGTGTCCCTATTCCTGGGTTGCACTTTTTGACCTTTCTTTCTCCGTGATGCCTTTGTTGCCAATATGGTCGCCCCTAATTCATTATGACTATTACAACTAACTTTGAATGCTTCCCTCTGAGCCAAGACTTTCTAGACAAAGTGAAGAACTTGTGGCCCCGTAGAGTGTTAAAGCAGCACATGCACCTGAATGTTGACATGACTACTAACGACGACTATAAAGCTTGGGTTGTCATGCAATCTACAGAACTACCAAAATTTATTAGCTATAAAAGGACTCAAGTATTATTAGATGAGTCACAAAAGAAAAAATAAAATAAAAAATAGTGGTCTTATAAGTCTGATTTCTTATATTTTTTTTCCTTCAAGCCTCTATGCTTTGTAATAAAGATAGAATATCCAATATTTGATAAAAATATCATTTCAATTTATTTCATTAATTAGGGCAAAAATGAGTACATTTAATACATCATATGACATAACTCCTATTATCAGCTAGTCCTTTTGGATTTTCTAATTGAACATTTTTTCTCACTTTTATTTCCCTAATTTCTGTCTGATAAGCTCTTTGTGAGTTTTTTAATTAACGGGATCATCTTATTCCCTAATTTTTGCTTGCCAGCCCTTTGCAAGTTTTTTGAACAACGGGAATGTCCTAACTTTTGCCTGACTAGCTTTTTTAGGTTTTCTAACCAGCAGACTTTTTTTTTCTTTTTTTTTTAAAGGTAGTATTTCTTGAGACGATCCAGATTGATTAGCTCAGTGAACTCATTCCCTTCTAGATCGGTTATCTTTGCAACTCCTTTGGGCAGAATCATTTTGACTAAATATGGTCCTTCCCAATTTGATCTAAATTTTCCTCTCGAATCAAACACCATCGCCCTTGTCTGCTTTAATACCATATTTCCAAATTTTATCTTTCCTGGCTTAACCCTTTTGTTAAAAGATCTTGCTATTCTCTTTTGATAAATCTGAGTGTGAAATAGAGCATCCATCCTTTTGTCATCTAGAGTAACAAGGTGATCAAATCTCTTTTATATCCATTTACTCTCAGGAATTTTTGCTTTCATAATGACTCTTAAGGATTTAATTTCCGTCTCTATGGGCAAAACTGCTTCATAACCATATACCAACAAGAATGAAGTTTGTCCCGTAGCAGTGTGTGTTATAGTTTTGTATCCCCATAAGGCAAAAGGGAGATATTCAGACCAATCTTTATGCATTTTCACCATCTTTGAGAGAATCTTCTTTATATTCTTATTAGCTGCTTCAATTGCACTATTAGCCTGAGGTCACTTATGATGCTCAATCTTGTATCTCTGTAATAATTCAACCGTTTTTGCCTGGAACTGAACACCATTGTCTATTACAACATAATGTGGGACCCCATCTCTACAAATGAGATTCTTTTTTATAAACCTTGATGTTTGTTTAGCCTTCAAGGTACTAAAGGACTCTACTTTTATCCATCTAGAGAAGTAGTCAATTGCATCTACTATATACTTGTGCCCATTCGAAGCATTTGGTTTTACTTCCCCTATTATATCTATTCCCTAGGCTGCAAAAGGCCACGGAGATGTTAAACTATTTATCATTGTAGGGGAAAGATGATTGAGGTTGTCATGTACTTGACACTGATGACATTCTCTCACTACTCAAATGCAGTCCTTTTCCATGTTTATCTAGTAATACCCTTGCCGAACCATTTTTTTTTTTGCCAGAATTATCTTGTTCATTTGAGGTCCACAAACTTCTGCATGAATCTCTCTCATTGCCTATTCTACTTCATACTTCTTGAGACATCTTAGTTGTATTCCATTCGGCATCCTTCTGTACAATATCCCCCCATGACTTACATAATGGCGTGCAAGAACATGAAGAGAATATCATTCTTTAGAAGTTGCTTCCTCTGGGTATTTCCTTTCCTCAATAAATTTCTGGATGTTGTAAAACCATGGCTTTTCTTCTGGCCTTATCTGGATACTCCTGACCTATTCCTTACCATAACATGGAGCTTTCGTTTCATTATCACCAAAGGCTTTATCATTGATCCTATCAGTTTATCCCACATTGAAGAAAGTGTTGCTGAGGCATCCACCATTTAATTCTCATCTCTTGGTAAATGCATGCAGAGACATTTAGTGAATTCCCCATTAGCTTTTTCAAATAGCAGATGTAAGGTTTCAACCTCTCTTCTTTCACTTCCCACTCCTCATTAGCTTGACTAATGACTAACATGGAATCTCCATAAACTAGTAAGTCTTTAGCTCCAACTGCTAGTGCTACTTCCATGTCGTAGATGCATGCCTCATACTCAGCCATGTTATTTGTAATGTTGAAGTCTAATTTCTTGGCCATTGGGATGGTTTATCCTTCTGGTGTAACAAAAATTACTCCTAGCCTTGCTCCTTTATTATTCACAGCTCCATCAAAATAAAGCTTCTATTCTCGTTGTTCTATTACTGTTAAGTTCTTATCTAGAAACTCTAAATTCCACTACTCATTTCCTTCAAATGCATTTTGGGCTAGAAATTCTACTACTACTCTTCCTTTGATAACCTTAGTAATGACGTACTCTATATCAAACTCAGTTAAAAGTACCAGCCATCAAGACATATTTCCAATCAAAGCTGGTGCTTGAAACAAGTACCTCAAAGGATCTATTTTTAAGACAACTTGTACTTTGTAAGACTGGAAATAATGCCTTAATTTCTTAGTAGCCCAAATCATTATCAAACATGTCTTTTCCACCAGATTGTATTTTTCTTCATATGGTAGGAACTTTTTACTGAGATAATAAATTGTGTACTCTACCTTTTTTGGTCCTTCTTGCGCCAGCATTGCCCTCATTGCCTTTTCTTCTAAAGCCAAATACAAGAATAAAGGTTTACCTTATCATGGTGGTCTTAACACAAGTGGGTTAGTAAGGTATTCCTTAATCTTATCAAAGGCTTTTTGACATTCTTCATTCCATTCCACTGGCTAATTCTTCCTCAAGAGCTTGAAGATCGAATCACAAACCTTGGTAAGTCTCGTGAAAAACCTGCTAATGTACTGCAATTTTCCAATAAACCCTCATACTTCCTTCTCAGTTCTTGGTGTTGGCATCTCTTGGATGGTTTTGATCTTGTCTAGATCGACTTCTATTCCTCTGTTGCTGACTATGTGCCCCAATAACTTTCCAGAAGTTACCCCAAAGATGCATTTCTTTAGATTAATCCTTAGGTTATATCTTTTTATTCTTGCTAGGAACTTATATAAAGCCTCAAAGTGTCCCTCGCATGTTTTTTACTTAACCATCATACACTTCCACTTCCTTATGCATCATATCATGAAATAAGGCAATGGCTACTCTTTGATAAGTTTCTCCTACATTTTTCAACCTAAAGGGCATCACCTTATAGCAATACATCCCCCACTCCATGATAAAAGCAACTACTGCTCTTGTCCATAACTACCAACATTATCTGATTATAACCTGAGAACCCATCCATAAAGGAGTACATTGCACTAGATATTGCACTATCGACAATCACATCAGTATGGGGTAAAGGAATGTCATCTTTTGGACATACCTTATTTAGATCTCTAAAGTCTATGCACATTCGAACTTTTCCATCTTTCTTGAGAACTGGTACTATGTTTGCCCACCATTGAGGGTATTCCACTACTTCTAAAAAGTTAGCCTGGTTCTGCTTAGCAATTTCCTCCCTTATCTTTTCTGTCCACTCTGGCCTCAACCTACGAAGCTTTGCTTATAGGTTTAGCTTCTAGATATATTAGAATCTGATGCTCCGTGATTTCTTTATCTAACCCTGGCATATCCTCATAGGACTAGGTAAATACTACCTTTCTTTTTATTAATATTCTCTCAAAATTTTCTCTCTTTTCAGGAGTTAAATCATATGATATAGAAATGTGTTTTTGTTGTTCATTTGTGCCCATGTTTAATGAATCTAATTGAATAGAATTAATGTCAAACATGCATGAACGATCATTATTAAAATGCATAAGACCATCAAAATCAACATCACATAAGTAAGCCAAACTAGAATTCATATCATTAACCACAGGAAAAATAGAGTTTTCATCCTCAAATAAATTGGACATTATTACATCAGTTTCTTCATAAAAAACATCATTAAAATATTATTAATAATGCTAGCTAAATCCTATGGTGGTTCTTCATTAAGTGGCAGACAAAGCAATTCTTCAATGTCCCCCAGCTTTCATCTTTTCAGCAACTTTTTTCATCACCTTTTATTTATTGTCTTGTACCCGCCTCTCAACTATCTACTTTTTAAAGATCTTGAACCCAGGGATATCCACAGTAGCTACTTGAACAGGCTCATTTTCACCTAGATAGAACTTCTCCTTCTTTTGTTTGACAAAGTTATCCTTCAGAGGTCCCACATTCCTTAGGAGTTAATTCTCATTGAAAAACCTTCTCCTTACAATTTTGTTGCCAAATCCAACCCCAGTATAGCCCAATCCTCTTGTATCATCTTAGGTTTTGAAGTCTGGCAATTCTAGGACACCTTGCTCATCTTTTCCCAATCCTTGTCCAGGTTGATAATTCATCTTTTTAATCATGCTCATAACTTTGGATCCATTACAATTCCCTCTAAGATTATGACTATTTGGAAACCAGGAGGAGTAACTACCTGCTTTTGACTATCTATAACTATGGACACAGTCTTGCCCATACTCGTATCCAAAGTTATAACTTCCCCTTCATGTAGAAATTTCACCTTTTGATGCACAGTGGAAGGCACTCCTCCCAAAACATGATACCATGGCCTGCCTAATAACAAGGCATAGGTGACTGGAATATCTGGCACAGTGAATTCCACTATTACTTCTATAGGCCCAGTCTTCACAGGAGCCATAAATTTTCCCTCTACATTCCTCGTGCTATCATCGTAAGCCTTGATTACAAGGTCTGATTTTTCCAAATCCTCCACCTTCACTCCTAGATTGGGTAGGATCCATAACGAATATGGACCCATCAACCACCATCACATAATTAGTCCTTTTCCCTCTCACTTCAGCTAGAATGAATAAGGCTTTATTATGATTCCTTCCTTCTATAGATAAATCCTCATTAGAAAAATAATAACCCTATGCTTTTTCTCCATAACCTTGGCCACCATTGCTTCAAGAGTAGCAGTAGTTTAAATGTTTATCTTAGCTAAAGCCTTAACCAGAGCTTTACTATGGCTACTTGAGTGCACCAAGAGCTCCCAAATGTTTACATTTGCTTTTGCTTTCTTGAGCTGTTCAAGAATTAGGTTATCGTCATGTTCATCTAAGTCTTCTCCTTCAATAGCTTCTTCTCTCTCTATAGTTTTCTCTACTGGTTTATAGCCCTTCCCACTTTTGGTGACATGACTGACTTTGGGATTATCAAGCCATACATTATATCTTTCAGTGCCTTCCTCATTAGAATTTTACTAAGTATCAATAGCCCCAACAATCTGGTCCTTCTTTCCATCTTTCTATACTTCAACCATGCATTTCTTCTTTTTGACTAGCAATTTTTCATCATCGAACTCATCACCCAATCCTATAGGCTCAATTTTATCAACGGATATGTCAAAAGAAGGTGGTTTAGAATAAAACACCTTGCAATCAAACTTGCCTAAGGGCTGACCTAGCAAGTCTTCTACTCTTTCCACATCTTTAGGGGCACTAAGAGATTTCTCATTGGCTTTAAGGTTTAGATCCTCAAAAAAGTTTAGCACTTCTTCCCCGCTTACTCTTGAGTTAATCATCATAGTTGTTGGAGGTGGCATGTTTTGATAATTTAGGAAAAGATAATTTCAAGTGTTTGGGTTTAGATTTGATTTCTCAAGGTCTGTGATTTTTCTAGAATCTATGAGGTTTTGGATTTTGTGTTTAAGGTGCATGCAAGAATCAGTTGGATGAATAGCCACTTGATAAAACTTGTAGTAATCGTTTAGGTCAAAGACAGGGAGATTTAGGATTAGTGGTCTAGTGGGGGTTAAAGGTCTAAGAAGGCCTTTTTGGGTGAGACGGTCTAGGACTTTGGATAAGGGTTCGTTGAAGTTTGAGAATCTCCTAGGTTGTTGGATAGCATAAAATCCTATAACTCGGCTAGTATTTCCTTATTGTGTGCCCCCAGTTGGATAATTTCTCACTCTAGTGCTCCTAGTGACCTTCTTTTCCTCGTTTTCGATCTCTTCAGCTTGCAACCCATCATCGTAAAGATCTACAAATGTCTTAAGATTCATTATTTGTAGCCTCTCAACTAAATTAGGTAGCACATTTTGAACTATCATCCTAACCTGATCCTTCTCAGCCAGCTTGTTCTTCATTAGTCTCGCCTTATTCATGAACCTGGTTAGAAAATTCAAGAATGACTCATTGGGCTTCTACTTGGTCAGTTCTAGATCCCTGATAGACACTTCGAGCTTAGTGTTGTAGTTATATTACTTTAGAAAGGCAATGCACAGCTCTCTCTAATTTGCATGGATAGACTTCTCCAACTCGTGATACCAATTGAAAGCCATACCCTCCAATGACAGTACAAATAGCTTGGTAACCATAAATAAAGGAGCCTTAGTGGTGCTCATGGTAGTTGTGTATTGACTAAAGTGAATCCTCGGGTCCCTAGTACCATCAAACTTCTACAACTATGGCATCTTGAATTTTTTAGGCAATTTATCCTCTCCGAATTGCAGCATATCATCAAAATCAAATGAGTATCTGATGCCCTGTCCTCTCATCAATTCCACTATCTTAGATATTTTTTGAGTTAGTGCTTTCATCTGCTTGGATTCCAACTCTTGAACTTGCTTAAGTGATTCCCTTTTCACCCTTTTAACCATATAACTCTCAACATCCTTGAGTTTCATTTCCCCAGCATTGCATTTTTAGCAAGTGGGCTGGTCACAACAGGTGGATTGGCTGCAACAGCAAGTGCAGTAGTAGCAGGTGGTGGCATCAGTCCGGCTAAAGCCTGTCTTAACTCTTCTTACATCATCACTCTTATGTCATCCATCAATGCTCCTTTGACATCCTCTAGGGTCCAGTTTCTTCCTTCATGTTGCTCCATTTCTTTGACTTGTTTTAGTTGTGCATCTTCTAAGTAAAATGGGTTGATGGGACTCCTTTATAGTTGCTAAAGATCTCTTTCACAATCGATTGTAGGCTCGAATCAGTTCTCACTAGTCTGCCACCCTTTTAACTCCAAACACAGGAAGACTCGGATGAACTTACGATGGCTAAAAGACAAATTTTAGTATAATGCATGTATGCATGTATACATGATGCACGTGCTATGCAATAGGTAGCAAGTAACAAGTTAGTTAGACATACATCCTTCCAACCTTATTCCTCCCACACACGTATGCAATGGCGAGTCTCTTTTCGTAGGGTTTTTAGTGTTATTCTTAATATCAATAGGGGATATCAGGGACCGATGTGCATGCCAAATCTCTCTTAATGCAGTAAAATATAGAAATAGTATTTCCAGGTATAAAATCATAGCCCAATCTTTATTAGTCCTGATGGGCTTCTAAAGTATTGGCTTGGGGCTTTATAGATAAAAATACCTCATGGCAACATTCACAAGCAATTTGGGTAGATCCTAAGGGAAATAACTAAGCCATTATATGTGGTTAGGGTCCGGTGAAAAGGTCAAGGTTCCCTTAGCAAGATGCCCTCCTTTAAGACTTGAGTCACATGCCAAGGTCAGAGGGGCCCGACATCCTTTACAAACTCAAGAGAAAACTACCCCACCTTTAGGACTTGGGTTATAGGCTCTAGTCAGATGAGCCCGGTAATCTCTCTTGAACCGAGTTAAGGCTAAGAGTGATGGTTAGCCAATTTACAATCCCATGAAGCTAGTGGAATCATGGAACCATAAACCGATATCATCGGTTAAGAGGGACATGCAGAATGAATGCAAGAATAAAATAATAATTAATAAAATAATTCTAAAGAACACAAGTAGAATCAGTATCTTTTATCCCCAGTGGAGTCATTACTGTAGACAGTAGGGTTTAGCGTGTGTCCAAGATTTTAGCTACTACAACATTGTTTGAGCTCAGGGTTCTAGAGAACACACTAACCACTGCCACAAAGACATGGCATGGAGATGAGGAGTCTCCACCCAGGGTAATAACTAGGACAAATAGAAAAGGTGGTACTCAATTCCTTAAAAGAAAGCTAGCACCACAACCAGGAGATTCTAGATACGGAATACCAACTTCTTTCAGTCCCGTGTTCATCTAGAATTACTTTATGAATTACTAGATTATCCTCTATTTACATGCCATTTCATATAAACCCTTATTCTAGCAATTAACTCCAAGGTAAACTAGTCATGAAAATACAAGTGAATAATGCATTCAATCAAACATATAATCCCTAAGTTAGTCTAATGTACATTGATTTTAATTAAATAAGCTAATTATACATATTTTAATTTACAAGTGAGCTAAAGACTAATTCCTTTTAATTTTAATTAGATGAACCTAAGTCTATTTATTTTAATTCTAAAAATGAGCCTAAATCTACAAATTATAGAGGTATTTAAATTAATAGGCTTAATTCTTCATGTTTTAATGCTAAGGTGATCTTAAATCTACAAATTATGAAAAGACTTTAATTAAGTGGGCTAGGTCTAATTAATTAAATTAAATCAAGTGGGCCTATGTCTAATTTACTAAATGGGTTTAAGTTATCTCTAATCTAAAATCTAATTAATTATAGGCCTAAGATATATTTTAATTAATTAAATCTAAAAAAAACCTATATTTAAATTAGTGAATTAGAATCTAATATGGGCTTAAGTCCCAAAACACATAAAAATAAATAAACAAGCCCAAAAACAAATAAAACATATTAAAGCAATTAAATAAAAGATAAAACAACTAATTAAATTAATTCCTTCTAAAAACCTTAATTTTCATTAACATGCAATCCTAAATTAATCTACTCTCACTATTGATTTTAATCAATTACCCAATTAAAACCTTTAATTTTACTAACCAATTAATTAAAATAAACAAAAAACCACACACATAATTCTACTATTCCCACCATTTGGGCTATTACAATAATCTATAGAAAATAATAATAAAAATAATACAACCCAAAAAAAAATGTAACTAAAATAAAGCAATAAAAAAAACCATAATAAAAAAAAAACTTAGAAACTATATCTCTACAAGGTCTTATCCATGACATTCCATGGACCTTTTATGGATTTGATTCTCCAAGTATGATCATCACATGTTTTCCTCCATAATCACCATAAAAAAATAAAAATTATGATTAGTGAATAAATTATAAAAATAATAAAATAAAATCAAAAAAATAATAAATAAATCAAATAAAATAGAATAAGCAGAAGATGATGCTTATGGCTTATTTTAACGAATTGCTCTTCAAATTTTGTAAAATTACCGTTCTTGATAGGTCTTCGAATATTGTTCTTTAAAAATTCTTCAAAGATCTTTCCTTAGGTAATTAAACAAAAGAATTTTTATAGAGAATAAGATTTTTTCTCTCTTTTTTTCCTCTTTCTTTTTTCTTCTCGTTTTGTCTTTTTTTCTCCTCTGCACCTTCTCTTTGTTTTTTTATTTTTTTTCCTCCCCTTCCTTCTTTTTCAGAACCAAAACCCTCCTTATATACGAATACGTCTTGAAACCCTTATTATAAATTGATTCCTAAAAAATTTTTATTTCCTTAAAAACATTATCAAAATAATTTATCTAGCAATTTATTTAGAAAATTTGAGAATTAGCGGAATTGTGTAATTCCGACCGGAATTGTGTAATTCCGATCAGAATTAGTATAATTCTGACCATTTTTTTTACTTTTAATTACAAAAAGGTCCTTAAAAGGATTTAAATTTTGCAATTAAAACCCTAAAAGGCATTGTAATTTAGTCCATGAAAACATAAATCCTTTTTTTAAAAAATATAATTAGACCCTTGAAGTTTCAAAGTTCAAATATTAAAGACCTATTCATGACATTTTCATCATTTGAGTCTTTTATCGCATCCATAATTCATCATCCCGAAATTGGGTGTCTACACTATGCATGCCTCTTCATCTTTATTTCATGGAGATTTTGAGCTTTCCTTTTCAAGTTCTAGCATGAATTCCACTTGCATTAATCCAAACTTGGGCACACCTAACCAATCAACACTATAATACCAAAATTAAATCAAAAAACAAACAAAAATAAAAAAATTATAAAAACCTTTAAAAACCTAAGCATCATGGAATTTAAGTAAAAATGTCATTATTCAGGAGTAAAATAGACACTTAACACATTAAAACATGGTTAAATGGTGCTCAAAATCCACTATTTTCTACACTTCTCAACTACCCCACACTTGAGCTTTTGCTTGCCCTCAAGTAAAATATGAAAAAATTTATTCTTGAGAAGAACTTAACTCATTGTTTAGCTTTAACTTGACTAGCTATGGCAATCTTCATTTAATATAAAGTTTAAAAACTTCAAAAATTAAAATAGTAACTCAAGGTTGAAGACATGTGAGATTACCGTTTGAAAAGCAAACTTCCTGATAGAATTCATGAAAATGGAGAATTAAAATCAAAGAAAGATGAAATCGAATAGAAATAAACTCAACACTTGACTAGCTCAAATTTCTCATGCATAAGGTTTTTTTTTATAAAGGCTTTCCCAATTGCAATATCCGCCACCTTTGTCGTACTATTTAGTGTGGATACCTCACAAAAGGTTCTTTGGATACTCATACTCGAGAGCATTGGAGTAAAAAGAGCATATAAAGATTTTGAATTTTAAGTTTCTAGTTCCTATAAAATGAGTGCATTCTATGCACCATCTTGCTTTTATTTTATTTTCTTACTATCACCAAAATACACAAGAATTGATTAACTTCAAAAGTTAAATTTTAAATCTCTACTTATAAATACCTTTCTCCAAGATCATGACTCTAAGTTCAATCACTCAATCAAGAGGTAAGCATTAAGTTCATTAATGGTTAAAAAGTCCCTAACCACAAGTTCTTACTTTAATCTTAAAAGTCCAAACTCACATTAAATGAAGGTTACATCTTTTTAAGAAAACTATATTCAATGAACTGAACTTTATTCAAGAATAGGTTACAAACTCTCAAGTGTTATGCATGATATGCATCCTAATAACTATATGTAAGAAAGAAAATAACGAATTAAAATGCATGATCCCTTCCCTTTTTTGCTAAAAGAAACACTTAAAATAAACAAAGCAAAAACTCAAAATAAAAGTAAAAGTAAAGGAAAGATCTCTTATTTTTCACAATTATGGTAGGGGTGAGCAATTATTGGAATTGTTAATCTTTATGAGCTTCTTTAGCCTTTTAAAATGACTTGCTTATGATTGGTGCAAAATCTTTATCATGATTTGAAATTCCTTTAACCTAGCATATAGCTTTAATTCCAGCATATCCAAGAGAAATAATAGCATTTGTTTTGTAGTTGCTTCATTTTCTAAAGCTTTTCTCTTTAACCATGAATCATTACTACTTCCCTCACTCTCTTTATCCTCTTTTAAAGAAGATTTGTTCATTTATTTCAATGTGTGTTGGTGCATCAAATAACATTGCCTGCTCTCCACATCTTTTAGTGTCCTCTACTCAATAACAATGTCTACTCGAATAAGTGCCCTTTCACTTAAAGTCTTGGATTTAAAGACTCCTATTTTTTTAGTAAAGAATGTCGCATTAAATGCTGAAAAGTATTTTCGTAAAGCTGTAATTATATGCCCCATAGAGAGAGACACCTTCTTTGCCTGCACAACTCACCAAATAATCTAAACAACAAAGTGAAAACTAGAAATCTTAGCATTAGTATGCATGCACCATAACATAAAAAGTTCATCTTTTGAGACTCTAGCACTATCTTGTTTTTCAAAAATGTTATGTGCCATGAATTTATGCATTAGCAAGTAAGCAGGATCCCTAATTAAACCACTAACCACCATCTCTCTCTCATTGAAACTACCATCTTAAGTAATTCTTCTCTAAAATGCAAGCATGTCAAACTCTTTTGGAGGTTGTTTAGTCTTCCACTAGGAAATCCAAAAACATGAGATATAAGTTCACAATCCATATAAAACTCTCTTTCAAAAAATCTACACGAGATCATGTACATACCATCATTCATAAATTTAAAAGTGGTGTAAAATTTAAGTGTGAGTTCATACAAAGTGTCATGTTTCATTTTAAAGAACTTAGTCTACCATATCTTCATCAACTCTTATGTCATACAACACATCATCATCAAAGAATTTAGGGAAAGTGAATTTTCATTTAAGAAGCAAACAAAATTTCTTACCCTCCTCATGTAAGCGAATAGAGAAAGGAGCACCATATTCATTGGTGAGTTCACTCACTCATTACTCTTTTACATGATTGCCTTACCTTTCCCTTGCCTTATTTATTCAATCTTTTCTTGAGACATCTTCAAAATAAGATTTGAATATTATTAGCACAAAAAAAGTGATTAAAAATTGAGTCAAAGTACAGATGCACAATTAGAATAATATTCTTGATCTTATATAAAGAGCTCTCCTTACACAATAAGGAAAATAAAACAACCTCAGAATTTTTCTCCTAATTTTGGAAGGAAAAGAAAAATTCAAAGGTTTAGTGAAAGGAAAGAAAACAAAAATTTTATTCTAGAATATTGATTTACTAAATTCCAAAACAAATACCTAACAAAAAAGGAAAAATCAAAAAGGGAAATTAAAAATTAAAAAGGTAATTGAAATCAAATCCTAAAAGAAAAAGGAAATAAAAGAAAATTGAAAATTTTGAAAATAGAATTGAAAAATAAAATAAAATTCCTAAAAAATTGATAAATTCCTATACACGGCCAATCCTAATTTGATGGATTTCTGAAATAACAGTGATGCACAGCCGTGCACTTCGATAGAAATCAATTTTGGAAAGTATTTTTACGATTTTTTGGAGAACGGTTATAAATAGCCTTTGTTTTCCTCTTTTCCAGAGGTTGGCTAGTCTAAATTTTAGTTAGTCAAGTTTATGTTTTATAGTCAAAAAATTTTATATTTCATTTTTCTTGGAATTTTCGTTATCTACTCAAGAGTTATTAGGAGTAAAAATTTGAAGAACAATTGCAATCATATTCAAGAGAAGAAGAATAAGAAGAGTTTTTTCCTTCTAATTATTCTTTACACTTTATTTGATATTATATGATGTTTATGTTTGCTATTTTCAATTCTTATTCTTCTTTCTTTTTATTTACTATGAGTAGCTAAATTATTAGTTAGGGTTCTTAGACCTAGCTTAAGAATGGACTTAATAGGTTAAATCTCTTATCAATAAACATACAATCCATGATTATTCTTAAACATAATACTTTCCTAGGCTTGATCACCCTAGGAACTGAATTAGACAATGGGTGAGATCAAGAGAAGATCCTTATTAAGAAAAAAATAATAATTTGTTAATTAATTAAATTGGTTGAGAGATGGTTTGGTTATTAATATTCCTTGAATGGCTTGGTTAATTATCAAGAACAATAAATTGCCTAATAGCAAGAGCTAATCACTTGGGTAGTTATTATGATTGATAGAATTATGCGAGTGCTTGAGAGAGACTTTCATATGTATAAAGATGCCTAGGAAATGGAATAAATTCATAAGTGGTAAAAAGATTAACAGGATCTTTTAAATAAAATTGAGTCGGGGATAAAAACCCCAACATTCATTATATTGATAAATTTTCTATTAATTAAATTTTGTTTCCTAGCTTTGTTTAAATTTTTAGTCAAATTATTTTTTGTTTAATTTATAGTGATAACTTCATTTGATTGTCTAGATAAATAAACACAAAAAGTAGTCCAACACTTAACATCCACTCCCTATGGGATCGATATTTTTACTACTTAGACAACTCTATGCGCTTGCGGATTTACACCACTAGCACAATTGGACCAATCTCATTGCCATTATAGAGCACTTCATACTTAACAGATGAAATGCAGCCCATGATTCTATGCACCTAATCATCATAAAAGCCAAGCCTTAGCTAAACTCTCTTAAAAAATCCTCATTCAACCCTATCATAGGCTTTGACATGTCCAACTTCAATGCCACATAAATTGTTTTCCTAAAAGATTTCCTACAAAGGAAATGATTCAATTCAAAGGCCACCATTAGGTTATTAACTATAGACCTGCCTGCCACAAAACACTCTGTGATTTTGACACTAATAAAGGCATAATCAATTGAAGATGATTAGTAAGGACTTTAGCCAAAATCTTGTAGATAACATTACATAATGCTATAGGGTGAAGAACAAACATGTATTCAATTACCTTCTTTCTCAAAATAAGAGCAATCCATGTGTAATTCAAAGATTGTAAGTCACAGCCTAAATAAAAAGAATCTTAACACCATCGCACCACATCCAGGCCAACTATTGACTAAAATTTTTAAAAGAATGAAGGATTTAGACTATCAAGAATAGGAGCCTTGTCAAGATGCATACTGAAAACTGCTTTCTAAACCTTATCAGAGGACATAGGAGCCATTAATATATTATTCTTATCACTGTAATCCTTTGGTGTGAGATAGTCCTCAAATGCATTTATATAATCACCATTTGATGAGAAAACTGAGGTGAAATAGTCAAGAATTACTTCTTGAATATTGTTGACACTAGTTTGCCAAAGTCCATCCTGGTTGCAAATACAATCCAGTCTATTAGATTTCTTACGAGATGAGGCATAAGAATGAACAAAACATGTATTTGAGTCTCTATCTTTGAGCTAGAACCGTTTCAACCTTTGTTTCTAATAGACCTCTTGTTGATATAAAAGAGATTTGTACTCCTTCAAACAATCTTTAAATTTATTGATCCCTTATAAATCATGTCTTCTTCTATGAGCACCCAGACAAGACTTACAAGCAAATAGCCTCCTCTTAAATTCAAAATTCCAAACACATTCCCATTCCAAAACATGTTTGCCATAGAATTCAAGTTTTGATTTTAAATCAACACCTACATACCTAGTTTAGCAATCACTATCAATTTATTAACAAGCATCAGTCTGCAATTATGAATTCTCGAATCTAAATCTGGTGAACCGAGAAATATATGCATTTTTATTTAAGGAAAGGAAAATAAGAATATGGTCTGAAGAGGTTGTTTCTAACACTTTATGAGATGCACTAGGAAACAATTGTAACCAATCTTCAATAGCAAAACTTCTATCCAACCTTTCCTCAACCCAACCCGAATTACCGCTAAACCATTCCTAGGTAAACTGATAGCCTTTAAAACCTAAGTAAGATAACCCACATTCAAAGATAGCACATCTAAACTCTGACAAAAGCCATTATAGATAAACAAGTCCACCTCATTTTTCAAAAGAATGCAAAATATTATTAAAGTCACTAAGGATGCACCAAAGAAGCAAAGAAGATTGAGAAAGTGAATGAAGAATCTGCTAAGTGACCCATCTATGAGATATCTTAGGGCAGCCATAGAAGTCCATATACCTCCACCTCCTCAGACTGTCATAGCAAACTATGAAATCAATATAATTTGAATAGGAGTCTAAGATCTCTACCTCAATTACATTCGACCATAGAATGGCTAAACTTCAAGCTCTACCAACTCGATCCACTACATGAACATTTTGAAAACCCAACATCATACCAACTGAATTTAATCTATCAAATGAGGCCAAAGTTTCACTAAGAAAACTAGACTAGACTTGTATGATAAAACTAAGTCCTTAAGCAAACGAATTGTCTGTAGGTTGGCTAGCCCATAGAAATTCCAGGCCAAGCAACTTATGGCTCCAAGTGTGCCTAGCCATAAGAACCCACCTCTTGTAAAATGTATGACACCAAATCTAAAGCCATATTCACTGGCCTAATAATCACAACATCAAGCCCAGTCCCTTCAACCACTTCTAAGTCAACACCATCATTTGTATGTTTTCTGCATCGTTTACCATTAAAAACTACCATTCCTTGCAAAGGATCTGAATCATAGGTAGAAAAACAAGTCGAAATTGATTTGTAGAAAACTGCATTACCTTCCTTGAGTAAGGAAGATTTAGCCAACCCCTTATCACATCTTCCATCTCCCTAACAATCAACGCCAGTATCATACACCATGACTCGAGTTCGTTGTAAATAATTTTCTTAATTTTCGCAACCATTACCTCCACTAATTACCATATTATCCAAATATCCCATCACCAGTGTGACGGTACCGTTGTCTTCCTTAAGCCACCTTTCACCAATGTTCTGACCACACCTGATTGGACCACGACGCCATCTGCCATACTATTTTGAATCCAACAAAGAAGGATGGCAGACACTGCTTCACAAAATTGTTCTAAGTGTCCAATTTTACCACAAACAAAAATAAAAGGTTGGGAACCTTCCATATTGGAACTGAATCCAACCCCATTCAGATGTAGCTTGTTTAATTTTCATCCTAGTTTTCAAAGTTTGCAAGACATCCAGACGAACCTGGATCCGCAAGTAATTGCGCCAAATACTTATGAAGTTGTTTTCATCAGAAGCAATAAATGCTCCAACAGAATCTCCTATTCACTGCAACACCTTTTCCGATCGAAGTCAATCTAAAGCCATATATGTGCAAATCGAAACTCTATCTCATCTAGTGAAATAGAACCATCAAATGGAACCAAAATCTGCAAGTTCTGATCAAAAGACCATGGACTTTGAGCTAAAACTCGTTCCATGTCAAGTTCATGATAGAACTGTAAAGAAAAAATCTAGTTGCCCATGTCTTTGATGCACACCCCACGGACTAGCCTCCAAAGTGATGCTAGAGTGTTCCTCATGGCATTGAAGTTTATAGCTTTATCTGACAAAAATTTGTCTATTAAACACAAATTGTTACCAAACAAAACATCACTAACTTCTTTAGAAATTATCAAACCTTCATCTTCGTCCTCGTCAATTCGTAAATGGCTATATTCCTGTGCTAAATCCATACTTTTAACACCGCTACTACTCCCAGCCATGATGACTAAAGGAGCCTTTCAATGATTGTAATATTAACGGCACTAATCCAACAACAATCTATAGACAAAAAAGACTTGCAGAATTGCAAGACGACTAACCTTGTCATTAGGACAAGACTGCTACTTTCCATATAACCTTGGTGATGTATGAAGCCTTTTTTTAGATATTATCTAGAATTGGATGCACAAGAGTTTGAAGCTATAAAAAAATTTGTCCAAGCATTTGGATCCACTAAGCTATACAGCGAGCGTCCTCCATATAAAAATTTCAACTATGATGCGGTAGTATAGGTTTATCTTATAATTTCTTCAAGATGTAAAAAACTGTTGGAATAGCCTTACAGGATGTGGTCGGATGGCAGTCATGCAAGTATAAAATTTAAAACAAGAACTCAAATAAATCCCTTGAGTTTTGAATGTCCATCCAAAACTAACTGAAATACAGTTTTCTGAAAAACGCATATTTTCTTTGATTGTTGTCGAGCCAAGTAGAGGTAAAGAGCATCCTTGCAATTTGGATATCAAAATTGAATATGAGCATGCGGCAAGGGGAAGTAGAGAAAGGGTTTCTTCAATCATTCATTCACAATATCAACAACTTCATGTCAAAATCTTGGATATCATCCTTGCACCAGAAAAACAATCAACAAATAATACATTCATATATCAATAACAACACAGGTAAATGTTGCCACCATCTATATATCACAAGGAGAAAAAGCTATGGCATTCAATTTGTGATCATTCACGCTCCACATTTGAGCATATGTGGAGAGAATCAAGTATACAAAATCTTGAGCTCGCAAGCCAATCCACCAGAAACCTCTAAAAAACTTCAGCTATTTTGCTCGCTAGGACACGTTCCCTTCTTTCAATGTACCCGAATGGGAACCAACCTGCTTTCCCTTTGCATTCTCCTTCGGCCCAGCCATTGTTTGTCACCTGTTGAGAACAAGCAGAATTCAAACATTCTTGCACTGAATTGGGTAGATGAAGAAAACAGTCGCATATCACAAACAAATAAGCTTTGTTATTTTAAAGAATTTCAAACCTTACGAACAACAACATAGTCACCAACTGACAAAGTCAGCTCTACATCTGACTCAGCTTGATACGAATGCATAACCTGCAGTAGAACAACAAATTAACATATAAAATTATAGAAAGAAATATAAAAATTGACTTCTTTTATACGGCCATGCCGTTATCTTAATTTATCAACCAAAAATCACAGTAAAAACAGAATTAGCAAGGTTTCTAACCTCCCCTAAAAAGTAACCCGCCCCGTCTGTCAAGCCATTATGTGATTGAGAAGCATATACACCATTTACTTCTTCATATGGGGGAGGAGGAGGCATGCTATTCTCCACACTTGGGGGAGGAGGTGCTTCAATCCGCTGTCGTTCAGATATCATCTAATAACATGCAAGAATCATATATCACAATCATAAACCATGAGAAAGGCAAATCCATTAAATTGTAATTCAGCTAATAATGCAGAAGGCTGGGGAGAGAACATGATAGCATCATCATATACCTCACTTTCAAGCTGATCAAGTATCTGAAGAACTCTCTGATGATACGTACGTTCTGCTTCGACCTTCAAATTAGGACACATGACACAAGGGTAAGGATCTAGATCTGAGCCCCACCAAACATAATTTTAACTAATATGAACCATGATAGAAACAGGGACAATAAACTTACCATAGCAATAAGTCTTTGGAGAGTCAATCTCTGTTGTTGAGCTTCAACAGCAGCCATTGCCGCAGCTGCTTCCTTCCCCAATACTGCCATATTTGACTTAAGGTCTTGCAACTTTGATTCTGCAGCTTCCAATTTCATAGCAAGCTCAGGACTTCCTGGCATTTCTCTCACTTTTGCTTGGCGTTTAGAAACTTCAATAGCCTGTCTAGGTTCAGCAGAGGTGTAACTAAACTATTTTGGAAGAAATCAAATCAAACACCAGTAGTATATCTTAACTGCATATATACCATGAGACACAAATATCTTTAGAAAGTTAAACAAGTATAGTATGATTGGAAGGATCACTGAACTCAGCCTCTCATCTAGCTAGCTATTTTGCAAAATGCCTATCAAATTATAACTTTCAAGCAAGAAGCCATCTCTCCGAATACCTGAGCTTCTGCTTCTTGTCGCATTCTGTCATAACGTTGGGCAAGATGTCTAGCATCTTCCAGTGGAGCTCCCATGACCATTGCTCTTAATGGCTCTGCAACCTAAAAATAAGAAAGTTGAACAATCCAATCATGACCTAAGATAATATCAAACAAAGTGGAAATTTTCAACAATAAAAAGTCAAACAAATGGTATAAGAATACTAAACAGAAATAATCCACCACTAACACCGCAAAAAAAAAAAACATACAGTACCTTCACATAAAATTATTTCAAATGGAATTCAAGAAGAGATTACTTGTTACAGTGGATAACAAAGCTTCGACTAATTAAAAAGGACTATGGACAGTGAACCAAGCAATTTATTCTGACAATACTTTTTAGCTAGACTCAAAAATGAGATAGCAATGTTCGTACACCAAATACCAATCATTTCTCACTTGTTTTATGTCTTTGAGTTCCTAAATGTCTTAGATCTTAGGTGTTAGGTTATCATTTTGAAGCTTTTTGACACCTTACATTTATCAGGTTAGCACTGCACCTCCTTATATATACTGCATTCTAGTTTGAAACATTAACGATGAAGAATTATAAATTCAACCTAGCTTAATATTGACCCACAGACAGCATCAGCCCATAATTCAAACATGACTGAATTAAACTATCATGCCCCATATGTTTAAAATGAATTTTCCAATTCATTGTCTAAATTGGTCAGGCAGCACAGGAACCCTTTTTATCTTTTTACAATGGCCTGTAATCCTTTATAGGTCACATCAATGAAGACAGAGACAGTGTTCTTGAATTAATCTATCCCTATTTTAAGATGTCCATATGCAGGAGCAAGCTCATTTAATTTATCCAGAGGAAGGTAAATGCATTATCTATTATTTACTAGTTGCTATGATCTCATCAAACTTGATGGCAGCTTATTTAGAATTTCTCTGTCAATTTCTTTACTAGTATTTGTAACAGAGACTACAAATTATCTAGTGCAGTTCTTGCTTTCAATTGTTTTCCAAATGAAATATGTTTCCATGCATTTTGTCAGATATAAGGCAAAAGTCGTAATGCATATCTAGCTGTAATCTGAAGCTATTCAGAAACCAAATGTAGATTTACCTTAACGACCCTATGTAAAATTAAGACTAGCATATTTACAATCTATTTTCTAGACTTAAGTGGTGTGTCAATAACTACAATTAGAGGACAAGGTAATGTGTGTATGTCCAACACAATTAAATTCTCAAATACATGATGGTGCATAAATGTATTGGTTTTTAAGATGTGACTTTTAATGGGACATCAAAACACTCACCATTGCATGTTGGAAAAGGATTTTCATTCCAACTCAATTTTTGATCCCACATTTTGAGATTGCTAATGTGTTTGTAATATGTACCTATAATTTGTATGCTTATTGTTAAATATAAACATATATGAAAACCTCAACACACTTCACAATATCCGTATAGCTATTTTATGAACTTATAATTTGAATCTAAATATGTTAGCACATGGGACTCCTGCAAGTCAGTTTTATTAATGGATTGGAGCACCTTGATAAATTATTTAAAGAATTAGCTTATGATGCACCTTAAATTGGTTCAAATTGGACATTTAGCAGGCTTATATGCAGGATATACCCTAATTCACTCTCTCTCTCTCTCTCTCTCACACACACACACACAAAAAAATCCTATCATGTTGTGTCAATACCTCTCCTAATTGCAGTAAAGATATTTCAGGCACTGTGGACTTCAGCTTGCACATTAATGGAGCTTTGATTCAGAAAAATGTAGTTCATAATCCTATCATAATTATAGATTTCATCATATACACTTGTTTAAAAATAAGAGCTAGTGTATTACTGTGTTTACAACAGGATTGCAAGACATGAGAAACCTAATTCTATATAAATTAATTTTATACGACGAAAAACAAAATGATTGGTCAGACCTGTGTGCCCATAGCTTTCAGCAGATTACCACGCTCCTTCTCCATTTGAGCACGAGCACGCCCATAATTTAGGGCAGCTTTTGATAATGTATTACCACTTGTACATGTATTTTCAGCACCATATTTCCTACTATCCTCTGACAACTTTGTTCCTTTTAACACAATAAATTGAATAAGCAAAAACAAACATTTCAACCCTGAAGATAAGTGTAGATAGAACAGTAAAGAATGCCATTAAAGCTTCCACTGACTCACCTATCTCAACTTGTTTTGATCCTGTAACAATATAGCCTTCTACACCACGAACAATATCCCTTTGAAAATGCTGAAAAAGATGAGAATTCATCACTCTTGAGTTCAAAAAAAAAAAAAAAGGAATGAAAAGGAACAATATGCAGTAGGAGGACTAAGCAACCTTTCCAAAACGAGTTGATATGTATAGCTTCTCAAGTTTCTGATGCTGATGGAGTTCAGCCTCATCTGTAATAACACTGTCAGAACCTCCATATCCGCCTGCCCCAAACTGTTTGAGAACAGCCTGAAGTAACACTCACGACAATTCAAACACCACTTAAGTTAAGTCAGAAGGTTTTAAATTAAATTAACAAAGAGACTGTTTCATAATGGCACATAAGTCATATCTCAAAAAAAAAAAAAAAATCTTAAACAAATGAAACTATTTACAATAAAGCATCATAACTTAATTGACAAATATTATGATGATGCTGACGATTCATGAGTCAAATTTAAACTAGCAGCATACAGAAACAAAATTGGTGCACAATTACCTATAACTTTGTAATGGCATGCCTAAATGAACAACATAGATAGACCGTCTTGGAACTTAAAAACAACCCCATAAGGAATTGTGTTCCTTGTTTAGCTTTTTTAAATGGGTATGCTTAGATATCTAGAGAAAATTGATTTACAAAACAATGCCTCTAAATAATATCTGCATATGACAATAAAGACATCATAAAAGTCCAATACAGCAACTAACAAAATTAATCAGATACTAGAACTAGAAAGCTATAAAATTCCAATCACACATTATAAGAATAGCTCCAATCAAATCAAACCCGTCTTTCAAATTTAAAAAATTTCAATTTTTTTTTAACTTTTTATTTGTTTTCGGCATCTGGGTCTCTGTAAGAGCATAAAACAATACACAAAAGAAGAAACAAATCGAAACCCATCAAAGGTATGGAGCTGATAAATCAAAAGAAGAAAAATTACGGATCTAATAAAAAAGGTTGGAACTGAAAGTTGGAGGGTACCTGTTGTTGCTTAGCGACCTGTTCTCGAAGCTTTGTAGCTTGTTTTCTAATAGCTTCCATTCAAATTCAATAAAGGATGGATGATCTTTTTTTTTTGAATTCTTGATTTTGAGCCTGGAGCTGTGACCAAGAAGAAAGAGAGAAGGGGAAAATGAGTTGCGGTTACGCACTAAGGAAAAAGGGTAATTGGTCGCTACTGCAGATTTTTGGGGACATATATCTAGTGGAATGTAAAATGTATGTGTCCTTTGCACAGGACAATTTTTGTGCATATTATAAATTTGAGACATACCACAACCTACACTTTTATTGGAACTTTTATATTCATATAATTTTCCATAATTTATTTATAACATGTATAAGGTTAAAATTATATCATAGTTGATGGGTAAATATTAATTTTTATTTGATTTAAAAGAGTAGAATTACGTTTTATTACGATAATTTATGAAAATTGATGAAATAATAATATTATTGGTATTATAAATTATATTACCTTTTCAATTAAGTTTTATAATTCTTTTTTACAATTAAATTTTAAAAAAGTTTTTTTTAGTTTTGTTCATCGCTCAAAATAGTTTTTCGTTAACCAATATTTAAAATCAAACTTTTTTTTTTTAATATTTCAGTTCTAAAATTATAAAAAGAAATGTTATTTTTCATATTTTACATAAATAATATTTTTATTTTTATTTTTATTTGTGACTTCTGATATTATTTAACTTTTATAATAACTATATAGCTCACATAAATAATTTTAAAAAATAAAAATAAAAATTTTATTTTTCTTAAATTATTAATTATATTGACAATAATAAATAAACTAATTAAATATTCTTAATTATTTTTAAATATATAATTTTAATCAATATATTATAAATGAATAAATATTTTTATAAGGATAAAAATCAAGTTTTATCAATATTATAATTTGTGTTAGATTTAAAAAAAATTAAACTCAATCAAATTTGAACTAGACAAATTTAAAAAAAAATGTTTTTTTTAATTAGACTATTTTATAATAAATATCTAACTAACAAAACATTTTTATTGTAATTTTAATTGTCATAATAAAATATAATTAATTTAAGATAAAATATAGCAAAAATTTATATTTTATCTTAAATTAATTATATTTTATAATAAAAAATAAAATTATTAATTGAAATATATTATTTTTCCAATATTTTTTGTAAAATAACCTAATTTAAAGAAATAATTTTTAAAATTATGTAATTGAAATCCAATGAAGTATAAAATTTATTTAAAATATAACATAAATTATAATATTGAAAAAACTAATTGAGTTTATCCAAGCATTAAAGAATATTTATTTATTTAAAATATATTAATTAAAATTTATATTTAAAAATACTAAACTAATTTTATTTATCATTGTTAATAAAATAATAATTTAAAAAAATATATTTTTTAATTTTATATTTTCTTAAAATTATTTCAGTGAGTTATATAGTTATTATAAAAGTCAAATAATAGAATAAGTTACAAATAAATAAATAAAAATATTATCTATTTAAAATATATATAAAAAATTATAATTTTAGGACTGAAATGTAAAAAAAAATTAATTTTGAGAGTTAACTAATAGAAATTTGTTTTGATTTGATGGATAGAACAAACGAATTTTTTTTTTTAAACTTATAGATTTTAACTATACAAAATAATTTCTTATAAAATTTAATTGAAAAAAATATTATAATTTATTGGACCATTAATGTTGTTATTCCAAAAATTAATATTCACCTCAAAAATCATAAAAATAAAACAAAATTGTAATTAAATAGAATATATATATATATATATATATATATATATATATATATATATATATATATATATATATATATCTACCAAAAATCTAACATGTCATATTTTGTCAATATTATGTGAAATTGAGATTTATACATTTATGATTGCAAGATAGATTCATGTAGGTAAGACTCTACCACTAATTTCTAAGCTACACTTGTAGGTATAAAATAAAAAGCTAAAAAGAAATTTGTTACCATGATTAGATTTGCCCCTTTGCCTTTTTGGACAAATCTTACCTTTTCTTTTCTAGAATGCTTTGTGTAGTATCCTTGATTTTGCTGAAACCTTAATTTGTTTCCATGAATTAACATCAAGCCTTGAAACTTTGCATCTTGTTCTTATAATACCAATTGCTAAAGATTCTTGCAGCTTGACATTTTTGCAGCTTATATTGACCCAAGTTTTCAACTAGGGAATTATATAAAACTATATTAAAAAATAATAAAAAGAGGAAACACTTATATGCCATGGTCTCAACTCTCAATTTGCTAGAAAATGAGCATTTCATTTGAAGGCATTCTTTATTAGGAAATTTTTACCTACTTTATTTTTTTTTTTTTTTGGATTCACCCTTGATAAAAGATTACAACACATACAATATATATTAATTAACTATTACAAATTAACACTAACACTATTACATCAACAACCACTATCATAATTATCATTAACAACTATTATTATGATTATATATATAATATATATGTATATATATTCTAGTGTGTATTGGATAAGAACAAGACTTTGTGACATCACTGATATTTGAATTCAGAATCTATTGGTTCTTATTGATACCATCTAGAATGTTCCCACCTAATTAGGGGTCATCCGTCCCCCTAAATAGGAACACATGGACAAAGGAGAAGACAGATTCGTCCAAGAAATTACCTCAAAAAGGAATCCTAACTAAAGTAGGAACACTCTCCCACAAGGATTCTTATTCCTCCCAGGTTTGAGTATCACTATATATAACATCATATAACCCTCATTAGAGGACATCTCATCTCATTCACACATACTCAAGCTATCTTTCAGCCACCCGCTTTTTTATTCTCTAATTTAGGCATCGGAGTGTTTGTGGGGATTCCCCCCACCTCTCACCTTGCCCTCTGTTCAGTGCTTTACAGGACGCTCAGCCTAGGAGTCCCGAAAATCAGTTATCAAGTGGCGCCGTCTGTGGGAAACTCCTTGGGAAAAGCCATTCATTCACTTGCTAAGCTAAAGACACTTTCACCATGACTTCCAGTCCACCTCCGGCCCAAATTCCTGAGGGCGGCACTAATCCTTCCACACCCATCCTTTCGACTGACCTTTCAAGCCCTTTCCCAGTAATAATACCACCACCCACCTTGCAGCTTGTTGGGGCCACATCCAGCCATACATCTTTTCCTCCAGAAAACACTCTGAGATACCCGTCCTTGGGAACAGATCTCCCACATTATGCTCTGTTGCAGCACCATCGATCAATACCCTCAATACCTTTTCCAAGCCTACTAGAAATGCCAGTAATAACCACTCCAAACCTAAACACAGTAACCCAAACACTCGGCCTTGACCAAGCAAGCAAAGACGCCATGATAAAAAATATTCAGGAATAAATTACCCTGATGCAACAACAACTAAGCGCTATAATACAGAGCGAGCATACTAAACTAGCTCCAAATAATGATAATGCAGCACCCCGACAGGCTCCAGGGACAAGTACAGGGAAGGGTAAAGCACCGGAAGGGGAGTGTAGTTCGTCCATCCCAGCTCTCGATGATTCAAAATTAGCACAAAAGGTTAAGGAAGTAATGAACAAGGCCCGGACTAAACCTAGAAATGAAGAAGAATGGGTGATGGATAGCAGAACTCCGTTTGTCAATAGAATAATTCAAACGGAGATTCCTAGTAAGTTCAGAATCCCATAGCTCGATCAGTACGATGGGACAGGAGACCCTATTAGTCATATATCTGCTTTTCGAACAAAGATGCTACTCCAGAATGTGAACAATGGAATCATGTGCAGAGTCTTCCCAAGTACACTTACAAAAAGCGCCCAAAAATGGTTTCATCGGCTCCCGGAGAATACTGTCACTTCTTTTGAAGACTTAGCTGAGCAGTTCCGTATCAAATTTATCACCAATATTCCTCCTGCAAAAAATATCAACGACCTCCGGGTGTGCCGACAGGAAGCTGACGAGTCTCTACGGAGTTACCTCGACCGTTTCAATAAAACAGCCATGCAGATTGAGCACCTCATTGATGAAGTCACCATAGAAGCTTTAAAAAATGGCACTAGACTCAGTAAGCTAAAAGACAAATTAATGACTAAAGAACTGAGTACCTTTACTGAAGTAATGACGATAGCAGTTCGGATGATAAAGATGGACGAGGACAGGAGGATGCATCGGGAAGAAAATAGGCCACCAACTAGAGATGAACGGCCAAAGCAGAGACGAGTAAGCTTCCCAAAAAAAAAATTTTAGAGTTCTGACAGACAGATTTGATAGGGAAGCAGATAGATATACACCCCTAAACACTTCTCGATCAAGGATCCTCATATGGGTCAGGCAGAATGGAGTAGAAATTACGCAAGCCAAAAGAATTAGCCCAAGCTAGAGATTTACTCGTGATAGAAGCCAGTACTGCGAGTACCACAGGGAATACGGCCATAACACAGAAAGCTGCAAAGAACTGAAGAGTGCTATAGAAAAACTAGTGCAGTGGGGAAAGCTTGATAATTTCACTGATGCACCAAGGAGACGCGAAAACATGGAAAACCATGACCGTGACAAAGCCGAGGCAAAGAAAGATAGGAAAGAACCGATCGAACGATCAACATGATTATGGGAGGAGAAAACACTGGGAAACGATTAAAACGCAGTAGAGGAAAAAAAAACCCGGTAAAAGCAACAACATTCTTAACTCGGAAGACAATTCGCCTATACATCACCCTCATAGTGATGCCCTGGTGATAACCGCATGCATAAATAAGTATCGAGTCAAAAGGCTATTGGTCGATAACGGGAGTGCTATCAATGTTTTATCTTGGAATGCGTACAAAGCTATGGGCAGCTCCATCACCAACTTAACGGCCATCTAAAACCCCATCACTAGTTTTTATGAAGGAACAGTGCAACCAATGGGGACTGTCAATCTGGATCTAGAATTCAGAAACCAAGAGGATGAGGAAACAAAAATCGTCTGGACCCCATTCAACGTGGTAAATATACCACTAGCCTATAATGGGATAATAGGGCGACCGGTACTTTACGAAGCAGATGCAGTCACCAGCATCCGGCAATTAACCATGACAATCCTAGTCAGAACGGGGACCCTTACTATCAGGGGAGATCAGCATATGGCCAGACAATGCTATCAGATGACCATGAAATCTCTGGCGAAAGCTTTTCATTTGGAAGCATGGGAAGTTAAGAAGCAAGGCGCTAATCCACAACCGGTGGAAGACATGGAGACATTGCAAATCAAGGGAGGAAAATTCGTGAAAATTGGTAATTCCCTTAATCAAGACATTAAAGACACATTAAGGAACATCCTTATTAGACACTCAAAAGATTTTGCTTCTCAAGCTTCTGAGATCATCGGTGTGGACCCGCGGGTTGCCTGTCACTGCCTAAACATCAAACCAGGGGCCAAGCCAGTAGCACAGAAGAAAAGAACTTTCGCCTACGAAAGACAAAAGATCATTGCCGAGGAAACAACGAAGCTTTTAGCAGCCGAATTCATTAAAGAGGTTACTCATCCGGACTAGGTAGCAAACATAGTACTTATCAAGAAAGCAAATGGGAAGTACATAATGTGTGTAGACTACACCGACCTCAACCAGGCATGCCCCAAAGACAACTACCCGTTACCAACGATTGATCAGCTCGTCGATTCCACGACTGGCCATGGCCTGTATAGCTTCGTGGACGCGGCCCAAGGTTATCACCAGATCCCCATGAAGAAAGAAGACTAGGAGAAAACGTCCTTCATCACACACGAAGGGTTGTACTGCTACAAGGTGATGCCCTTCGGACTGAAAAATGCCGGAGCCACATACCAAAGAATGATGAACCAAGTCCTTCAGAGCCAGATTGGGACCAGCGTGGAGGTATATATGGATGAAATCATCATCAAAAGCAAACACTCTGAGGACCACCCAGCGGACGTGGATCAAGTCCTCCAGTTACTAAGCCAATCTAGGATCAAGTTGAATCCTGATAAATGCGTCTTCGGAGTTTAAGCCGAAAAATTCCTGGGGTTCATGATTTTCCACCGAGGTGGAAGCCATACTCAACATGGCCGCACCAAAGAGCATCCAGGATATACAAAAGCTAAACGGAAGAATAACTGCACTGGGGCACTTTATTTCTTGCTCAGCTAGGCGATGTCTACCATTATTCCGAGCTCTCAAAAGTTCCAACAAGTTTCAGTGGTCCGCTGATTGCCAAGCAGCATTTGAAGACATTAAAAGATTCTTATCTTCCCCACCATTAATTAGTCGTCTAATACCGAATGAGACCTTATACTTATACCTGTCCGTTGGTCGAGAATGCATCGCTTCAGTACTGGTAAGGGAAGAGGGAAGCCAGTAAAGCCCTATCTACTATGTCAGTAAGATGCTCTGAGGACCTGAAGTTCGATACCCCATGCTAGACAAGTTAGCCTTAGCTGTGGTTCATACTTCTCGAAAGCTTCATCACTACTTCCAAGCTTATCATATTGTGGTCCGGTCCCGTTTTCCACTGCGTAAAATATTATAGAGACCAGAGACTTTAGGCAGGCTAGTGCAATGGTCGGTCTTACTCGACGAGTTCGATATTGATTATGAACCTCGACAGTAGATGGAGGCACAGGCCTTAGTGGATTTTGTACAAGAAATGGCTCCAGAAGATATAACCTTGACCAAAATGCCAGAATGGAAGCTTTATGTCGGCGGAGCATCCTCAGCTCACGGTTCTGGAGCAGGAATAATCCTCAGGGGACCACATAAAGTTCATATTCAGTATGCAGTCTGCATAGAGTATAACGCCACCAACAATGCGGTTGAATATGAAGCACTCATTACAGGGTTGAAGCTAGCAGCGGAAGTCAGGGCCGAACACCTCATTATACACTCGGATTCCCAACTAGTAGTCAACCAAGTCAACGAAGCATTTCAAGTCAAAGATGCCTGCATCACCAAGTACGTAGACAAAGCCAAGCAACTTTTGCAACACATCCAGCAAGACGGAGGCCAATGGAATATCGTTCAGATTCCCAGAGAAGACAACCATGAGGCCGATTACCTTGCTAAATCCGCAGTCAAGAACAGTCAAGCATTTAGGGATATGGATTTCACTGAATCACTCACCAATCCCAGCATAGAGGATAATGAAATTTTCAGAACACAAGCAGTCTCGGAATGGATACAGCCCATCATCCAATATCTTGAACATGGCACACTTCCAGAAGATAAGCTGCAATCTCAGAAACTCAAAGCCAAAGCAGCATACTATTTCATCCACCGAGGGGAGCTCTACCAAAAATCCCTCTCACACCCTTAGTTGAAATGCATGAAGGGAAATTACATACTAAGAGAAATCCATGAAGGAATCTGTGGTGCACACGAGTCCCACTATTCGCTCACTAGAAAGGCCCTGCTCCAGGGATATTACTGGCCCACCATGTCCAAGGATGCCCAGCAGCTAACACAATCATATCACCAATGCCAGTACCACGCCCAGCTTAGCCATAAATCTTCTCGGCCTCTGCATCCCATTGGCAGCCCATGGCCTTTCGCCATGTGGGGGGATGGACATCTTGGGTCCTTTTCCTCTATCTACCTCACAGAAAAAGTTCTTAATCGTGGCCATTGACCATTTCACGAAATGGGTAGAAGCAGAAGTAGTCCCAACCATCACAGAAGCCCGAATACAGCACTTTTTCTAGAAATAAATCATTTGCAGATTCTGCATCCCCCACACCTTAATTACAGACAATGGCAAATAGTTCGACAACCATAAATTCAGAAGTTTCTGCTCAGACCTTGGCATAAAACTGTGCTTCACCTCAGTAGCTCACCCGCAGACGAACGGATAAACTGAGGTCACAAACAGAATCCTCATGCAAGGGTTGAAGAAAAGACTCGATGACAAGAAAGGGAACTGGGTCGAAGAGCTGAACAATGTAATCTGGGCATACAGAACCACACCCCGATCATCCATTGGAGAAACGCCGTTCAGACTAACTTACGGCATGGATGCAGTAATTCCAATAGAGGTGGGATCCCTAAGTTACCGGGTAAGCCAAGACCTCGACCACGCCGTCAATAACGTCAACGCAGGAATATGCCTTGACATACTAGAAGAACGAAGAGAACAAGCAGCAGCAACGGCAGAGGCACATCGGTAAAGGATAACTCGGTACCACCATCTGCGTAAAGCAACAGAGAATTTCAAAACAGGTGACTGGGTACTCAGAAGAGCAGATATAGGTAAAGGCACCTCCGGTATCGGCAAGTTAAGCCCTAATTGAGAAGGTCCATATCAGATCTCAGAATGCACAACAAAGGGGGGCGTTTAAACTAAGAGAGAGAGGAGGCAAAGAACTACCGAGGTTCTGGAACTCAAACTCCCTCAGAAAGTATTATCAGTAATCTTGTATTCGAGCACATAATTTGATTCAATGAAAACTATCTTTATTGATCAAGAATATCTTTATAGCTGATTGTTAAAAAAAAAAAAAAAGAGATACATAAAACCTATCTACTATAGTATCTCTACACTCGGACCCCCCCGACCTGGAAACTGAGGGGGAAGCATCATTAGCAGCCTCTGGATGCTCGTCAGACCCAGTTGTCGCAATAACCTCTTCAGACTCCCTTATAAAAAAGGAATCGGCCTTTCAACGGGCATCATCCTCTGCAACAAGCCTTGCCAGATCGACTGGGGTTATCCAATCTAAAGCCCCCAGATCCAATCCTGAGTCTTGAGAGAGCAGGATCCTTTTGTATTCTGCCCGGTACGCCTTAAGAAACCCCCCTACCATGCTCTGATATGCCTTCTTATCATTGGCACGAGATTTCTCAAGCTCGGCTAGCCTCTCATGAAGTCCAGCAATCTGAAGATCCTGCTCCTTGATCCTCCTTGTCAGCTGAGCCTGGCTATGTTCCAGCTCGAAAACCTTCTTCTGATTCACCTCCGCATCAGATTTAGCCTCCACATAGCTTGTCTGGCAGTGCTCCAAAGCTGCTTTAGCGCTATCCAATTTTTTCTCAAAATCTATGGCAATCGTCCCCACCTCCGTTTCCTTCAAGCTGTACTGGCTCTTCAAATAGAAGTACTGATCCTTAGCCAGCAGCAAAGCCTGAGTCATCTGCCAAAAACAACTAAAAAATTTAGCCAAAATCCCACCACAAACAGTTATATCAAATACTAGAAACTTCATTACCTCCAGTGACTGACCGATCATAGAATCGAGCAATCCGTATGGCCCCTCATCCAACCAACGCCGCATGTCTCCGGATAACCACAGTGACTCAGCGTATTGGTCCCGTACTTGACTGTTGGAGATGCTCGGGGGCTTCATCTTTTTCAATATCCAGCCGCGCATATCCGGACAACCAGATAATCGGGGCCGTTGGACATAAATCTCTTCGTCCAGCCCCTCCACATCTGACTCTGCTTCGATCAGTCGCCTTTTCCGTCTTTCGATCCGCTTCGACCGCTCACCTTCCATTATTGCTTTGCCCTTTGGATCGACAGGAATAGCCTCCGAAGCAGCAGGAGCCTCAACTTGAGGGGAAGGATAATCCCGGCACTCCACTGCAGCTGGCTCATCTACTAGGGAAATCCCGCCCATAAAATCAAAAAAGTCAGCCATTTACAGACGGAAAGATAAGACTAGTTAGACAAAATAAAACTCAAAAAAAAATCATACCAAAGCAATGGTCGCGACTTGGACAGACTCTCCACAGATATCTCCGGGATGCATCCTCTGCGGATCGAGCTTCAGCTAGTCCGTCTAGATGTAGCCGCAAAACTAATTCCGTATCTGGATCAGAAAGTTTCGCTGGACGGGTCACTTTGTGACACTCATCCGACCACATCCTCCGGACATCCAGGAAGTCCGATTGATGCTCCACGATAAAAAAATGGTATCTCCACTTCTTGTGAAGATCCGACAGTTTAACAAAAAGGGAATGGTTGGGTACGGCCGAAAGGGAGAACATCAGCTCTCCCTTCTTCCTAGTCAGCCTGTACAAATATCGGAGGACGTCTAGATCGGGAATCCTACCCTCCTCATGCATCAACTGGATGAACCCGGTCAGTATCCGATAACTATTCGGATGAAGCTGACTAGGCGCTATGTTATTTCTATTAAGGAAATCCTTGATAAAAGGATCCAAGGGAAATTTCAGACCCCCCTCTAACTGGTCGAAATATACCACTAATCTACTTAGCCCCAATATAGGAGTATGGGCCCTAAACCTTCTATCTACGGTATGGAGGGCGTAATCGGCGGGGATGCAAAACCGCCACCGGTACCACCCTAGCAATTCACTATCTACATTGGACACAAAGAGGTCAGAGCTAATCTCTTCCCGAGGAGCCATAGCAAAGAAGGGAACAAAAACCTAATGACAAAAAAGGAGAGGGGCAAAAAAGAGAAGGAAGAAATGATGAAAGAAGCACCTGGCAACCTCAAGCGAGAGTTATGATAGGAAGGAATAAAAATGGTGGATGCAGTAGAAACGCAGCAAAAATAGGATGAAAGAGCGAAAGAAAGCAAAATGTGCCAGTTAGCAAACGCAACAGTATTTATTGAGACATGGAAGGACCTGGAAGCACGCCATTAACTACTCCCCATTATTACTGCGCTCCTCCCTAGACTACCAAGGGCCTATTGGGCATAAAAAAACCCATTAGGCAAAGAGTCGCGATGACGGCTGTATGAGCTTTTCGATCACTGACACACGAAATGACGCATCAATCAGAGTTGAATGAAGTCACCCTGTGATTGGCCCACTCACATTTTCGAATGGGCCGCTCCATCAAGTGAATCGGGAAACGCTCTAAGCATCACTCCCAGACCATTCCATATAAAGTCCAGTGACTGAAGCTGGCACCCTCAAGTCGCTTCCGTAGTACTGAGGATCCGAGCATGTAAGCCTCGCGCCCCTGTGCCAAGCATCTAAGTCTCGCTCACATAAAAGTCCAGTGACTGAAGCTGGCACCCTCAGGTCGCTTCCGTAGTATTGAGGATCCGAGCATATAAGCCTCGCGCCCCTGTGCCGAGCATCTAAGTCTCGCTCACATAAAGTCCAGTGACTGAAGCTGGCACCCTCAGGTCGCTTTCGTAGTACTGAGGATCCGAGCATGTAAGCCTCCCGCCCCTGTGCCGAGCATCTAAGTCTCGCTCACATAAAGTCCAATGACTGAAGCTGGCACCCTTAGGTTGCTTCCGTAGTACTGAGGATCCGAGCATATAAGCCTCGCGCCCCTGTACCGAGCATCTAAGTCTCGCTCACATAAAGTCCAGTGATTGAAGCTGGCACCCTCAGGTCGCTTTCGTAGTACTGAGGATCCGAGCATGTAAGCGTCGCGCCCCTGTACCGAGCATTTAAGACGCTCACATAGTCCATTGACTGAAGCTCGCACCCTCAGGTCATTTTCGTAGTACTAAGGATCCAAGTATGTACCCCAGTTCTGCAGATTACGATTCGATGACAATCAACCAAAAATACTCGGCACCAAGCTCTGCTTATTGCGATGAAGGCTGGCCACCTCAGCTTACTTGCATCTTATCACTCGTATAGAGGCACCACTGCATCTTACTCGGATGCAACGGACATAAATATCCGCATACTCCAGGGGGGGACTCTTGATACCATCTAGAATGTTCCCACCTAATTAGGGGTCATCCGCCCCCCTAAATAGGAACACATAGACAAAGGAGAAGACAGATTCGTCCAAGGAACTACCTCAAAAAGGAATCCTAACTGAAGTAGGAACACTCTCCCACAAGGATTCCTATTCCTCCCAGGTTTGAGTATCACTATATATAACACCATATAACTCTCATTAGAGGACATCTCATCTCATTCACACATACTCAAGCTATCTTTCAGCCATCCGCTTTTTTATTCTCTAATTTAGGTATCGGAGTGTTTGTGGGGATTCCCCCCACCTCTCACCTTGCCCTCTGTTCAGTGTTTTGCAGGACGCTCAGTCCAGGAATCCCGGAAACCAATTATCACTTATGTTTCTATTTAAACCATATAGTTTAAATTTCATTGGTTCTACATATACTTTTATAATTAAATTTGTAATATATATTTAAAATATTTTATGATATGTATCTTTATATTACAACTTTTCACAATTTATTATCACAACTTTATTTATGTCACATGTATTTTAAATAGTAGAACTAAAAAGCAAATCTATCTATCATTCCACTTAGCTTTATAACTAGAGTCATGTCATATAAAGTAGAATATCTATTTATTAGTATATTTATGCAATCTTAATTACAGGCAACATTAATCATTAAGTAGTGTTTCAAAACTTGCATTTTACTTCTTTATCATTCGTATAATACAAGTTTGTCGTAAGCATCAATAGCCCAATGTTCATGTCTCTTGTTTTGTTTGGTTTTTTGTTTTTTTTTACTATGTTGAAGTCAAAAGTAAATGGACATATAATGGAGAAGTCAGTAAATGGGCACAGAAATACATGCATGTGCACTTGTAAAATGGGTGCAGTGTCAATGGGTTCATGGAAAATGGTTGAAGAAGTGGATCATTAAGGTTCAAAGTGAGATTGTTGGTGGTTCACCATAATTTCCATGCTTACATAATTACATTTGAATGATATTTTCTTTATTTAAAAAAATTGTCTGAATTATAGATTATAAATTTTTTATGTAATATATAATTAGGACACTTTTTCTTTCCTTGATAAAAAATAATTTTATAAATTACCATTAATAAAATTCAGTTTATCTATTTGTTTTGAACATAGAAAGGAAAAACAAGAATTCAACCTTTAATATATGATATCTTGAAAGGAGTTATATATTAGAATACTTAACATTCAGTTTTTTTTTTCTTAATTATACCTAATCTGACCCACCACTTTTGTTGGTCAATTGTTCTTTTTTTCAAAAAAAAAAAAAAAATCGAACCTAATATATTGGTAAGATTAAGATTATTGTTTCTCTTTCCTTCTCTTTGTTTATTCATAAAATTCCCCTTTTAAGCTAGATCTAAAAAAAAGTCATGGTTAGCAGTTTCACTTGCATTATATTTGATTTAATTTCACAAATAAATTCATTTTATTTACTAAATTTTAAATAAAATTTATTTTTAAATAAATTTATTAATTAAATGTGTTTGGTTTAAAATTTTATTTCAAATAAATTTCATATTTTATTATATTGCTTTTGATATAAGTATGGGTATTTTAGTCATTTTAAAAAATTTCTAATTGTGAGGGGCATTATAGAATTCAACTTAATTTTTAGTTTTGGTAGAAAAAAAAACCATTTTAAACAGAAAAATATTTTTAAAAATAAAAAAATAAGGGATATTTTAGTCATTTAAAAATTTTAAAAACTATGAAATTCATTTGAAATTTACAACAATTTTGTTAGAATTTGATGTCTTTATCGGACACATTTTTGACCGTCGCCAACACGTCTCAGAAGTTTATCCAACACGTTTCTAGAGTACTTCTAAAAATAAAAAATGTCCGAACTTTTTAAAAAAAAAAAAAAAGATATGCGTGTCATTTTAAAATATATGTATCTTCTATCATTTGATGAACAGGATTTAAATATGCCATTCTTCAATAAAAATGTCAATGAGAACATTGAAAATGATGTTAATTAAGTAGAAGATTCTATAATTTGAAATGTAATTACAAACAAATTTTATAGTATATTGATTTAAACCAAATACATATCATTTGAAATTTCAAAAAAATTCTATAAAATTTAGTGAAATTTATTTATATTAACTACACTCTTAAAGGGATATATATGTTATACTTTATATGTTCGTCTCATATAGATTTTCATTCATACGATGAGAAACAAAGATGTTGAAAAGAAAATTTCCAATATGAATCCTATCTTATGATAAAATAAACTAAAAAGGCCTTCAATAAGCAATGCATATGCATGTGCATCCGGATCAAGGTATAATACGTATGAAATATAATTTTTAAAATAATAAAATATAAGGATGAAGGTGAAATTGGAGCCTCAATTTTAATTTAGAAGGGACCTTGGATCTCATTTTTTTTTATTTCCAATAAAACATTTTCTTTTGAAACTAGATTATAATAATTTTTTTTAAATTACAATCGGTTTCTATAAGGGTTAATTATATTTTATCCCCTATATTTTGTTATATTACACTATTTTATCTCTTACATTTAAAAAAATATTTATCAATCCCTGACATTTGCCTTTTTTAGCAATGATTATTCCCTCTGTAGGGATGAAATAGTATACAAAAATCTAAATTTCAGAGATAAATAAATATTTTTTCAAATGTTAGAAATGAAGTAGTGTAATGCGACAAAATACAGGGGTCAAAATATAATTTATTCTTTTATAAATTAAAAGAATAATTTTAATGATTAACTAATAAAAAATTATTTTTATTAATAAAAAATTGATAAATTTTTTTAAAATGTATATAATTTAATAATAAAATTTTTAAAATTTTGAGTCTATAGAAAATTTTTAAAATTTTTGAAAATATTTTTTAAAAGATTAAAAATCTTAAATTTTAAAAACTTTATATTATGAAAAAATTTCATCAATTCTATTCATTAGTTGAATTAATTTTTTTCATTAGTTAATTATTAAAGTTATTTTTTTTAACTTATAGGATTTTATTGTAAATTTTTTTTTAAAGTCCAATATAGTTTACAAAAAGAAAAATTTGAAGGTACCCGATGTCAACTTTGGAGTAAAATTAAAGGTTCAATTTAACCCATTTCCCTAAACTTAAAAGCAAAGATAAAATTATCAAAACATGCAAATTTTATATTTTTATACAAATAGATCATTATAAATTTAGCAATTTTAAGAAAGTAAATTCTATATTTTACAAAATATCATATCAATTTCTTGAATTTGACTAAATAAATATTTATTATATTGAAATATTTTTATGAAATTTAAAGGATTGAAATAAAATTACAAAAAGAAAAATTGCAAAGATTTGTATTCTTAATACCAATAAATGAAAATACTACCAATAAATGAAAATACTAAACAAGGCTGAAATTTTTATTTATTTATTTATTTATTTATTTTTTGGAGGGGGGTTGAATATTACTGTTTTAATATTTGATCTTTTAACCCTAGCAATACTTAAAATATATATATTTTTTATATGTATCAATCTTAAAATTTAAATTAAAAAAAAAAACGAATTAGAAGGATTGTTTGGTTCAATAGTTCAATAATAGCTAAAAATGGTTGACAAAATTGGCATTGGCCAGAGTGATCTTTCCTTTCCCTGTAAAAGTATTAACTTTCGTTGCCATAATGATTAATGAGATTAAATCCATTTTCCCCACTGAACCGCCCCACAATTAGAGTCTCCAAAACCATAACTTATGAGCAAAGGACGCATTTCCGCTGTGTGTATAATGTCTGGTGACACAATAGTCTTAGTTTCAATGAAAACTTGGCAGATTGTAACCCCAAAACAGAATCTTGGCAGATTTTGTTACTCCATGTATCGTATAGTGGCTATATTTGTATTATTTTATTTTAATAATATCTTTTTTAAAAAAAAAAATTGATATAATGAGTAAAGAAAAAATTTACTTTTTGCTGATAAATAACGTATAATATAAAAATGAAAATGTTTAAGTTAGTTTATCGTTTAAAAGGAGACACGTAGATTTTTTATTTTAACCTGTAAAATTTATCAAATTTACCATTTAAACTTTTTTTTTTTAAAAAATTCAAATTCTAAAACAATAGACACTGAAAATTCTGATAATATCTTGAAAGTTTTCTCTTTTTTTTTTTTAAATTTATTTTTTAATAACTTGAATTACATATAAAATTATCAATTGATAACCCCATAGACCATTTATATAATTTTTTTTTTTTTAAGGTGAAACAAGTTGTTTCCACAGTCGGGGTTTTCAATTTCAAAGGAATGAAAGTGCTCGGAGAAGAGCTTTTTAGTGGTTCCTTAAGGATTATTTCTTAAGTGAATTTCTTTGTCAGTCTCGTGCTGTTTATTTTTGCATTTATTGCTTAACATCTTCCCAACTACTCATCCAAGCTCTTCTCTTCTTATAATGGTCGCCAGTTTAAGTAATGCTAACCAACTCCACCATCAAACTGTGCAAACTGTCGAAAACAACGAGGATGCAGCACAAGAGTTGGAACTTGCCACTGTCTCTCCTCCTCTTCTTGAACAACTTAAGAACAGATTGGTGGGGAAATTTTACAGTACTCGAATCTTCTCCCCGAATCTTGTTTTACAGATGATGAATCAGGCGTGGCGTTTTGCCTCCGAATTCCAAATCCATGCGATGAAAGGGAAGAACATGTTCATGTTCATATTCGCTAATCGAACAGACTGTGACAGGGTGAAGAAAGGTACACCATGGACGGTTCAATGCAACCTCATGGTTCTTAAGGAGTGGGATCCTAACTTAGGTGAAAATGAGCTCCAATTCTCATCAGAGTGTTTCTGGGTACAACTGAATGGCCTTCCCTTAAACCAACTCTGACCCGCAAATGCCTAGAAAATCGCAAACTCTATGTTCCTGGGATTGGAGGAGATCAATGAAGATCTCTACCCCGGCTTGACCTTTGATCATGTAATGCGCTTAAAGGCTCCGGTAAATCTTAACAAACCATTGCCAAGGGGATTCACAAACAAGTCGGGCTCAGTGAATAAATGGATAATATTCCAGTATGGGTGTCTTCCCAGCATTTGTCAATTGTGTGGCTATTTCGATCATAACACACGTAATTGCCATCTATTTACAACTCAGGAAGAGATTAATCAACGAGTCTACAACTGTTTAAATGAAATATTTAAAAAATAATAAATAACACGAACGAAATTATATCCAAAATAATTTTTGATAAAACATAATAATTATCTTTAATACAAATCGACAATTTATAAAATACAACAAAATAATTATCCACTACTATTAATGCAGTATTCTAAATTTTAAATATATAACAGTACATACTATATAACCTTATATAAAATAACTGGAGAAAAAAAAATTCGATGTAAAGTGGCTGACTGACTAATGACTCTTAAGATCCTGAAAAATAATTGAGAGGATTAGAAATCACTGAATAAGTTAATAAAAAAATGTATATATTATAAAAATCTCCTTTAAAAAAAATATATATTTGTAGAAATATAATATTTATAATTTTTTTAATGTAAACCATTTGATTTATTAAAATTTTCATTTACCGAAATAAAGTATTTAAAAAAAATTGTAAAATACTATATAAAATATACTAATCTTTCTTTAATCATTTTTTTTATAAAAAAACTAGGTAGATGTAATATCTCGAGTTTTTAGATAATTTAAAACTGCATCGGGACATGCAGTGTTAATAATTTTTATATATATTTATGATTATTTTCATGAGTTTGTTATTTATTAAGTCATTTTAATTATTTTTAATTATTTTAAGATATTTACGTAAAAAAATTTCAAAAAATTTATTTTTGGGAAAATTAAAACCTAAATAAACATTTATTATTTACGTTACTCCATTTTATATAATTGCATGATTCCATGCATGATTTTATTTATCATATTTATATATATACATATACATGCATATATATATATTTAGCATTAGGGTTTATTAATTATTTTTAATTATGTATATATATTATATAGTTTTCATTTTTAATTAACATATGTTATGTATATATATTGTTTATTTTAAACATGTGGTGTGTAATTTTTCTAAGTATAATATTAATATATTTTAATAATAAAATGTTAAAGTTATTATTATTATTATTATTATTATATATATAAACTTCCTCACCGTCAATCAAGCCATTTCCAGCCACCAAACTCAACGCCACTGGTCTCTATCTTCTCCTTGAGCTCCGGTGAGTCCATTTCCAAGCTTTGTTTCACTTGAAACGGTCTAGATTTTCCTAGGTTTTGATTTTACATTTTCAGCCACTTTAAGTTTTTGAATTTTTTGAGCTTCAATTTGAATGATTCATGCAAACTCCCTTCACAAACTTTGATCCTAGTAGCTTAATCTACACTCTGAAATTTTTGTGGAATTTTTGGGAATTATTTTGATTTTTGTGAATTTTTTATTATTTTATTAATATTTTCTAATTTTCAAAAATTAATTAATTAAATTATGAAATTGTGTTTTATGGTGTTTATAGGTGTTGAAATTCATTTTTTAAATTTATTTTTAATTTTTTTGAATTTTATAAATTTATTTTGAATTTATTTAGTTTATGTAATTTTTGGAAAATTAGGTTAATTATGTGTTTTATTGAAATTAATTAGTTAATTGAGTATATTTATTGATATTATTGAGTTATATGTTGAGAAAATTTAATTTTGAGTAATTATACTATTTTTGGTGGATTTTTGATTAATTTTAGGGAATTTACAAAACTAAGGGTATTTTGGTAATTTGACACTAAATTGGCCAAAAATGTAATTAAATTGATTTTACTAGTTATTTGAGGTATAAAAATAATTTCTAAAAATGATTTAGTATTTTTAACTAATTAAAACTATTTTTCGTAAATTATTTTTAAATTATATATAATATACGATTTTTCTAAATAAATGGGTTTTTATCGATTTTTAGTAAGTTTTAGGGTTAATTATGTAATTTGGATTTATAAAGGGTATTTTGGTCAATATTTATGAATTTATTGAGAATTAACGATTTTTAATAATATTTTATTAAAATTAGGGTTTTTGTGTATTTATCGGTTAAATAAATATTTTTAGCATTTGAATATCTAAATTGTTATATTTTGAGTATTGAAGGGCATTTTTGGTATTTTTGGAATTTTCATGTGTTCTGTAATTATTCTATGAATTGTAGACCTCGGTCGATGAATTGTAGTTTGGAGTTCGACCGAGGGATTTTGGGGTTGTGAATTGTGTTATTTCAAAGTGTATTTTCTTTGCAGGACCAGCTCTACTCTTTGAGTAGAGAGATGTCTATTTTATAGGGGAGGTTCTGCGGGATTTTTGGTAGAATTCTAGTAAAACGTGATGTCCGGTCGAATTCTGATTCTAATTCTGTGTTTAGTATTGTAGATCGAGTTTCTAAAAATTTCGATAGAATTATTTTGATTTTCTGTTATCATTTGTTTGTTTAGTTGCGCTGAGACCAATGCCTAATGGACCAGGCCCGTCGGATCCATCTCGAGGAGCACAATAACAGTGAGTTGTTATTTTATATATATATGTTTTAGGGTGCATGTTTTTTTAGAAATATATGTTTTCATTGTATAAAATATGCATAAATGGTTTAATAATTACTTAGGTTTATTTTGATATATTTTCAGTATGTTTTCTGTATATTTCCCAATTATATGCATGTTTTATTATGAATTTATACTTAAATTGTTTTAAGTATATTTATAGTTTATTTTCAGTTTATTTTGTAACTATATTGGATTTATTTGACGTATATATGCTTGAAATATACCTGGTTTACTTTTGGTATATTTCTTGTATATATATGGTTTATGTTGCTATTTTATTCAATCCCATGCATCATTTATTTATGAATGTATGTTTTATATAATAATGAAGGATATCAATAGAACGTGCTACATAGTGGGCAGCACTAGAACCAAGTACATACCGATACGCCGATAGCATCTAGGCTATATTACTAACCTATTCGTGGATATTGATTATATTGATTTATTTGATGTGAGATGTGATTTGGGAGTGTGATTGCTGGAGCTCGATTGACCAAGTGTCTCGGGGCCAATCATACTGACAGTCAGACTGCTGGAGCTCAGTTGACTTAATATCTCGGGGCCAGTCTACTGTCCAAATGGAACAAGTGAATTATTTGAAATAAGTTAGCCTGTATGGCTAGAGTGTTGTCTAACACTGTTTGAGGTTACGATTTTCTAGGGTTCTATTTGATCCTTCATCAACAGTAATTTTCAGTAAAAATATATAAAATGATTTTGCTGCATCTGTGTGTATTTGTTTGTATATATATTTATTATATATACTATTGAATGTGTGCATTGTCATTTAGCTATGCATGTATATATATTATAACAATTCACTCAGTGAGGTCTGACTCCCCTCTGTTAATTACTTTTCAGGAGAGTCATCGTCTTCAGACCTCAGTAGCAGACCCATACGCCGGATTTCTTCCGCCCCAGCTTGACTATGTAAACTGCTTACTTGAGTTTTATTTTATAATCTAGACACTGCAGTAGTTGTAAACTGTTGTGGGGTTTATGTATTATATTTGTGTGAGTTATGTATTTTAAAAATTTGAACTGGCATTTGTATTAAAGGATTATTTATGTATATATGAGATGTGGATGTTCATTTAATTTTATTGGTGGATATTTACTTTATCTTATTTATGATTTTATTTCCGCTGCATAATATTTTAATTATGCTATTATTATTGCATGTTTTATTTTATTTTAAGGCTTGTTACGGGTTCCGAATTCAAAAGAATTCTCATTCCCTAGCATCGGTCATGACCCCTGTTTTGGGTCATGACAGTAGAACTTTAATCCACAAATTCTAATAGTCTTTTGGCTCTCTTATAATCTAAATATTGTTGGTTTCCGAGAGCAAAACATCAACCAAACTACCAACCACAGTCAAATCACTTAAACCGATATTTATTAGTGGTTCCCAAGAGTAAAGTATCACTGAACTACCGGCACCAATAATATATAAATCACGCCCAATGACAAAACATCACCAAGCCATATAATTTTCAACACTCACTCTCAATCCTATCGGTGCGCATATGGTCCTTATGAAACTCATCAGATAATCCGTTCTACCATAGTTTATTTTAAAAATAAATAAAATAAGAAACATTACAATAAAGTAAAATAAAAATAAAATTAACTAATCATATGAAAATTCAATATAAACATGCTAATATAACTATAACAATAATAGGAGAATTTAGTCCAAATATATTTTTATAATAATATAATTCTTTAATAAATTCTCTCATTTATCAAAATCAATAAATTTATATTTAATATAATTACCCTACACACAGTTTAGTTATTAACTTACAGGTTGAATGCGCTCATCTGCGCAGTCGTACTCAACCCGACCTGTTGACTCGATTGGAAATGCGGTTAAAAAAAAGAAATAAATAAAAGGAATTAAAAATGGAATTTCTACAAATTATAGATTTCTAAGAAAATACTCAATTAAAATACGATTCTACTAAAATCAACCCGATATCATATTTTACGAGAAATCTACCAAAAATTTGATAGAGTCTCTTTCTGTAAAATAGATATATTTCTATAAAAGTAGAGTCAATCTTATACAGAAAAATACTTCAAATACCAACAACAACTCTAAATCTAAGTTTGGGCCTCCAAAGTACACTTTATGTCCAACCGAAAACCAATTTTACAAATTAGAATTTATAACAATAAAATTTCATTTAAATACCAAAATTAATTTATTTACACAATAAAAGCATAAAAGACATTTATTTACAAAATAATTAATAAAATCCACATTAAAATTCAAATTATATTATAAAGGCCTTTATTCTAATTTTCAAAATTAAATAGCATTTAATTATCGATAATTATTCAATCATAGAATTAATAACCAAAAATTCATTTAAACCTTAAAAATCATAAATACAATTTTATTCGAATAATATTATGATAATTACTAATAATTAGCTAAAAATAGGAATTAATTCATAAAAATTATTTTAATATTATTTATTACTCAAAAATTATCTAAAACATAATAACTCACCATAATTCAATTAAAATATAAAATTTACTAATTTATACTAATTTTCTCAAAAATTCATTTTCGACATAAACATTTGGAAATTTGTAATAAAACTTTGGTACATAATTTTAACAAACTTTCTTAACAATAATTACTTAAAATAACTAGTAGAATTTATTATAAATATAAAAATTTTCCGGCTTGGGAACAGTATTGTGAACAATAACCCCGAGACCCCAAAAAATTCACAAAAATAATTTTTGAAAACCTTACAATACGTACAATAATCTATCCTAAATTAACAACATCAAATAAAATCAAATTGATATTCAATTTCAAAATTTAACAAACATACCAAAATTTAAAGTTTGTAAAATTGGAGTTGTTACTGGTTAAATTTCTTAAAATTGATCGAGAATTATCAAATTCCAAGTCAAGAGCTTTGATTAAAGCCCAAATTCAGCCGGATAGCTCACTGAAAAACCCACCGGTCTTCCTCCTCTATTTCCGGCACCAAGAGAGCAAGGGGAGAAGAGGAAAGGGGAGGAAGTGTTGGCTGGCAATGGCGATGGCATCGCCTGGTTGTGGCTCGACATGCAGGAGCGGCAGCGATGGTGTTTCAGGCGGTGGGTGGTGTGATGCATGTTGCCAGTCCCACGAGGAAGAAGGGAAAAGAAGAGGGAAGGAAGAAAAAAGAGAGGAAAGGAGAGAGAAAAGGGAAGGAAAAGAAAATTTTTCTTTTTATACATATATTATATATATATATATATATATAGGAAAAAGCACAAAAAATATAAAAAAAAATATAGTGTATTAAATTAAAATATTATCTACAATTATTGTAACCACAAACATACATTAAAGTATATTTAAATACACTAAAATAATACTAAAATTAAATTAATATTATTAAAATAATATTCAACGTCAAAAATTAAATTTAACTTCACTAATAATTAAATATTATAATTTAATATAATAATATAAAATAAAAATAATTATCAACACTGTAAATTTTATAATTTAATTTATAGAAATTTAGATTTTTACACAATGATGCTATTGTCTAGCTTTTGCCTTTGTATTAAGGCCAATGGAGTCGCTTGCTAGGATATTAGAAAGATTATATATATATATATATATAAATTTCACTTACTCTTGTGCCTCCTCCTAATGTGAAAAAAAAAAAAAAAAGTGATGAACCTTTTCAAAAAAAGCACCTTTCAATAAAAACAAACCTTTTCAGAAAAGCAAACTAGCTTTTTAAAAGTAAATAATTTTGATAAGATAAATCAAGTAAATCTCTCATACTTTTGCTTTTCTATATTACAAAATCTGAATTCATAATTCCCGACACTAGCTAAATATGGCTCTTGCTACAGTAAATATCAAGTTGTTAGATTAACTCTTATTTGATTATAACCATTAATTAATTTTATGTATTAATACTTGTAATATTATTAATAATTGTAATTAAATAACAATTAATTTAACAATTTTAATTTTATATATATACATATATATGTATATACTGAAAAAGAACTCGATATACATATCAAGCAGAAATTTTTGTTTGGTATTATAGCATTTCTATTTGTACACAGTTTGATATACAAATAATAATTTTTTTAATTATTAATATAAACATATATCAAACTGATATATATTTACTATTTATTTAAATTCAATATAATTAATTAAATTAATTAATGGATGAAAAAAATGTAATGCTAATAAATTAATTTACCTCTACTAAGCTACATTAATCACCTATGCTTTCGAGCTGATCTCCAAGAATATTTTCGAAATAAAAATAAAATTCTTTTTATGAAAATCCAAATTTATTTATAGAATTTGGCCAATTTCAAATTTCTTGTAACATATAATTTAAAATGATAATATTATATTCTTTACCCATCAAAATTCAATTTTCTTGAAAAGGATTTTGAAATTTATTCTAAATCTACCAGGAGGTAAGATATATATTTTTTAACCATCAATATTTAAAATTCATTAGAATTTGATTGATTCAATTTAACCCATATAGGACTGCATTGGCAGTAAAGATATACACTTTAAAAATAAATTAGAAAGAAAAATAAAGCTCTAATTTAACTAAAAAAAATTAAAAAACACATTTCAACTAGTTTGAAAAGGAAATGGAAGTCTATATATGAGACACTATATAGCAGTTTTGATATTTAATGAGTTAGAAAGTCATACTAATAAAAATTTAGTAGTTAATTAAAATGATAAAGACTAAAATGTTACAACATGTGAGTTAACTTTAAATGACTTGATATTATTAGTTTGATTTTTTAAATTATGAAAGGCCAAATTATTATAAAATTTTTTGCGGAAGAGTGTATATATATATACACGCGTACATGTATGTATATTTTGTAGATGTATCATATTTAACCATTAGATTGGTAATGTAGATAGATATGTTTCTGATTTTTCCTTGTAATACAGTCAGACTTTATCCCATTTTCGAGCAATAGAGCTTAACCATTTTCTCACTTTACTCTCATGTATATATGCACGTATATGAATGGTTGCTCCATGAAAAGACCTCACTGACAAATCCCATCCTTACAAGTTTATTTGCGGAGTCAGCACCAAATAGACACTATTACTAATGCTTTTTAGGACTGTGACCCCCCCACAATCCCACTCAAATGATTCACCCCATCACCACTACATTTATAAAACCAACTTCTGTTATTTGTTTTTGATGTTTCTAGGCTGCACTGCAGGTGTCTAATGGCTTCTATTTTGTGGAGCTATTGCATTGTTCTTGCTCTATTGTGTACTTGGGGGCTTGAAACTCTTGCTAAACGCAATGTGAGTTCTTTTAAATTAGCTCGAGTTTGGTTGTGTTTCTTGATACTTTTAGTTTCTATTAAGGTTTTTTTTTGGGGTTACTTCTTTGTTTTAGTAACTTGAATGCTTGATCTTTTACAGGTTTATATTGTATATATGGGTGATAAACAACATGATAAGCCTGAGCTGGTTCAGGAGTCCCACCATAACTTTCTATCTCATGTTCTTGGAAGGTTTTTTTTATTGTTTGCTTTTCGCTTACCGTTGGTTATTGCTATTTCTTTTTTCAAATGATCAAGAACATAACACCAATTTAGCATTCGATTCTCATGTATCAAAACTATTAAAATGAACAACCAACAATTATTGTAGTCAACTGACAGTACTGTTCTCCCTTAAGTGACATTTCGCGTTCTAATCATGATGTACACGACCAAATTAAATATTGAGAAATTTTTGCTGCTTTTATGGTCTTAATTAAGTCATACTAAATTAGTCAGAACTAAGTAAATTATGAATGGCCGAAAAAATTATTACAATTGACAAAATGTTCACTCTGTATACATTTCAATATTCTGTGAACTTCCCTGCAATAACTTCTTTATATGTGTATTTTTATGCAACAAGTTTGATATCCTTTCTTGAATTAGCACTCACATTCCTTAAACAGATTACTGGAGCGAATCAAGTATCCTTCAGGAAGCATATAAATAATTTTAGTTATGAAGTCTTGCATATATATATATATATATATATATATATATATAGGTGCAAGTGAATGTAATGTTTCCAGTGGGAGAATCAGGATAATTGAGGTGGTGGTAAAAAAATACCTGTAGCAAAATGCTTGAGATTGTTCTAGTTGAGCTTGAAGCAATTTCACATCAATACTTTTTCAACATTTTAGATCTCATAAGTTCAAAAAATAATTACACAAATGGATTCGATTGTGAGATTTCTTATGCAACATGGGCAGATTGACATCCTGTATGTTTGAACTTGTAACCTGACAAAGCTCATTTGTATGGTTTTTTTTTTTTTTTGGATTTTTGCAGCAAAGAAGTTGCAAAAGAGACAATTCTGTACAGCTACAAGCATGGATTTTCAGGTTTTGCGGCCGTTTTAACTAAGCCACATGCAAAGACTATTGCAGGTGTTATAATGTTGGTGAACAGCAAACTTATTTGCAACAGAATCTGTAACCATTAATCAGTCCTTGTGTTAATGTTCTCTGTAAATGATATATCGGTGCAGATTCCCCTGGAGTCGTTAGTGTAATTCGGAACAAAATTCTGAAACTTCATACAACTAGAAGTTGGGATTTTCTTCAAGTAAAGCCTGATCTTTGGAATGGAATACTTTCAAAGAGTCATTCCGGAAATGGCTCGATAATTGGTGTTTTGGATACTGGTTGATTCCAAAGATGCTGTTATAATTGTTACTTTAGATGATTTACAGTTGATCTTATTCATTTTTGCCTTTTTTAAACCCTTCCCTCCCTACCCCTTTCGATGTAGGTATATGGCCAGAGTCGGAAAGCTTCAGTGATGAAGGTATGACAGATGTGCCCTCAGGATGGAAAGGGCAATGCGAGAGAGGACAAGGATTCAATCGCTCACATTGCAATAGGTGTAGCCACTTGTGCTCCCTTGTTTTTAGTATGTAAATATTTCAGTGCACTTTAAATGCACTCGGCATCATGACTTGAAGATGATTTTTCCATGTAGATGGATATATTTCCATGCTCAAATTAACTTTTACTGAACTTGAATTCTGATCACAAAAGAGCAAAAACAAAAAAAAGAATGATGATTTTGATTTTTGATGTTCCTTTAAATTTGCTGTTGTGATCATTTGGAGCAGGAAAATTATCGGTGCACGTTGGTATATTAAAGGTTATGAAGCTGAATATGGGAAGCTAATTACGAGTGGTGGGACTGAGTTTTTGTCTCCTCGAGACGCTGATGGCCATGGAACCCACACATCATCTACTGCTGCTGGTGCTCCAGTGAGAAATGCAAGTTTTAATGGACTAGCTCTAGGAATGGCAAGAGGAGGCGCCCCATTAGCCAGGCTAGCTATCTATAAAGTTTGCTGGGCCACTGGTGGCTGCAGCTCAGCTGATATTCTTGCTGCATTTGATGATGCAGTCTTTGATGGTGTTAATGTGCTTTCTGTATCTATTGGTTCATCGCCTCCGCTTGCTGATTATGTTGAAGATCCAGTAGCTATAGGTTCCTTCCATGCTGTAGCTAAAGGAATTTCTGTAGTATGCTCCGCAGGGAATGTCGGTCCTTATCCTCAGACTGTCCAAAATACTGCTCCATGGGTTATTACTGTTGCAGCAAGCACCATTGATCGAGCTTTTCCTACAGTGATCACCTTGGAAAACAATCAAACTTTGGTGGTACATACTTAGTTTCTTCTCAACCGTTATACATTTGCTTATGTTCATAATTGCATCACATAGTACAATACATCAAAAGAGGATCATGGATGCAAAAAGATTTGCTGTGCTATCAAATGCATTAAATGTGGACACTTGCAACATGCCACTGAGGCCTTTGAATGAGTTTCAATGCTTCTCATTTTATTTCTTAAGGAATGTTGTCATGATGCTTGACATTTTATTTTCAGTAAATGTACATACATAACATTATGCCTCATGGACCTGGAGTTAAAATTCTATTTTCTTGAACAGGGCCAGGGTTTTTATACAGGAAATAATGCAGACAAGTTTTACCCTATTGTAAGTGCAGAAGATGTAGCAACGAATGATGCAGACGAAGACAGTGCAAGGTATATTTTTGTGCTTCATGTTGGTATGAAAATTATTAGGATTTCCAACTCCAACTATCACTAAGGACTAAGGAGCATGCACATTCTGATTACTTTGAACAGAGGTTGTGAATCAGGAACATTGAATCCCAAGTTAGCCAGAGGAAAAGTAATTCTGTGTTTTCAATCTCGAAGACAGAGGTCAAGTGCTACTGCCATAGCAACTGTATCAGATGTTCATGGTGTTGGTCTTATCTTTGCAAAGTCTCCCTCGAAGGATATATCCACGTCTTTCGATTTCCCTTTTGTCCAAGTGGACTTTGCGATTGGAACGTATCTTCTCAGATATATGGACGCACTCAGGTAATCTCTTACAATTCAGATGACTCTGTAGCTTGTTGAAATAGAACTTAAACAGGATTTTTTTTTTCCAATAGTAACCATTAAAAATAAGCATGAGTTACATATCTATGAATTTTCGTAATCCTAAGCAATAGAGTAAGTAGCCTACATGTGCATGTAAGGCACTAAGATCCCAATGACCGAGTACTTTCGGATGTAAGTTGTAACATAGCTTGATCTGAGATGACATAAACTAAGTTAATATGATCTAATAAAAACAAGTTATGAGACAGACGTCGTTTCGTCAAGTTTAGCTTCACAAAAACAATAATTGGGGAACAGATATCGCCCGAAGTTGCATTCTTCTCCTCTCGGGGACCGAGTTCACTCACTCCTGCTGTTTTAAAGGTATTAAATTTCTTGCTGAGAGCTCCTATTTCTGTTTCTATCACCTTCAGATTTAACATATATACATGCTTTTTTCAGCCTGACATTGCTGCTCCTGGGGTTAATATCTTGGCCTCTTGGTCCCCGGCAGCGCCTGTGATGTCGAACAATAAAGTGGCTCCACTGAAATTCAAATTGGATTCAGGGACATCCATGGCTTGCCCTCACATATCTGGTATTGTGGCTCTTCTTAAGTCTATTCATCCAACTTGGAGCCCTGCTGCTATCAAGTCTGCAATTGTCACAACAGGTAAATAAGCAACATAGACTTCTAATCCCCATCTTGTTACAATGTACGAACTAGTTTCCTTACTGATGCTCTCCATCTTGCGCAGCTTCTACACTGGATGAATATGGTCAGCACATTGCTGCTGAAGGAGCTCCACACAAGCTAGCCGATCCATTCGATTACGGAGGTGGTCATGTTGATCCCAACAAAGCCATAGATCCTGGTCTTATATATGACATAAGTACGTCAGACTACATCAGTTTTCTTTGTTCAATGGGCTATAGTAACTCGGCTATCAGCGTAATGACTAATACTCGAACTGTATGCAACAACTCAACCGAATTCCTTTTAAATCTGAATTTGCCTTCTATCACCATTCCTAATCTAAAGAGTAAGTTAACAGTGTCAAGAACAGTAACAAACGTGGGGCCTGATTGGTCTGTCTACATTGCTCGTGTACGAGCTCCTGCGGGCACTTATGTGAGAGTTAAACCATCAATTTTGATATTCAATTCTTCAAGGAAGAAAATAAAGTTCAAGGTTACCTTCTGTTCCTTATTAAAGGTTCAAGGAAGGTACTCATTTGGAGATCTGTTTTGGGAAGATGGGTATCATGTAGTGAGAATACCTTTAGTAGTTAGAACTGTAATTGATGATTTTTATGCAGAAGCATGATTGCGAGAAAATGTCAAGAGAGTTGCCATCGCTTTCCGAGAATAAAAATGTTATATGTTTACATTTTTCATAATCAAATGCTGGTTTTAGATGATTTATGGTTCTATTAACACAAGAATTGAGTGAGTTTTATTTTCAGAAAGAAGAAAGAAACTAATGGTTTATGTAGATATATGCTTCTTTAGAGTTTCCATTTTAGGTTGTATCAAGAATGCGTAGAATATAAATGTTTTAAGCTCTGAATATCCGTGATTTAGATAAAAAAAAATGTTTCAGGATTGTTGAATCTTATTATAAGTGTAGTGGTGCACAAATGGATTCAAATTCTAGTTCAACCACTGGAAGACTTATACAAGTGCATATGTAGACTATAAGTGAATATTGGAATATGAAGATAAGATAATAACTAGATTTGCACTTACTGAAGTAAGAAGGTTTACAATTTGCCGAGAAGGCTTGGTTTAATGGTTGAGGCGGAGATTCTGGGACTTTAGGTTTTCGGTTTAAAAATTATGATTTGGCCAAGTTTGAGATAATTAAAAAAATTTTATCTCCCCTGCTAATAATTAATAAACTAACAGTCGTAATCTTATGAAGTACTAACAAACAACACCCAATAAGAAAAAAAAAATTTACAATTTCAATTGAGACCATAAATAATTTTTTTAAGCATCAAGAAAATGTTGAGATATTAAATGTGAAATGAGATTTCATATTAAAAATATAAGTAGGGTTAAGAATATACAAGTGCAAGAATATTGGTCTAGTTAAACCTGAATTAACCAAGAAAAGGAATTAAACTAAGAATTTGGTTAATTTTTTTGTTTAGTTAAAATTTTTTAAATCGAAATACATTTGGTTCGGTTGACTTTTGATTAAAAAAAACCTTTAGCTTAACGAAATCAAACCAAATTTGTATTTTTACTAATAAATTATATATATATAGAAGCGGAAAGAGTATGCCATGAATTTATGCAAGAGAAACACAATCGAGGTCGAACAGTGTATCTTAATTTAAAATTTTACGGCATCATATATATAGATTATTTCTATTTATGTATTCTTTATATTTTATATCTTCTCAATACAAAATTTATATATATATATATATATATGATAGTACGATAATATTAATTGTTGCTTCTCTCTCTTCTTCCTTTTCTCTTCCTTCTTTCTACAAATTTCTTATTGAAATAGTATTTTTCAAGGTGATTTTGACCATTTTTAGCCAAAATTACCACTTTTCTTCTTCGTTTTTTTTTTGTTGATGTTATAGATCTATAATTTGATGTTAAGAGTGTGTTCTTTTTAGTGAGATTTTAGTTCATAAATAATTTTTATAAATTTGATAAATCAACACCTATATAAACTACATGAAAAAGCTTTATCTTTGCACAAAAAATCAGTGCAAGCATGGGATGTTAGTTTGGGTTTGCATATGGGTTTCAATAGTTTAGGTTTGTAAGCTGTGTTAGTTTCTGTATATTATAATGTTAGTGGTTGCAGATATTGCAATCTTTTACAAGTTGAATGGTTATAATCTTATAGGTCAACTCTAATTTTATCTTTTGTTTTTGTTTGGTTGTGTCAAACATCTCTGTAATTTGTTATCTTTATAATTTGTTCTTAATGAAATGAAATATTTTTAAAAAAAATTGTAATTTTATAAAAATTTGATTAATTTTAGTATAAAATATGGAAAAAACGGTATCAATATCAATGTAGAATACATGCATGTCTTTTCCTGCATGGAAAAGAAGTCCTTGTATTGATTATTGCCGAATTTTTTTCCATCGTAACGGGCCACCATCAAGCATGCTTTTTTAAATTTCGCCAAACTGTGCAGAATTTGTCTGAAAAGAAAGCATAGAAAAACATGCAAGTGATTAAAGGCTCTTTTTGCAAAGAAAGACCGCCGAAAGAAATTTGTGACCTAAGTCCAAACAAAAAGAGAGTTCATAGATACCATTTGTTTGCCAATTACAATTCAATCTCTTACCATTTTAATGAAAATTTCCGAATTTCAAAATAATTAAACATTACGGCCAATCATAAATAAGTTACTTAATATTTTTATTTACAAAAATTATAGAGATCTCTAATTTAAGTTTTTATTGTTCACTAATATTAACGAAAATTTATATATAATGATTGACGGGAGTTCTCCATCATCTCAACTCCAGCTCACTAAGTGCATCCAGATTGATTTACACTTTACAAAGTGTAATGAATATGTCATATCATCACTTCATTATCTCCTCATTTATTACATTTTATCTCACTATAAATTATATTAAAAAAAGTGTAATAGCCTAAACTCATTTAAATTCACTATTAAATTACATATTGCCCCCAAATCGTTCCCAAATATGCTCAGTCAAATCCGATCGAAATTAATAATGGACTTCACGATCATGTAGTTCTGCATTCCTTTGAAGGTAATTTTGAAATTCCTCGACAGAACCTGTGCTCACAGGGATTGTAGGTTCTTCATCATCATAATTTCAATTTGTTATTTCATCTCTTTTGTCCTCGACAATCATATTATGTAATATGATACACGTATACATTATATTTTTCAGTTTATTTCTGTGCCAAAAGCAAGTTAGGCCACGTATAATTGTCCAACGCAATTAAAGCACTCTAAATGTTTGCTCAACATCTTTTCTTGCAGCCTCCTACATTTGCTTAAACATCATTCTCTTTGGATTTTTGGACATGTGAAACTTTTGATAAATGTTGCCCACTCAGGATATATACCATATGCTAGATAATACCCTTTTTGATATAGTGTTTCATTCACTGTAAATTAAACATTGAGAGCGTATCCGTGAAGTACGTCGTTAAATAATGGAGATTAGTTTGGCACATTGATATCATTGTTAGACCCTAGAATGCCAAAAAATGCATGTTATATCCATAGGTTTGCTGATGCAATTACTTCTAGCATTACTTTCAGAGCGCCTTGATCACATTGAGTAAATTGACCTTTCCATGCAACTAATCAATTTTGCCAATGCCAATGCATGCAATCAATGCTACCTAACATGTTGGGAAAGCCATATCGTGTTTCATGCATTTGAAGTATACATTCAACATCATTACTATTGGGCCTTCTCAAGTATTATACTCCATAAATCTCGATAATACATTAGCAAAACTGGGATAAGCACTCGATCATAGTAGTTTTACCAATTCTTATATACTCGTCATAATGGTCAGTCGGTACTCCATATGCTAATATCGAATAGCTACAGTGCATTTTTGAAGTGGAGAAAGTCCATATTTTCTAGCTATATAAACTCTTAAATGAAAAAATTTTGAATGATCTTCAACAAATTGCACAATATGAAGGAACAACTTTTTTCTCATTTAAAACCTTCAACTATATATCTTTAAAGGATAAATAGGTTCGACGGAGAAATACTCATTGAAATTTTGAAAATGGCCAACTTCACACTCTCAATCAAAATACCTCTGCTTCTATTGATGGACATTTGAACTTTTGTCTTTTGTTTTCCGTTGCGACTGTTCCAACAACAATATAATTTGTTTATCACTATCATCCTTCATTTCATCGCCTAAAATTTTTTTAATTTTTTCTATAACTGAGGGATCAAGATATTGAGACATTTTGGAGTTTAATTATATGTTGTTTTACACTGAAGAGACTGACTATTATATATATAGATAGAGAGAGAATTTGATTTTCCTAATAACTAGTTTTATAACAGCTACTTTTACAACGACTACTTTAACAACAACTAGTTTTACAACATCTTGTATTATAATGGCTACTTTTTTAACAACTAGATTCTACTAACTCATTTAAAATAAAACAACAAAAAATTACACATAAAGTTAAAATTACAAATAAAACTACATTAAATTACAACTAAAAGATACTTAATATTAAAATTAAACTAAGAGATATTATATTTAGCTTTAAGGATAGAACATATTTGTTCATGAATTTGAAGCTGCTGCTCAGTCATTCCTAATTCGAAGCTATTACTCGATCATTCTTGTTGTACCCTTGAGCAAGATTTCATAGTTACGATGAAAATTCAACTGTTCTAACTTATTTGCTAAATTATCTATAGCTTGAATTTTTTTTCTTCTTTATATGCTTTTAAAATGTTTCAAATTTTCTCAAGTTCATCATTGTTGTTTTCTTCATTCACCTTTGACTTTCTCTTTCTCTTTCCCTTCTTTTCTTATTTTTTACCAATAAGATGAACTTTGACTTCATCATCATCAATGTCAAGACTTGTATCTACATTAGATGAAGAAGTATACGCCCCGTTTTCATTAATCCTTTTTTTTTGGAAAAACGCTGGAGCAGATTATTTGTTTTCCACTTCAGATCATCTTTTAGCATCACCCACACATGCTTATGCATAAAGTGCTTCTTATTGTTCTACTTGAAAAGCTCATGGGTATGTTGTTTCAACTAGTCATCATTCCACCCACTATGATGTTCTTCAACCAATTTGTTGTAGTATTGATTGAATTCATTAACAGCCGATTCAGTTAATGCCAATGTGACTTCATAGCTTTATCCTTTCTTACTGGTCGAAATTTACAATTTTTATTAAAGTGGTTGGTGACTCGTTTCTAGAAAGTCTTTTCACTTTACCTACAAAAAGGCTGCCAAAAGGTAGCTATTACACGCATCATAGGCATGATAATCTTGCTATGGAAGACTGTGTCATGGAAAGGGTGTAATACACCTGTTACACCCTCCATGACACACCGTTGTAGATGCCCTAAGAGTCTTTTGCAAGCAAAGAACAATGTGAGAATTAAAGGGTTTGTTCTGATTCAAAACCCCTTTGACGATCAAGTTAGAGTAGTTTGAGTAGGATTTCAATAGTTAATGAAGTTTAAGCATTTGAATATGAAGGAGAGATAATTTTTTGATAATTAATGCCATGAGATATTGAAATCCATGGAACTTTATCCAAACATACTTTTAAAATTTGGATTTACAAAAAAATTCCATAAAATTTTATAAAATTTATTTATATCAAATATACTTTTAAAATTTCAAATAACGTGTATTTGGTTTAAATGAATAAGTTATAGAATTCATTTGTAATTCCATATTTTTAAATTTGTAAAATTCAGTATAACTAGATGAAATTCTAATGAAATTGTTGAAATTTACAAATGAATTTTACAATTGTTAATTCTATATTTCTAAAATAACTAAAATACTTTCATCATTTTTATTTTAAGAAAAGTTCATCTATTGGTACCTTTCTCCTCTCTCTTTGCTCAAATTGGAACATCTCTCAAACTAGGAGCTAGCATAAACAACAGAACCTGGTTCCACTCCACACTCTTTAATTCTTTAATTTTATTTGTTCTTTCTGTTCACTTTATGAGTGAAGAGTTATTGGCAGTATATTTCTTTGTTCTTTAATTTTCTTGGACCTAGGTTATTTAAACTTGATTTAGAAATTTCATATAATTGTAATTTAATTTTTAATGCATTTTTAATTAAAAATTAAACATAACATTTATAAAATTGTAACATTAAAATTGAACAATATAATTAAAAATAAATTTTGAAAAAGAAAATTATATTAATTTGAATTTTAAATAACCACACTTTAATGATGTAATATGAAATTCAAGAAAAAGTAAAAAAAAAAAAACATAATATATTTAGAAGAGTAATTTTGACCAAAATTAAAATTAATTTGAATTTTAAATTTATACCAAATACAATATAACATAACATGAAATTCATTTGAAATAAATTTTACAAACTATTCATTTGAATTAAATACACTTAATTAATAAAAGTTCATTTAAAAATTAATTTTATTTGAAACTAATTTAAAAAAAATAAATTTTTTGGTGAAATTTAACCAAACATAAGCTAAGAGAATTGGTGAGGAAGTGAAATGTTAAGTCGGTTCAATCGGTTTTGAGCTTTATTAAACTGAATTAAATTAATTGAATTGAACTAAACTAAACTAGAATTGAACTAAATTAAAACCAAATTAAATCAGAATTTTTAAAATAAAAACTAAATTGACTGAACTAAAGTAATTTTTTACAAATATTAATTATTTTAATATATTTATTAAATTATTAACCTATTTAAAAAAGTAAAATTTAGATTTATTCAATTATTTCGATTACCAAAATTTTTTAAGTATAAAACTGAGTTGATAATTCTTAAAAATTAAAAATAAAAAAAACTAAATAAATTAGATAACGTATAATGTCACTGTAATATATGAATATTTTAATTTATCAAAATTTTCAAAAAAACAAGACAAATTGAACTGAATCAAACTAGATTGGTTCGGTTGGTTTGAAATCTTGTAAAACCCATACTATTAAGTAAACAGTAATTGACGTTCGATTACATTAAATTCAGAGCAGGAAGGGAGTCCGGCATTTCCTAGTCAGGCATCTTTATTCCAAGTCAAGCATTTTGTCTCCTATACATGCGTGGCTTCTTCACTGTCCAGATTGAGGCCAGTCTTATAGTAGTTTGACAAGTCAAAATGTCAAAGTAAGTCTAACCTCGCAAATGAGACAAATCCATTCATACTGTGCTCCATTAATTATTTTTATTGTATAATCCATAGCTCTTAGAATCCAATGAATATTAGCACAAAAACAAATTTTTATTTGCTTCTACTTTGGGATGATTAGATAATTTTTAAATTAGTTGAAAACAGGGGAGAGTAGGGAGACAGGAGTCTTTAGCCACTCGAATTATTCATAAGATTAAGATAATTAGATAATAGATAGGCTTTGATTAAGCCTAGACACATGAATAATAAAGTAGCTAATAGCAACTCTAACTTTAGCTTTTATTGAAGAAACTAACTCAAACAAAGAGATGCTTCAAGGCTGGATCAGGCATCTTCTTCTGCAGCCGACTTTATCAAATTGCATGAAGAATTTTTCTTCCTACTGTGTCTTCAACCAACAAATTAGGGTTTCCTCACCAATGTTGGTAAACCCCAAAATTGGATCTACCCAATTCTCCTTGTATTATAGGCCTGAGTACTTGGTTTGGTTCATTGTATTCTTATCTTTAAGGGAGTTCTCTTGTAACTTTGAGCTTAATTAATGAAGTTTATTTAATTGTTTAAAAAAATATACTTTTACCGTAGGAGCAAAATTTCAAATTCTTTTCTCAAATAGAAGCTATATATAATATTAAAAAATATAAATATATGTTACAGTACAAAATTACTTTTTTAATTCGATGCATACTGTTAATTAATTAGATACAAAAAAAATATATAGTTCACATTTTTACTTTACAAAAATATATATATCCAAAAGTGTATATTCAGCCTATAATCTATCATCACATATGACTTGTTCCACTAATTTATTTAGGAGGTATGCGGTTATTACTTTCAAATCGGAATTGAACTCAAAATGGAAAGAAATAGTTAAGAGAATAAAAAATTAAATGTTTGGTTTGGAATGAGAATGAGAATTAACATCATGTATCACTTAAAATACTTTTGTAATTATTTTTATATAAGAAATTAAAATGAAAATTATTTTTATACATTAAAAATTAATATTATAGTTATCTATTACAAAATATTTATTCATTAAAATATTATTATAATTTTTAAAAGATTATTTTAATAATTATTTATTTTTAATAAATATTTATTTTCAAACATTTAATACACATTTTATTAATTTATATGTGAATTAATTTATTAATACATATTTATTTGTAAATTTTAAATATATATATTAATATCTAATATTTAACCAATTTATAGTTATTTTGAGGGTAAATTGTATAGGTGGTTACCAAACTTTACACTAAATTTCATTTTGATTCTATAATTTTAATTTGTATTTTTTTTGTTACAAAACATTGATTTTAATTATATAGACAAATCATTCAAAATAATTTCGGCTATTTTAAATGACGCGGCACACTGAAGTTAGCACATTATAATTCAACTCAATTAAAATTATTATGTCACATTATCATGTCACCCTCTACATAAGACTATTGATCATAATTTTATACGGTTGAATCTAAAAAAATAAAAAATAAATAAAAAAAAAGTAAAGTAAAATTATGGTCAATAGTCTTATAAAGAAGATGACATGACAATATGATGTGATAATTTTTGTTAAGTTCAACTCTGATGTGGTAATTCTGGTGTGTCATATCATCTAAATTAGTCAAAATTATTTTGAGTGACTTCTATGTGCAATTAAAATCAATGTTTTGTAACCAAAAAGATAAAAATTAAAATTATGGAACCAACATGAAATTCAATATAAAGTTTGATAAATTCCTATGCAATTAACTTGTTAGCTTGGCTTAATTTTCAAGGGAATCAAAACTCATTTCTTAAAAATACAAGGGACTGGTGATACCTATTATGGGAGAATCACATATTGATTCCTATGCTCAATTTTAGCCAACAAAACACTAAAAATTGAAATCATCCATTCTAATTTCAGTTTTCACCCTTATTATTTACTAAAACTAATGGACCTAAATTATTGGAGGAATGAAAAAACTCTCCTCAACTAAAAATTATTGGAGTTAATATTAATAAAAGAATAAATAGAGTCAATTGTATGAGAAGGTATCGAACTTTTGATTTGTTTCAATTTAGTTATCAAACTTTAATTTGTATCTTTTTAAATACAAAACTTCTATTTTGTTTTATAACATTCACTAAAAAAAATTTGATACCTAAAGAATTCAAAATTACTATTTTAATTCAGAATTAAAGATTTTTTTGCAAGTAAGTCCATATTTTTTTTATAAATTTATAGGAAATAAGGAAAAATTTAAAAATCATTTTGATTCAACCTAGTAAAAGCAAACTCATTCTGAATGATATCAGAGTTTAGAAGTAAACTTTCAAACTTTTTATAATTTTTGGATGAAATTGAAAAGATAAAGAGATTAAAGGATTAAAATGATTTTTAAGTGAAATTTGGAGGGAAAAAATGTTTGACAATACCCTTTTTGAAACAACATCAAAGTTAGATGACTCTAAAAAAACAAATTGAAGATTAGTACCCAAATTACAATAAGTGTAAAGTTGGGTAACCACATTTGCATTTAACCCTACATTATTCGCATAAGTTGTTCAACTTTTTAACCTACCTGTTAGGTATCTATCTCTCAACACCTCCCTGAATGGATAGGGTAATATCAAATATCAAATATCAAATAAAGGTTTAGTTGCACTAACTTGTCTAATTTAAGCTCTCAATGACATACATTTTCCACTTAGGGGCTCCATAGCAAAACTGCACCCTTACTCACCATAGCATTCTCCTACACTATATTTTGTCTAGGATAAGTATAATTTAAATGTTTATAATTTTGCCTTATAACAAAACTAGTATTTTGATTTTTCTTTTTTGCAACATTTAAGAACATGTATTTCATATGACTTACATTTTAGTACTCTTCTAGATAATATCATTTAAAACCTACATTTTAATGTTAAAATAACATAAATTTTTAATAGTGAAATCATATATTAATTGATGTAGCATTAAATTAGATACAATAAGTTCAAATAAATCAAGTTTAGTTGTATTTTTAATATTATTATAAATAAAAAGAAATTATTTTAAATAAATTATAATATTTTAAAAATAATCAATTAGTTAGGTTATCATAAATTATATATAAAATAAGTTTATAATTAAAATTTAATATTATATTAATATGTTTTCATAAAATAATGATAATATTAATTGATAGAAAACCAAGATATAAGAAATATGAAATACATACCCTTAAACATAGCAAAAAAAAAAACATAAAACTAATTTTACCATGAGATAAACCTACAGGAATCAAAATATTACTCATTCTTTTTAACCGGAAATATAAAGTTAACTATTGAATTTTTAATCTATTAATGCATTAAAGGTATACTATTAAATTACATGACCTTCAACTTTATTTATTATTATTATTATTTTAAGAAACACAACCTTCAACTTTTGATAGGCTAGATTTGATTCACTTAAATCACGGCCACCACCATACTTTAAATTATATGAATTGATGACGACCCAATTGCAATCCAAAGAACAAATCTAGTGTATGATTTCCTTAAAAAAAAATGAACAAGAAGAAGCTCATCAAATAGAATTCTGTGTTGTTTCGTTGTAGGACTCTTACTTGTTGTTAGGTCATCTCCCATTGCATGGAATAGAGGGTATACCACTCCCTATTACATCCACAACTCTCACCATAGTGCGAGTATTACAGCTATGATACATGCATCATGAACTTACTTTTCCAAGATGCTTTTTTTTTTTCTTAAGCAACTTTAATATTTGAGATGCACAAACATAAACTAGTGTTATGCAGATATACATTTGTGATATACATTAGTCTTACACAAATATATTCTTTTTTTTTTTTTAGACCTACCACAGTTGAACTTTGTAACGATAATATTTATTCAGAAATTGTTGTAAAAATATTCAATGAAAATATCAAAACATTCCATGAAAATTACAAGAATAAAGGGAAGAGAAAAAAATAAAACTAGAATTGTTGCCCTTCAATCTTAACTCTTGATTTCTCGAGTTCTCTCCAATTTTCTTACACTTTTCCAATGTCGATTTCTCCTAAAAATCGTCTCCAATTGATAGGTAATTGATTCCTAAAAATTTTGTAGAGTCCTCCTTTAATAGGCCACATTTAAGTAGTAAAAAAAATTTCCAAATAAGAAGAGCTGCGACAATAGCAAAAAGACAAGAAAAATGGTAACTCTTAGGGTTGGTGATGAGAGTGTTGAGTTTTAATGTCAAATTTAACGAAACACACTTTAGAGGATGAGATGTGTATGAAGGTTGATGTTACAAATGCATGTGTCAAGGAAGTAGGTTGTCCAAAGGAGGCAAATAGAAAAATTGAGGAGAGTGATGAGAATTGTGAAGATGAGCAAGAGAACACCATTGCAAAATCTAAAATTTTATTAAGCAGAGATAACCCAACACTTGCACACCTACCATATCTTACCAAAAGGAAGATGAAGAAGAAAAGAAGAAGGAAGAAGAAGTTGAAGCTCAACCAAGTTAAGCAAGTAAAGATGCGGGTTGGCAACAAATCCTCCATCTCCTTGATGCTTTTGAGAGAAAGTTTGATAAACTATTCGATGAGCTGGATCATTGCGTTGAAGGCATTCAAAGGGAATCAAATGATCACAACTACAAGCTTCGGAAGTTCATCTCCTACTTCACCATAGTGAGAGGAGTCCTTCTTTCCATATTTAATTTATTTTATTTCATTTTCTTTTCTTTCCTATGTGTTCATTGTCTTTTACACATATTGAGGGCAATGTGAAGATTATGTGTGTGTGTGTGTGTGTTGGAGGGGGGGGGGGGGGGGGGGGGGGTTTAATTTTAGAGTTATACTTGTTTGCATGTTAGCATCTAATTTTAATTTTAGAGTTATACTTGTTTGCATGTTAGCATTTACATATTTAAAATTTTTGCAACGTATCTTTATGATGAGTAGAGCATATTGAATGTAATTTTCTTATACATATTTCATAATCTTTTGTTGATGCTTAATTTGTGATTTTTTTTAAGTTAGGTTGATAATTTGTGGTTGAAAACTTTTGAAAATTTAATTAACCTAATGCTTACTTGCTTTTGAGAGATTGAATTTTATGAGTTGATAGTTAAGAAAAATACTTGTAAGTGATACTCAATTTTTATTTTTAGTTGATTCTTGAGTCTAGCATATGAAATGGTAGTTTCATAAAAATATATATAAATAAAAGAAAAACCTCTCTATTTAATAAGGATATGTTCCAAATCTACTTCAATACTTTAATTAAAGTAAGAGTATCCAAATAACCTATTTAGCGGTATCCACACTTAGTAGTGTGGGAACAACAAGGGATTACTAAAAGTGGGAAGACTTGTTAGAGAGAATTAAAAAAAAAAATGTGCAACATAGAACATAAAATGCACTCGCTTGAAAAAAAATAAAAAAACTTGTTGGTGCAGAATCAGAAGAGCACGATATCGTCAAGTAGTATAAAAAATATTATTCCTATGAGAATTCATTCTAATCATCTATCAAACTAATTCTTTATTATCTAAAGCTTTCGAATACAAAATTTAAGAAAATTAAATGGCAATTAAATAAATTTATAAATAAAAATAAATTTTAAAAATGAAGGATTAAATAGAAATTAATTGAATATTTTTAATTAAGGATTAACATAATAAAATTTTTAGAAATTAATAAAAAAATTGAATGTACAAATTAATTTTCAAAAAATATTGAAATTATTTTTTTAGAAAATAAATTTATTTATTTATGGGATATGTATTAAGAATTATTAAAATAAATATGTGATTTAATAGTGGTTAATATTATTATATTATTTTGAGTATAATGTAGGCAAAACGCATTTGGATCCTCTATACTCTCAAATTTTTTTATATTGTATCCTTCTACTAAATTTTTGACATATTGCACTCTTTTACACTCAATTTCTGGCACATTACACTGATTTACTCTTAAATTCTGGCACGTTGAGTTCTTATGGAAAACTTGACATTTAAAAATATTCTAATTAATCCCTATAATTTTAAAAATTTTTACTTAAATCTTTTTATTTTTATTACTAACAGTTAAGTTCATATAATTACTAAAATAATTCAATTAAACTTATTAAGAATTTTAAAAATTATATACTTTTTATATCATTAAGATATCAATAATCTATTTTTAATAGATTTAAAATTATAAAAATATATATAGTAATAAAAATTATGATATAGCTTAATTGTGCATTAAATATTTAAATAATTAATATAAAAATATGACAAAATTATGCATAATAAATTTTTAATCAAGAAAAATATATGAAATATTTGATGAATACAATACCAGTGAAAATTATAAATTTAAATTTCATAACTTTAAAGACGTCTCATACAATTATTTTTTTTATGAAGTAAAGTACACTATATTAATAATCACCGCTAACCTCTGATCCTATAGTAATAAAATAAACCAAAATAAAAGCAGCTAAAAAATAAAGTCACCCAAAAATCTCCAGTAAATTAATTTTTTTATTTAAAAAACTTAATTAATAGAATTATTATTAAATATTAATTGTAAGAGAGATGATTATATGTAATGATATTTTATTTATTTTTATATGAAAAATATTATAATTTTTCACTAGTAGGTATTTATTAAATGAATCATATATTTTTAATTGTTAAAAAATTTATTATGTCTTAATTTTCTCCATATTTATGTGTTCATTGTATAAATTTTTAATGCATAATTAAAGTGTGTTATGACTACATATACTTTTATTGTTGTAAATCTATTAGAAATAGAAGACTGACATCTTAATTATATTAAAAATATATAATTTTTAAGTTCAATTAAATTATTTTAATAATTGTATGGACTCAATTGCTAATAATAAAAATTATAAGAATTAAATAAAATTTTTTGAAATTATAAGGATTAATTTGAATATTATTAACCATTAATGGCTCAATATATCTGAAATTAGGAGCAAAATGGTCCAATGTACCAAAAATTTAATAGAAGAGTGGAATGTAAAAAAAAAAAAAAATAATCGAAAATACAAGGAAGCTAAAATGCATTTTTTCCATAATGTACTGTGAAAAAAAAAAAAGTGCAATAAAAAAGAAAATAATAAAATGATGGTTAGATACGAATATCAGTCATCACACTGAATCATTGTAAGTTGGAGAAATGCCACAACGAAGTCCCGACATAATCTGGCCGTCCATCACAATGATTCCCCAGGTGGGTCCCGTGAAAATGACCCACTGTGATGGAGTTTTTGGGTTCTACAGTGGCGACTGCATCCTGATGTGCCAATACCATATAAAAAACAGTCAATCTTCTTTAGCATTATCGTCAAAACCATTTTGTGCGGGCCGCGAACACAGTCAATGGTCCGATTCTACTTTTTTTTTTGGGTCAACTCATAAAGTTAATTATATAGATATTTTTTATAATTTATGGTATTCAACTTTTAATTTCATAATTCATGGCTGGGATTTTTGTTTTTTAAAAGAATAATTCTGAAGTTAGTTTCCATATATAAGTTTATTTTGATATTGCTAAAATAAGGCTTAATAATTTGATTCATATAAACTGTAAAAAGTAGCTTATTAATTCATTTTAATTCATCTCTAACTTAGAATGTGTATGTAGTATATATATTGTTCCGCATTTAATAAAATTGTTATGATTTTATTAGATAGCGTGTGATATTACTGTGCTCCGTGTATGTATATTTTAGGTTATCAACTTTTTTTTTAAAAAAAAATAAGAGGAAGTAATTAAATTTAATCGAAAATATAGAATTTTGAAACTCCCATCCATCTATATAACGAATTATTCCTTTTTCTAATACAAATATTTGTAAAAATGAATCATCCTTATTATATAATGTATAAATTTCAACTCATTAGATTCCTGTTTAATAACATAATTATAAATTTATTATCAAAATAATAATAGTTTATGTCAAATTTGAAGAGTTTATGAGAATGAAAAATATAATTTCCCTTTAATTTGATTTGATAGTCCAAACTTTGATTAGGTTATAAAATGGAAGGATATTATATGAAATTTTTGGTGACCAATTCTCTAAACCATTCAATTCTTTGAATATAAAATCAATTTAGTCCGCATTACTTGATTAGTTCTTTTTTTTTTTTTTCAACCAGCAGACTTGATGTGATTTTTCTCTTATTTACTTCAATTCCACCCAGAAATATTTTTATATTTAAAAGAATTCTAGATAAAATTTATTTTTAAATAAATTTTAAATTCATTTAAATCAAACAGACCTCATTAATAAATTGATTTAGTTTCAAATAATTATACAAAATTAAAAAAATTGAAATTCAAAATAAATTTTATAAAATTTTCATTTAAATCAAATACACTTACTTGAATTTATAAATGAATCCAATAAATTTTATTTAAATTAAACAAATTATTAATTTCTTAATATAAGGGGAGAAAGCAAAGATAACGAAAATTGAATTTTATATTCTATATTTGAGTATTTATATGTTTTACCATGTGTGCTACTCGTGGAGGATTTGTTTAGTTATTAATTGTCAACTAATTGATTCTGCAAATTAGATAGAAAAATGAGAATCTTGCATGTAGAGAAACTATTTAGTGTCGTTTTGTCAAATGCAGCCGAATTACTTCTATGAAACGGCAACTAAATGTTACGTTATTTTACGTATGTGCACACTTATTCTCAGCTGTGTTTGTTTCGTCAATGGTCGGCTCTTTTGCTTTGTGCAGGCACGCAACTGACGTCTCCAACTTGCAGCTATATTTGCGCTTATTCTTAAGCTAATTAAATGACAACTGGAAAATACACATGGATTCAACTTTGACATAAAATCTATATATATATATATATATATATATATATATAAAAGCTGTGGATTATGTTGTTATCATTTTTTAATAGAACTACAGAAATCTTTTAATTATAATGAGAATGAAAATAATTTCTATTCCTGATATGAGTTCAAATACAAAATTTTACCGACTTCTTTTTAAAAGTATTGTAAAGTATAAGGTTCGATTTCTCTCAAAGTTGCAGTGTATCTAAATATAAATTATATAATATCCATATTAGCTAAATAAATACAAAACTTTTTCATATAATCCGTCTTTATATAAAAATTCAGTAAAGTATTAAATTATAATGTCATTGTTTTCAGTTTATGTTATTATTAATTATTAGATTGATAATTTAACGGTTAAAACGATAATTTATAAAATTTATTAACTAAGTCCAGATTTTAATTCTTAACAATAAAATATTAACAATTTTGAAGTTAAAAGTTCTCAATATTGCAAAGTAAAAGATTTTTTTTTTTATAGACAAAGTAAAAGTCATTTCAATCCCATAAAAGAGTTTATAAAATAATTAGTTACAACTTAGTCTCTAAATTATTCTTAAATACATCAAAATTTAATTTCCTTAAATTCAATCGTATAAAGATTTAAAATATTAATTATGAAACAATATAAGGTTCAAAGTGTATTTGAAGACGAATTTTAGGAATTTTTTAAAGTCATCTTAAACAATAAAATGGTTTGAATGCCCATAGACCTACCTAAAAAATTCAAAGAACTTTCAATGATTCAATCATAAATATTCAATTTTTTTACCGTAGTTTTTTTTTTTTTTTAGAAAAAACCTTCAATAGTTTAGATAATTAAGAAAATGTAAAAAAAATAAAATAAAGGTCCAATGCGTTTTTGTTTCAATCCATTAGATAAGATTGGTCATACATATTTTGTAAAAAATAAATTTACTCTAAAATTCTTCTGCATATATGATTTATTTGTCAAATAAGTTAAAATTTTAGGAGAAAATAAGATAAAATTTCACTCCCACAATTTAAAAGGTTTTATTTAAGACATATGATTCATTTACAAATAATCAGCTATAGACTATTCTTGAAAAACTATTTTAGACTTATTTCAAATAAAAAAGTTTGGACCTGCTCAAAAAAATATTTTAGACAAAAAAAAAAAGAAAAATTTAGAAATTATAATCATGATAATTTTTTTTAATAAATATGAGTTCCAATTAAAGAAGAGTGGTAACATTGTAAGATGAAGTTATAGTTTGATGATATTGCTATTATCATTTTTTTTTCCCTATCACTTCAACACTTCCAACATTAGTTTGGAGTTAAAAGCCTTGTGGTTTGGTTCGGGTTGTTCATTAATTTTTTAATTTTTTGATTTATTGACAATTCAATCCGATATTGTTATTGTGTTTAAATCTCTAAATATATATATATATATATATATATATATATATATATATATAACTTCATATTTTAAGTGATAATTGAGTGTTTGCATGTGATGGCGAATATTATAAATTCCACACTGTTTCTATGTTTCTATGTACAAATATTCAAAGACTTGTTGCAAGCCTAAAAAACCCTAACCTCTTTTTCCTTTTAACATTTTTTTTTTCTAATTACTCATTTTTCTTAAGTAAGGAGAGATGATTTTTTGTTATTTTTACCCTGAAATCATTCATATATACCTTTGTTATCAATTCATTTCTTAAATAAGTGGTTATTCCATGTAAATTTAGGTTTATTTTGTTTTTTGTTTATTTTGCCGTTTAGTTTTTCATCATCTTATTATGACGTTTTGTTTTCGGTTGTCTTGTTGCGGCATTTTATTTGTATTTAGGTAATTCAAACAAACATATTTTATCAGACAAATACAAAGATAATAAATTAGATAGTCATTAGTATATTGCATAATTAAAGTTATAGATATTTTAGTCATTATAGTATTATCAAATTTGTAGACTTTGAGTCGATTTATTATACTATTAACCTGAGTGTTATTTCATCCTTTATGATTTTTAGCAAATTTGTATCTTTTTTTTTTTATGAATTGCTAGTTTGAATCAATAAAATTATTTTTCTTTTCAAAAAAAATATTCAAAGACTTATTACAGGTGGGAGTCCATCACTCAAATGACTAGTTTTAATCAAATAAAATGTGAGTTCTTATTTATTTATTAAATACTTTTATCTGCATAAAAGGTGTATATATATATATATATAACTATTGAATACGATAATAAGTAAAAAGTCTTTATCTCATACCAAATTATATTTCAACTTCATAATTTGAATTTTCTCGACATAAAAAACTTCATATATTGAAAAATTTTATTTGAAATATATATTATTTAATTATTTTTAATCTAACTACTAATATTTAAAATTTGTTAAATTCTAACTAATCAAGTTTGATTAGAATTGAAAGTGTAATAAAAATCTTTTAATAACTATTTTCATTTTAAATATTTAAATCAACCAGTATCTAGAGCCTACCAAATATTAATTAATCCAATTCAATACAAATAAAATTATAAAAGAAATAAAATTCTTCTAATAATTAATTAATGTGAATAAATAGTATTTTTGTAAAACTATATAAAATGAAAAAGCTAAAACCCATCATGAAGTCAATAAATTTATCAGTATTTTAATTTTAAACTCCTGAAGTTTCATTTTGTATATATAGGCCTTTAAACTTTAAACTTCACATATTTGAAGTTTTAAATGTTTTTGTCAAATTTTTAACACAAATTATTTTCTTTTAGTCTCCGAAGTTTTATATTTCTAACATTAATACCATTTTTTACTCTTTAACATTTATATCACTTTTAACTTTTTTTCAGTAAAAAATAAATTTAATTTCTAATTTTTAAATTATTATATACATATTTAAATAATTTTAGATTTTAAAGATTAACAAAAAAGTTAATGCTAAGATATTAAAATTATAATAATACTACTGTTTTTCACAATATTTTAAATTATTGTGAATAAATTTTTATAATATAATTTTTTGAACAAATTGCATTTACCTTCTCGAAGTTTGATCCAATTAACACTTGTCTCCCTCTTGTTTGAAAATCTAATATTTATCTCTCTTAATTATGATTTAATTAACCCTAACACTTAAGGAGTATTGTTAGGGTTTTGTCATTTTTCTGTTAAGTGATATGTTAAAAGACTAAATTGCCCACATCACTTTCTTCTTCTTCTTCTTCACTTTTCAAAAAAAATTTCCAAATTGAACAGCTTCATCAACGTCATAACTAACAAATGGAACATCTTCATAAGCTTTTTCTTCTTCTCCTTAGGTTTCTTCTTCTTCTTTACTATGACTCATTTCTTTCGGTTCCATTCAATTCAAGAAACAAACCTTTTGAAAATGAAAAACAAATGCTGACCTAATTGTTAAAAACAGAATAAGAGATGAGAAAATGAAAAAAAAAAACTTCCTAGAGTGGCAAGAAAAGGACGAGGAAATGAGGGAAAAGAATTACAAAGGATCAAGGTAGAGGCCATGGGGTAAATGGGCAGCTGAGTTTAGCTTAAAGTTGTATCTTTTTTTAAAAAAAAAACTTTTAGTGGTTCAACTATAGAATTTAGGGTTATTTGATTTGGGGATGCTGGATGATTATCTGGGTATATTTACTTTATTTTATTTTATTTCATTTTTGTTATGCTAGCTATGAGCATTCTCTTTTGCTATAAGAATAAGAATTTGGTGTTTTTGGAGTGGTTATGCATTTGAAATCGAAACATTCTAATGTTCGGCGATTTGGTTGGTTATAAAGATCTTGATTTTAGATTAAATAATCATGGTTTGGTTAGTGAAAGAAACAATAATGAATTAGAAAGAAAACTTGAAATTTGAAGAAGAATTACAAAGGAGCAAGGCAAAGGCTATAAGGTAAATGAGCAGCTAGGATAAGGGATCCTCGACGAACCACAAGGGTATGGGTGGGCACATTTAACACAATCAAGGATGCCACTAGAGCTTACGATAAAGTCACCATTAAATTTTGAGATCCTATAGCAAAACTCAACTTCCCATTTCCAGATAGCACTGCAACTACTCCTAATTTAGAAGATCATCAAAGTAATAACTACCAATACCACCATCATCAGGAAGAAGATTATCATCAAGCATGCTAGAAAGCGGAAGTAATGGAAATTGGAAAGTCAAACGTGGATGAATTCTTGGAATTGGAAGCAACAGGAGAAGATGAGATACAACAATGGATAATGATGATGAATTTTAATAATTACAAGTTAATGTTATAGTTTCTTACATGGAATCATGAAATGGGTATTATCATTAGTAAAATTACTGCAAGTAGCTAGCAACGGCCAACAAACCTTAATTTGTTGTGTTTTAATGTGGGCATGTGTTTGGTTAGGGAAGAAGTTGCTTCAAAGAATGACAATGTTTCACATAAGGTCAACTCATTTTTGAAGACTAACAACAATTTTTATGTAAACCCTAACAGATGTCATTAATCGTTAACAGAATCATAATTGAGAGAGAAAAATATTCGATTTTCAAATAAGAGGGAGATATGTGTTAATTAGGTCAATCTCAAGGAGGTAAATATAATTTGTTTTTTTTTTCATGTGCCCAAAAAGTATGATAAAAAAAAATGAAAGTTAAGATAATAATTATAAAAAGTTTGAGTTAATCGAAAAATTTATCACTACTTTTTGATGTTGTACAGACATGCATTGGTATCCAGTATTTATTAAAATTATATTATAATAAATTATTCACAATAATTTAATTAAAATTTTGTAAAAAAAACTAAAAAATATATTAAAAATATAAAATTTAAATTTTGAAGAATTATAAAATATCTTTTTATTATAATCTCTTTTTAATTGTGTTGTTGTTTTTTATCATAATATTTTATTTTGAAAAAGGTAGTTTTATTATAATTTTTTTTATCTTAACATAAATTTTTTTATTTATTTTAGAAATATTAAAAATTAAAATAAGTAAAATTATTTTTTACTGTTAAAAAACTTTTAAAAGTGTTAAAATGAAAAAAATGATATAAATGACAAAAATATAAAACTTTATGAACGAGAAGAAAATATTTTTTTATTAAAAAATTAATAAAATGATTTAAAACTTTACAATGATAAAGCTGAAGAGTTTAAATGTATAAAATAAAATTTTAGAAGGTTAAAAGTTAAAAAATTGATAAGTTTAGGAGTCACCAAACACATAATAAAAATCATGATTATACATGCATGAGTATTGTCGTTTTTTCGAAAATTCCTCTTCTGCTTTTAAGAAACGGAAACAGAAACGACAATTTAATTTCGAACAAAGAAAAAAAATAATACTATCATGTCTCATTTTATAATTTTAACCTATTGTGGCAAAACGCGCTCAGACTTAGCGTGCGTGGAGCAAAATTTCCCAAATCGCGACAAACACTTTCACTCGCCGGCGGTGTATTTGATTTATATCATCACGACCATCTTACCGTTGGATCTAAACTTGAAATTGATATTAGCGGTTAAAATCACTCGGTCGCCAACGCGATTGCGATTGAGAAGTTTAAATTACGTAGGTAACTAGCCAGAAAAGGAGGCGCGATTAACGCGGCAAAGTAATGTAAGGTGGTAAATATTTGGAAATAGAAGGGCAAATATGTAAAGGAAAAGAGACAAAAATTGGTGGAGGGGAAGGACGATAGTTCGTTGGTGCTTTTCTTTTGAATAGATGGTGGCGCCATTTGCTGTTGCTATTTCCAGCCCATTCCATCTCTTATACAATACGCAAAATTGCTTCTTTCAAAAAGTACTTTTATTTTAGGAACTTTCTTAGCTAATATAATAAATATGTAAGTATTTCAATATTTATTTATAATAAAATTTTTATTATAAATTGAATGACCTAATTAAAATATTTTAAAATGTTTAATTCTACACTATTCCGTCCTATAATTAAATTTTTGTGAATTTTTTTGCTATTTGAATTTCTTTTAACTAGAAAAAGAAAAAATAAATAACAAGCTGTTAATTTATTAGTGCTTTGAACGCAATATTCAACTTGTTATTTAAATCTTTAGTTGCAGTTTTATTTGATAATTCTACAAATTTAATTAGAAGTATATAGAAAATAATTATATTAATCTTAGACCTAAATCTACATATTATCTAATTAAATGGTGGATGAGTTGTATTACTTTGAAAAGTAGCTATATTGAACCCCACTCCAAGTTGGATTCATTGATTCCATGGTAAATTTTTTTTTTCTCTCCATTCAAATATTTAAAACTATGAAGTTCAAATATTGAAATTGAATTTTATGATTGATTTTTCATGTTAAACGGAAAAGCAAAAGTAACCATTAAAAGATTGTTATAAAGTAAACCCAAAACTATTGTTATAATTATTTTTTAAATAACTATTATATGATTTAAAAGTAAAAAAAAAAAATTCTAAAAATGACATGAGATTTATAATCTCAACGAAAGTAATATATCTACAAATTTTAAAATAAAGAGAGGCAAATGGACTTTCACACTGTGAGTAGACAAATACTTTATAAAATTTTTCAAATAAAAAAAATGTAATAAGCACTAATAATTAATCTAATATTATATTTGATCTCAACTGAAATTATTTTCGTTTAAATAAATTTTAGGAGTTGGAATCATATTACAGGCATTTGAGTTAAATTTATTATTTTTTTAAATTATTATTTTTATAATTTAATTTGAATGGAATTGATTAATAGTTTTAAAGACGGGTGGTTTACATCAAAACAATAATAATCATAATAATAATAACATAGTGATTTAGGCATAGTTGGGTCCCAAAATGGAGAAAGCCACGATGACGAAAGAACAGTTTGAGAAATAAAACATTGAATTTAATAAAAATAGTGGAAAATTTCGTAAGTGGAAACTGTGGATTCGGTCCATTACAGGCCGAATCTTGTACACCATAGAATTGTCAGCTCATAACTTGACCAACAAATACAATTCAATAAAATCTCTTCTCTTTACTATTATTAATAAAATATAAAAGAGAAAACAGAAGAGAAGACGAAGAAGAGGATAGAGATAAGCCATCAACTCCGCACCAGTTTCGCCCACGAACCAGCCTTCATTTCAGTGCCTCAACTAACTTTACACCTATCTCCTCCAATCTTCTTCTTCTTTATCAGGTAAATAATCCTTTTTAATTATCATTTTTAAATTAAAAACACTACCCAAAAACAAATCATTTATAAAGATTTGTTTTTAAAAAAAATTGTTGTATGTGCGTATAGGTTTCTTGAATTTAAGAAAAAAATGGAGTACTGCATGGTAGCAAGAGCCTTGAAATCAAGTTTGCGAAGAGAGCTTCCAGTGATGAAATCAACATCCTTATCATCCGCTATGACCACCCAACAACAATTTGATGATATCTTCGTTAATAATTCAAATAACAGTGCTGCTGTTGTTGACGATTTTTCTGTTGATTGTTTCTTTGACTTCTCTAATGGTGGAGAGTTTAAAGATGGCAGCAACTCTTACAATATTCAAGAACAACAACAACAACATATTATCATGGTGGAAGAGGAAGATGATGAAGAATCAGAAGAAGAGAAGGACTCTGTTTCTGTTTCTTCTCAAGAACAAGACCGTTACCGTGGCATAGATGATGATAATAACTCCAATTCTAGTGCCTTTGACGATTCTTTTCTCACCAGTGGACTTGCTGTGCCTGTAAGCTGATGTTAAAGATTTTCTTTTTTTGCTTGTTTTGATCTTGTTAGATAATTTTAATGAAACCCATGTTTTTAATTTTGTTTTTGTCCATTTTCAGATTGATGATTTGGCTGAGCTTGAATGGGTCTCTCAATTTGTTGATGATTCTTCATCAGAATTCTCCCTTTTGTACCCTTTAAAACCAGAACATGACCACCATGCAAAGACTCGCTTTGAACCTGAACAACCCAAATCCGCTGCTTTAAATAAAGCTTCATGTCTTTTTCCGGTCAAAATTCCGGCCAAGCCAAGATCCAAACGAACCAGACTCTCCCGCCGGACATGGTCTGTTGGGTCTGTTGAGTCTCTGCTCACAGACTCCTCGTCGTCGTCATCGTCTTCATATTCATATTCTTCTTCTTCAATATCATCCTCTGCTTCAACGCCTTGTTTTGTTACGGTTCAAACCATTGACTCGTTACCCAGTTTTAATGAACCGCCGATGAAAAAGCCAAAGAAAAAATCAGCGGCTCAAACCGGTGGGTTCGCAGGATTTACTCAATTCCAGAGGCGGTGCAGTCATTGCCAAGTACAAAAAACCCCACAATGGAGAACCGGCCCACTTGGGGCTAAAACCCTGTGTAACGCTTGCGGGGTTCGTTACAAGTCCGGCCGGCTTTTTCCTGAGTATAGACCGGCTTGTAGCCCGACCTTTTCAGGCGATATTCACTCGAATAGTCATAGGAAAGTGATAGAGATGAGGAAAAGGAAGGAGTTAGCCGGTCCAGCATCCGATTTGAGCCAGATGGTTCCCGGTTTTTAAAGATTTAGGTTCATGAACGAGTAGGTTTTGGCGAACCGGTTTATTTGCAGGCAATTATAACGGTTATAGGCAGGGCGTTCTTCTTTTTTCTTGTTTTAGGGAGTTTCTTTTCTATTTCTAGCTTTTTTTTTTTTTTTTTTTTAAAAAAAATAGTTTAATATTGTTTAGGTTTTTATTTTTTATTTTTTCTTGTCTTCACATTTTATTTTGTAGGCCTAATTAAGGAATAGGGAAAATTCCACATATAAAAGTTAATTAGAGTGTATCTAATTTCTTTCTATTTTGTTATCACTTTTATTTCATTAATTGGATCCAATTCAATTTTCATTAGGACTCACAATCTCAAGACAAATAATCCTATTTTTTTTTTGAAAATATAGCTAATAGAGTTAAAATACAATAAAAAATTCAATTTATTTTATGAAAATTAGTTAATCTTTTGAAAAATACATATTAAATAATAGCTTATTAGTTAATTGGCAAATTAAATATATTTTAAAAATAATAATATAAGATAAATTATTAAATTATCCCTAGTAACAAAGCATTGTTAAACGGTCGATTTTTATCTCTTTTCTCCAGTTAAAAAAAAAAATTTAAGATAAAAACTAAATTTATAATTTCAAAACGAGGGACTAGTTTATTATTATTGATTTGGTAAATTAGTTGACCGGTTTATTAATTTAAAATTTTATGCTATGTAGAAGTCATTTTTAATTATATCCATTGTAATAAAAATTTCCACTCAAATCAACTGCACTTTTGAAAAAGTCGAAATATATTAGTTTAAACTGAACAAATAAAAGTTTAATAATGCATATATATGATATTTAAATATGCAAAAATAAAAATCACGTACATTTTGGTGAAAGACATGTGTTTAAGAAGGTTCAAACCATTGAAAATGGAATTGAATTAATATACTTATTCTGATTTTTGAAAATAAACAATTATCCAGTTTTTTTTTTTTTAAAAAAAACCAACAGATTGCTCATATTAGTTAATTTTTTTTTTAAAAAAAGGTTAAATATTTTTTTTTTCGTATAAAAAGTGAAGTTATACGAAACATATACATAGAAAAAAAAAAAACTTATGTTAAAAATAAAGGAAGATAATGGGGGCAAAGTGGAAGACAATGGAAGAGGACTAAAGTGAAAGAAAGTAGCTGAGACTCATAATTGAGAATAAACAGTTTCTCTTAATAAATAGGGATTGAATTTGAAGTTTTCAGATTTCTTAAAATTAAATCAATTCACCAACAGTTTTTCACCAAACCATTAATTACTGCGCGTCTATACATAGTCTTCCATCACAAAATTTTTCAAATTTTAGTTAGAGGATGACTTACAAATTTACAATGCTACGTTGCTGACTTTTCTGAACTATACTAATTACGATTGATGGTTTGTTTATGTATAAGTTCATAATATCTGTACAAATACCCTAATTTTAAAAAATTAATGCATATATAAATATATAGTGGCGGCCAAGAATTGAATTGAATTAAAAATCGAATCGAAAATTGATGATTTGGGTTTATTTTGATTTATAATTTTTAAAATTAAAAAATTTCAGTTGAAATTAAATTAACTAATTTTTCAATATATACGTCTATTATAAAAATATATATAATTTTATGAAATAAAAAACATCCATTTTAATCTATAAAATTTTAAATTTAAACTATGAAATTTCAGTTAATTACAAACTGAACTAAACTGAATAGTTTAATATCTAAAAGTTTAAAAAATTTTATCCGACTATTTGTGTATGTGTGTATATATTGTCCACTAATTTTTAATTTAAATAATTATCTTGAATTTATAAATTATCTAAAATTTTATTTATAAATGATTGAGAACATAATCAGCAAGGAAATATAGAAATATAAATAGATATTGCGATGTTGTTATAACGTGGATGTTTGGGTGTAAAATATCAGAGGGATTGATTTGAGACCACCGAATTAATTATTAAATAGAAAACAAGTTGCATAGTGGCTGCTGACCAAGTGGAGGAGGAGTGTCTACTTCCACTGCGACGACTGTGTAAGAAGCACAGTTAAGTCAAGGTTCAAGATCAGTCCGTTCTCCAAAAACATCGTCACATAATGACTTAATAGAAAGTTTTATAGCTAAAAACAAAGGACAGCATTTATTGACCTACAAAATTCAGCTTTGCCTGGCCCCTTTTATGAGGTTCATGCAATCTACTCCTCTTCTTGATTGACCTACAAATTGTGATGTGCCTGGCCCATTTTTTAGCCTGATTCAATCCACTCCTCTTCTCTTATAAACTTTAAATTTTTGCAAAACAATTTCTTTTTATTTATTTTTTAAATATATTTCACTGTTCTTTTATATAACATTTCGGATAGAAGTATTAACATAAATTCTCACTTAAATCATAAAATTATTTGTCACTAATCTTTAATCGCTATGATATAATTATTTTAATTTGTAATTGGATAATATATTTAACAATATGTATGCTCCTTTTCATGACATTAATTAGTCATAAGTCAATTATTTGATCTTTAACTAAGTCATCAATAATGAATTAAAGACATATAAAATTCATAAAAGATAACCATCAAAATTTCATAAAAGATATTAATAACTCCATAAATGAAGATTAAAAAAATATAAGAAATCTATAATTATTGGAAGTAAGAAAAAAGAAAGCAAAATAAATAGAAAAAATAATAAGAGACCATTGTTGACAGTCTTTATGATTATTAACCTAGTTCCCGTAGTAGGCACGCCTTATAAATAAGTTCTCGTTCCTATTTAGGATATGGATAGGCCAATTAGAATTATCGTAGTGTTGCGTATAGGTCGGAACAATTCGAAAATGCAAATTCTCCAAACTCGATTCGAAAGTTGGAGAATTCAAAAATAAATTCTCTGGACTCGATTTAAAAATTCGAAGCAATTCAAAGTGGAGATTTAAATTTTTCAAAGTAATTCGAAGCGGATATTCAGAGTAAATGAATATTTTAATTATATTTTAATATTTTATTTTCAGTTTTATTTTAATATTTATATTTTAATAATTTTATAATTTGAACATATAAGATAAGATGATTATAAATTTCACTATAAAAATTTATTTTATACTTTATACATATGTTGAAAATTAATTATAAAAAGATTTAGTTGATGAATGTATTTATTTTATTTTAAATAATTAATTAATTAGTATTTAAAATGTCAACTATTATACGTTAAGTTTTATTAATAGATTGTCTAAAATAAATTATTTGAATATAATTAATTATTAAAATGGTACTAAATTTTACTTGTAACACATATTATAGATTTCTAATATTATCAAGTATTAATTATCAACTTTATATATATATATATATATAAAATCGATTCTGGTTTTGGTTCGGGACAATTTGGTTCGGTTTTTGATTTGGAGAATTCATGTTCTCCAGACCCACTCTAATAAATATTTTTGGGATGGTTCGGTTCGGAAAAAATCGAACAATCAACGGATATTTTCGGTTTTAGAGATTTTCAGTTCGATTTTTCAAGATGGTTCGGGTTTTCCAGGATCCGTGCACAACCTTAGTAGTGTGTGTGTGTGTGTATATATATATATATATATATATATATATGTTAAACTAAATTTTTTAACTCTTATTCAAATTTAAAGCCAATTTTTAAAATATAATTTTAATATACTACTTTTATATGAAAACCAAAATTAAATCGAATTTGAAGCCGGTAGTTAAAATTATGGTTGCTAATAGAATTTCCAATGGAATATATAATCCGTCACAAATATTAAGGATGAATTAACAAAGAATTAGCTTAATGAGAGAAGACAATCAATCATTAGTTTTTTGCCTAGAAAAATCTACTATTCGTCATTAATTTATGATGAATTAATGACCGACAGTCCATCACTAAAGCTTAAACTTTGATTTTTTAAATATTATTTTTGATAGTTATTAGATTATAAATAAAAAAGAAGAATACATAGAAAAAATATATATTTATAATAATCCAAAATTTTACTGTACATCAATTTAAAATACATAAAAAAAATATATAATCTCTAATCTATAATGAAGTTGGTGGATTGGTCGGAAGACGATCATCATCTATCAAATTGTCTACTACAACACTAATTAATGACGATCCATTGAGGAGAAGGCCTGCCTGCATATGCCTCATTATCAACCTCCACTCTCATTGCATATGGCGCATTTGCTTATGCTCTTGCTCTACCTAAGCCACTTAAGCTAAGCGAAGACTTGTTGATGCTCACCTTCCATCTCTCTCCATTCTCTCTCATGTTGTTACTCTTGCTCTTGCTCACGCTGAAGCATTTGATTTTGCTCCTTCTCTAGCTGCTGTTGAACTAAATGAAGTACACAATCATCAAATGGTGGGGAAGTGGAAGATACTAATGTCCCAATGGTGCCTAAGGAGCTACCATAAAGAGCAGAAATGTGTGACCTAAAGTTGTAGATGTGTCACTTCTTCTCGCCTCCTATAGCCTCGAGATAGAGACTCATTGAAACACCCCACTCAAAAAGGAACTCAATACCTTAAGATTCTCAAAACCTTAATAACAAACATGCTAATAAGTAATCAACTTTCAACATTATATTAAAAGGGCTTAGTGTATTGAATACACATGCATTATTTATGTAACATATTTATCTATTTACAACCAAAATATATATACATATATGGATATACCCATATTCACCAAACTATACATACTACACCATTCTAAAGGTTAAAAATAACACTAAAAGCTAAAATATTGGCTTGACCTTGACTCTAATGTGAAAGAGTGTAAAAACGATGATCAACCAAGCTAAAACTCACTACTGGAGTAGATATTCTGAAAAAAATTATGATATTGAAGGATGAAGACACATACTTAATGAGTAAATTAAGAATTAATAATGGGGAACATATATTTCTTAAACACTATAATATATATACCATTTATATCAAATTCTAATAACTTACCACATTTTCATTTCAAGACAAAACTTGATCAAGTAATAAATAGAAAATTTCATACTTCTCAAGGAACATCACATTTATATAAATATTCATTATCAAAATCAAAAGTTTTAGTACACACTCAAGTCATATTTAACATTTTAAGCTTTTTAGTGCTAACCCATCCAATAAGTTACTCCCCCTAAGCAATCAAATATATTTAGGTGATGACCCATCCAATATGTTACTCCCCTTAAATGTTTATAAGTGTATGTATGTAGAGATACTCCCAAAGGGGTAAACCACCCAATTGCACACCCCAAAGGCATTAGTGTAATCAAGCGTGGTCCTAAAGACAGTCAATTCATCAACAACATTTTCAACATCTCATATATCAACCATAACACGAGTGTGTACAATTATCATTAAGCAATGCATATATATACACTTTCTATTTAGCAATTTTTATCAAAATACAATACATGTTCCTATTATTTAGTAGTAAAATAGCATTCATAATATCTTTCACAAGATAGGATCAAAACTCATTCATATAAATGATATCATCTTTAACATTTAACCAAAATTTAGGGAAAACATATATTCATATGTATATATGTATTTAGTATAGAATTGTAAACATAACATTGTTAATTAATGGTCTACTCACCTTGTCAAAGCAAAATTCTAAGATCAAGTCCAACATACCAAAATAAGAAGATTCTTGAAGAGCACTATACACTTGAGCCTCCTCTATTCAATCTCTCCAAGGTATCACGCCTTACTCTACTACCTCCTAACACCAAACATCATAAACTTAAAAATAAAATAAGAAACCTAAACATAAGAATGATTATGAAGTGTTCATACAATGCCTTATGATGGAAATTATGCAATTCAAATAAATCACACAAATTACAGAATTCTATTTAATGCAGCAGCCTAAATGCTCAATTAAATTTACTAACCTAGTGACTGAATTTTGACATGAAATTTTACAGGTATATGGTCAACATATTGAATTATACGTATACGAAATATCAGGTCAAAACACTTGGTTTAAGGGCCTCAAATACTAAATTTGAGAACCAGCCTCTACAGAATTACTTACAGCAGCAGCCTTGGAAATCAATTTAATTGCCCAACCAAAATAATGTATTTCATCATGAAATTTTACCACATGATAAAATACATATAAAAGTGTCTTTATATAAAAACTGGGGTCAAAATGACAAAGTTAAGGGTCTGAAACTACTGAAAAGTCGAATCAGCCCTGCACATAAAAAATAGAGTTCTGCAGTAACCCAACATCTTAAATCTTCATTTTTCATGTCTAATTAACACCCATAAATTCAAGACTCTTAAAATCAGCCATATACATAGCTATTCTTTACTCAAATTATACAATTTACTTTCACTATATACTTGAAATCAGGGGTGTAACACTCATACCTTCGATTGTATATCAAGTGTTATGTATAGTTAGACTAGAGTATTGAATCAAGACAAGATTTGTACTTGATTTAAGAGCTAGAATTTTTGAATTTTGATTATGAGAATAAAAGAGATATGAAGTTGAAATAAAGTGAAGAATGAAAATTACAAAGTTTAGGATGTTATGGATTTAATTGAAACAAAAGTTGTCCTATAATGAGCAATTGAAAGTTTGAGGCTTAATAAGTGATTCTAGCATTTCACTAAGGGCTAAATGGGGTACTTTACATGTAAACCTATCCTAATAAGACTTGTCTTTCAAAGAGTAGCCACACGTTCACTTAGAAAAGAAAAGAAGAGGAAAAGAGAGATTAGAGAGAGTTTCAATTCTTCTAAGGTAGCTAATTTTTGCAAGCTAAATTAGAAAGTCTAAAACCATTTTAGGCCATTAATTATCATCCTTGATGGTTCTATCAATTCATTTGGTAAGTATTTTAAAGTTTTTGGTTGATTTAAATTAAGGTTTCTAAGATGTAGTTTTCAAGTTTGTTTTTCTTGGTTTTTTAGTCTCTAAAAATTTGATCATATCTTGAGTTATGAAGCTTCATATTAAGTGTGATTTGATTCTATAGAAACTTGGAAGAGTTTTGTATAACTTTCTAGTTTTGAGCTAGATCTGATTTGTCACGACCCAAACCGGGAGTCATTACCGACGCTAGGAAACGAGAATTCTTTCGAATCCGGAACCCATAGCAAGTCTTAAAAAAATAAAAGCATGCAATAATTAAATAAAATATGCACTATAATTAAAATCTTAAACCAATATAATAATAATAATAATAATAATAATAATAATAATAATAATAATAATAATAATAATAATAATAAACTTCTGTCATATCATAAAATAAAATATATTAAACAACATTTAGAGAAAAACCTCTGAAATTACAACCAACATACAACAAATATAAAATACAACTACTACGGCAGTTTTCTAGAGTACAATGAGATTAAGTAAGTAATTTACATAAAATAGCTAGGGCTAAAGAAATTCGGCGGATGGGCCTACTACTGAGGTCTGAGGAAGAAAAGTCTCTTGTAAAAAAAACAACTGAGAGGAGTCAGACCTCACTGAGTGAATTGTTATATTATATATACATGCATCTCCTAATGTCATATTCAATCACTCATTCATATATAATAAATATATATACAAGCATTTCACACAGGTGTTGAAAACACTTTATATAATAAATGCTGAAAAATATTTATTTTATTGAAGGATCAAATAGAACCCTATTTAATTGCAACCTCAATCAACAACATCACTTTAGCCATACAGACTCACTTAATTCGAAATCAATTCACTTATTCCATTATGGATAGTAGACTGATCCCGAGACACTAGGTCAATCGAGCTCCAGTAGTTTGATTGTCAGTGTGATTGGCCCCGAGACATTAGGTCAACCGAGCTCTAACAACCACACTATTCGATCACATCAAATCTCAATCAATCAATCAAATCAAATCATATTTCACCATAAGTGATTCTCACTCAACCCTAAATCTATTGCACCAGTACGTACACAGTCTTAGTGTTGCCCACTAGGTAGCACGTTCTATTGATATCCTTCATTTAAATAAAATATTCATATAAGAAAATAAATAATAAATAATAACATTCATAATAATAAAATAAACCATATATATACTAGAAATATACCTAAAATATACTAAGTATATATATGTTAAATAAATTCGAAATCAATCATAAAATATACCAAATAAAAACCAATAATATACTAAAAACATTCTAAGTATATATCAAAAATAAAACATGCATTTATTTTGAAATATACTAAAAATATACCTAACGTATACTAAACATTTAATAAAAAAATTTATGAACAAATACATATTAAAATATATATATTCTAAAACATGCATCCTAAATGCAATGTATACATAAAATAACAACTCACAAGTTTGCGCTCTACGAGACTAGTTCGACGAGATCGGTCCACTAGGCTTCGGTCTCAGCCCAACTAGATAATAAAATAATAATAACAATTAGAATAAAATTAATTTATACTTCTAGAGAGACTCGATCTAAGAATACGAAACTCAGACAAAATCAAAAATTGAGAATCGACACGATGTCACGTTTTACGAGAATTATACCGAAAATTCGACAGGGCATCCTCTGTAAAACGAATATCTCTCTACTAAAAAGTAGAGTCGATTTTGCAAGAAAACACACTTCTAAAAATAGAATATTCAACACCTTTGGTTAGGACTCCGAACTACACAATTCCCAACCGAAGTCTACAATTCCACTAAAAATCAAATAATATAGTAAATATATTAAAAATCAATAAATTCCACAATTATCCTCAAAATATCAAAATATAGCATATTTAAACACCAAAACACTCAATATAATTATTTTCACAATAAGTAAGTAAAAATCCCAAAATAACAATATAATATTATTAAAAATCAAATTTCTCAATAATTCAATATAAAATAATAAAAATTCACTATATATATTCAAATAACATAAATAGCCTAAATACATATTAAAAATAATTAAAAACCCATTTAATTACCAATTTAGTAAATAATATATTATTTGAAAATAATTTTTGAAAATTAGTATTAATTACTTAAAAATTACAAATAATTTATAAAAAATCATTTTATTACCTTAAATAATTCTAAAACCATTTAAAACATAATATTTAACTATAATTTTAACAAAAACTCATAATTACCCAATAATTTCAAAATACACATAATACTAAATAATTTCCTCAAAAATTATATAAAATCATTAAAATTATTCTATCAACATATATTATTCTAATATCAACTAAAACACATAATTAAACATCATTTTCAACAAAAATATACATTTAACTTAATATTCCAATATATCCATAATATAAAAATATTTTTAAAAATTACATAATATTCTCAAAAATTATTTCTCAACACAAAAATTAATAACAAAATATAATAACACAAAATCAACCAAATTTATAATTAAAATAAATAATTTATGAAAATTCAATAAATAATAATAAAATAATAAAAAATTCATCAAAATTCAAATAAATTCTAAAAATTAAAACAAAAATATATTCATGAAGCTTGAGCTACTAGAATCAATGTTTGTAAAGGGAGTTTTCAAGAATCAACCAAAAATCAACCTAAAAAAAATAAAAAACCCTAAAAGTTCAAAACCAAAAATCAAAGAAAACTCATAAATAATCGACTTCGAGTTTAAACAGAGCTTGGATTCAGTCTCCTTGAAGCTCCAGGAGTCGAATGGCATTGGAATGGCTCAATTTGGTGGCCAAAAAAGTGATTGACGGTGAGAAGCTTCTTCAACTGTTGTTGCTGCCGTTTTTGCAGAAATCGTCGACCGGAGAGGAAGAAGAAGACGGCGGCAATGGCTAGAAGAGGAAGGGTCAACGGTGGTGGTGGTAGAGGCACACCAATGTTAGGAAATCAGAATGTGCAGTGGGAGGAAGGGATGATTTACAATAAGTTTTCTCTTCTTTATTTTTTTTGTATATATATATATATATATATATAAATTTTATATTATAATAATACTTTATCTTAAATAAATCTCTACGACACATTATATATATATATATATATATATATTCACACACACATATATATATATATATATAGACACACACATATACTAATAAAGTACATAACATAAAGTTAACAATGAATAATAATATTATTAATAATACTAATGAAATAATTTAATAATAAAATAAATAATGTATATTAATAAAAATAATAATAGAAATAATAATGCACTAACATTAATATTATTAAAACATTACTATCTGAAAAATATCAATCAATAAGGTAAATTAAATGTTTAAAATAATAAGTTTCTAAAATAAAATATTTACGTAGAAAATATAATTTAACACAAAAATAGTAATTATTAATCACAAATAATAAATTAAATAAATATAACTTGTAAATTTTATTAACATTGCATATCTCAATTTATATTTAAATAATTTAAAATTTAGAGTTATTATAGTCTCCCTTCCTTATAGGAATTTGTTCTCGAATTCAAAGAAAAGAATAATTACAAAAATCAATGAGGAATGAGATACGGGTAAAAAGCTCGCATCTCTACTTCGGTCTCCTAGGTATACTCTTTTACGTTATTGTTTCACCACAACACCTTAACCATCGGAATCTGCTTTGAATGCAACTGTCGAACTTGATAATCTACGATCGCAACAGGTTCTTCCACGAACGTCAAGTCTTTATTCACTTCCACATTATCAGGCTGTAACACGTGCAAAGGGTCTGAAATATACTTCCTTAGCATCGAGATATGGAACACTGGATGCACTTGAGACAAACTCCGAGGCAAAGCCAATCGATATGCAACCGTGCCCACTCTCTCTAGAATCTTGAACGGTCCTATATATCTCGGTGCTAGCTTACCCTTCTTACCAAATCTCATCACACCTTTTATTGGAGACACCTTCAGGAACACATAATCTCTTACCTAGAACTCCATATCTCTGTGTCTTGGATCCGCATAGCTCTTTTATCTGCTAACTATGGTCTCTAGTCTCCTTTTAATCATAGCAACTTCCTCAGTAGCATCCTGAACCATCTTAGGTCCAGTCAATGCTTTCTCCCCAATCTCATCCCAACTTAGAGGGGATCTACACTTCCTCCTATACAAAGCCTCATATGGTGTCATCCCAATACTGCTATAATAGTTGTTATTATATGCAAACTCTACGAGTTGCAAATGATCATTTCAGCTACTTTTAAGATCTAACACACACATCCTCAACATATCTTCCAGTGTTTGGATCATCCTCTCAGATTGACCATCTGTTTAAAGGTGAAAAATAGTACTAAAATCTAGCATAGTGCCCATTGCTTCCTGTAACTTCTGTAAAAAATAAGAGGTAAACACTGAACCTCTATCAGACACAATGGACACAGGTACTCTATAAAGGCATACAATATGCTTCACATATAGCTTCGTCAATTTAGCTATAGAATAAGTGGCTTTCACAGGCAAGAAATGAGCAGACTTGGTCAACCTATCCACAATCATTGAGATGGAATTGTATCCATCCTTAGAACGAGGTAAACCAACCATAAAATCCATAGCAAATTCTTTCCCATTTCCACTCAGGAATAGGAAGAGGCTGAAGCTTCCCAGAAGGCTTCTGATGTTCAGCTTTCACTTGCTGACATGTCAAACACTAAGCAACATAATCAACTACATCCTTCTTCAGTCCATCCCACCAGTACAAGTCTCTGATACTGTGGTACATCTTAGTGACACCTGGATGTACACTGTAAGTTATAGAATGTGCTTCCTCAAGGATCTCTTCTCTTAAATTATCCACATTAGGAACACATAATTTACCACTAATCCACAAAACACCATCATTAGCAAGTGTAAAATCAGTGAACTTCCTTGCTCGAACATTCTTTGCAAGCCCTTCTAGAATAAGATCTCGACCGTGAGCTGCCTTAATCCTATCTCTCAACACAAATCGAACCTTGAACTGAGCTAATAGTCTACCAGATCTACTCATCTTCATCATCAGACCTTGATCCACTAATTCATGCAACTCTTGGATCAACGGTCTTCTTTCCACAATAATGTGAGCAAGACTACCTGAGGACTTTCTACTTAAGGCATTTGTTACCACATTAGCCTTGCCTGGATGATAAAGGATCTCACAGTCATAGTCCTTCAGGAGTTCCAACCATCTCCTCTGCCTTAGATTTAGATCCCTCTGCTGAAAAATGTACTTAAGGCTCTTGTGATTAGTAAAAATCTCACAAGTCACCCCGTACAGATAATGTCTCCAGATCTTGAGAGCAAAGATCACTGCAGCCATCTCTAGGTCGTGGGTAGGATAATTCTATTCATGCTTCCTCAACTGCCTTGAAGCATAAGCTATCACCCTACCATTCTACATCAACACATAACCTAGGTTAATTCTAGAGGCATCACAATACACTGTGAACTTATCGCAAAGCCAAAACTGGAGCTGTGGTCAATTTCTCCTTTAATAACTGGAAACTATTCTCACAAGCATCTGACCACTCAAACTTCACATTCTTTTGAGTCAAGCAAGTCATAAGAGCTGTAATTCTAGAAAAATCCTATACAAACCTCCTATAATACCTAGAAAACTATGAATCTTCATAACTATAATCGGTTTAGGCCACTCAGACACTGCCTCAATCTTCTATGGATCAACCTGGATACCATCTTTAGACACCACATGTCCAAGGAATGAAACACTCTCCAACTAGAAATCACACTTTGAGAATTTAGCACAAAGCTGATGTTTTCTCAGTGTCTGTAATACAGTCCTCAAGTGATATACATGCTCCTCCATACTCTTTGAATACACCAGTATATCATCAATGAAGGCTACCACAAACTGATCCACATATGGTCTGAATACCCTATTCAACAGATCCATGGAAGCTGCTGGTGCATTAGTCAAGCCAAATGACATCACCAGAAACTTATTGTGGCCATATTGAGTACGGAATGCCATTTTAAGAACCTTGGCTTCACTAATCTGTAATTGATGATAACCCGACCTCAAATCAATCTTGGAAAAAGAACTATACACCCTGAAGCTGATCAAACAAATCATCTATCCTCGAAAGAGGATACTTATTCTCCACTGTCACCTTCTTCAGCTCTCTGTGTTTAATGCACAGTTTGAGTGTACCATCCTTCTTCTTCATAAATAAGATTGGTACACCCCAGGGAGAAACACTGGGTCTGATAAAACCCTTATCTAGCAAATCTTACAACTGCTCCTTTAACTCTTTCAACTCAGCAAGAGCCATTATATGGGGTTACATCAAAATAGGAGCTATATCAGGAACCACATCGATATAGAATTCAATTTCTTTGTGAGGTGGTAAACCTGGCAACTCATTAGGAAAAATATCAGGAAATTCATAAGCAATAAGAACATCTATGAGTGACAACTTCTCCACTGAAGTATCCATGACTAGAGCCAAGTATCCTTGGCATCTTTTCCTTAACATCATTCTAGCAGTGATAACGAAGCTAAGATTCTAAGGTGCAGAACTCTTATCACCTACAACTTAAACTCTTCTTCATTAAGAATTCTGAAAATCATTTTTTTACTCTGATAATCCACCACTACATAGTGCTGAGATAACTAATCCATTCTCCATATCACATCAAGATCAATTACACCCAAAAGACTGAATTTGTGAATAATTCTCTGAATTTCAGTCCTAAGTTTGAATGCTAATATATATCAAACTTAATCCTGCAATATATAGTTCTACCAGTCTCCTCTTATACTGTATCATGTCTACAATATGACGTGACAGATTGAAGAGTTTATAGGTATTCTTCTCAATTGATCGCTCTTCTTTTACTCTGAGCAATAACTGTTATGGGTAATTATCCCTCCTTGAAGATGGATGGAAGTATCTTAGAAATCACTCTTTAGACTCTAATCATGTGCTATAGTCGGAACTAACAACTTCACTATCAAAGAGTACTAAAGGTGATTCATTTTCATTAAACATCTTCCAATTCCTTCACCAAAGTATATACCAAACAATTATCATGCTTGGTTAAGTGCTAACATGTTCACATTAACCTTGGCTATCCTAGCCATAAATGCTGCAAGTTCGAGTTTAAAGGGCTGCTTGTACCTCTTACAATAATTACTTTAGCCTTTGAGTTATAGTTGCCTTTGACCTAGCCCTATATATGATAAGTGTAGTAAAGCTGAAACTATAACCATAACTTCAACTTGAAAAGACTGTTTATCAATACTGTCTTTGTAAAAAAAGCAATTCACATTCACTCCATTTTAAAATACGCAAAATTGACATCTTGAGCTATCTGCTGAAATAAAGGTTACATAGGTGGTATTGTCTGAAGCATAGCTGTTGTACCCTATCGAACTCTTGGTACATGGGCAGCATCAAAACGCTAAGCCACAAGCTCCTCATTCTGTTGTTCCCACTATCTACGATGATTATCTGGCCTTTTAAGTCCATCTTTACTCCTATGCCTAACGAGCTACATAGGGGTAGAACCTCATCCTTAAAAGATTTCCACATCGATCTCATCCACCAATGGAGCGACTCACACTCACGACATTTAGAAAAGAACAAAAACAAAACAAGTAATTCAAACAATCACAGACAACCAGACATCCTAACGGATACGTAGAATTCCTAAAGCAAGGAAAACTTTTTAAAGACATAATCGAACCTAATTTAACTGCAGTAGTTCAAAAGAAAACATGACTCAATAACCTAGGTCACAACACTAAACCTAGGCTTTGATACCAACTTTGTCATGACTTAAACTGGGAGTGATAACCGGTGCTAGGGAATTCTTTTGAATCTGGAACCTGTAGCAAGCCTTAAAAAAAATAAAAGCATGCAATAATTAAATAAAATATGCACCATAATTAAAATCTTAAACCAATATAATAATAATAAACTTCTATCATATCATAAAATAAAATATATTAAACAATATTCAGAGAAAGACCTCTGAAATTACAACCAACATACAACAAATACAAAATATGACTACTATAGTAGTTTTCTAGAGAATAATGAGATTAAGTAACTAATTTACACAAAATAGATGGGGTTGAAGAAATCCGGCGAATGGGCCTGCTACTGAGGTCTGAGGAAGAAAAGTCTCCTGTAAAAATAACAACTGAGGGGAGTCAGACCTCACTGAGTGAATTGTTATATTATATATACATGCATCTCCTAATGTCATATGCAATCACTCATCTGTATATAATAAATTTATATACAAGCATTTCACACAGATGCTTAAAAAATTTCATATAATAAATGTTGAAAAGTATTTGTTCTATTGAAGGATCAAATAAAACCCTATTTAATTGCAACCTCAATCAACAACATCACTTTAGCCATACAGGCTCACTTAATTCCAAATCAATTCACTTATTCCATTATGGATAGTAGACTGGCCCCGAGACACTAAGTCAATCGAGCTCCAGCAGTCTAACTGTCAGTGTGATTGGCCCTGAGACATTAGGTCAACCGAGCTCCAACAACCATACTATTCAATCACATTAAATCTCAATCAATTAATCAAATCAAATCATATTTCACCACAAGTGATTCTCACTTAACCCTAAATCTATCGCACCGATATGTACATAGTCCTAGTGCTATCCACTAGGTAGCACGTTCTATCGATATCCTTCATTTAAATAAAATATTCATATAGGAAAATAAATAATGCATAATAACATTCAGAATAATAAAATAAACAATATATATACCAGAAATATACCTAAAATATACTAAGTATATTTCAAGTATATATATGTTAAATAAATTCGAAATCAATCTTAAAATATGCCAAATAAAAACCAATAATATACTAAAAACATTCTAAGTATATATTAAAAATAAAACATGCAGTTATTTTGAAATATATCAAGAATATACTAAAAATATACCTATCATATACTAAACATTTAATAAAACAATTTATGAACAAATACATACTAAAACATGTATATTCTAAAACATGTATCCTAAATGCAATGTATACATAAAATAACAACTCACAAGTTTATGCTCCATGATACTGATTCGACAGGGCTGGTCCACTAGACCTCAGTCTTGGCACAACTAGATGATAAAATAATAATAAGAATCAGAATAAAGCTAATTTATACTTTTAGAGAGACTCGATTTAACAATAGGAAACTCAGACAAAATAAAAAATTGAGGATCGACGCGATGTCACATTTTACGAGAATTCTATCAAAAATTCAGTAGAGCTTCCTTTGTAAAACAGACATCTCTCTATTAAAAAGTAGAGTCGATCCTACAAGAAAATACACTTCTAAAAATAGAATATTCAACACCTTCAATTAGGACCTCGAACTATACAATTCCCAACCGAAGTCCACAATTTCACTAAAAATCAAATAATATAGTGAATATATTAAAAATCAATAAATTTCACAATTATCCTCAAAATATCAAAATATAGGATATTTAAACATCAAAACACTCAATATAGTTACTTTCACAATAATTAAGTAAAAATCCCAAAATAACAATATAATATTATTAAAAATTAAATTTCTCAATAATTCAATATAAAATAATAAAAATTCACTATATATATTCAAATAACATAAATAGCCTAAAAATATATTAAAAGTAATTAATAACCCATTTAATTACCAATTTAGTAATTAATATATTATTTGAAAATAATTTTTGAAAATTATTATTAATTACTTAAAAATTAAAAATAATTCATAAAAATCATTTTATTACCTTAAATAATTCTAAAACCATTTAAAACATAATATTTAACTAAAATTTTAGTGTTCGTGAGTGTAGACAGCGGAGTTTAGCGTGCGTTTAAGATTTTAGCAACCGCGACATTATTTGAGCTCAGGGCTCTAGAGAACATACTAACCACTGTCAAAAAGACATGGTGTAGAGATGAGGAGTTGCCACCCAGGGTAATAACTGGGACAAATCGAAAAGGTGGTACTCGATTTCCTAAAAGAAAGCTAGCACCACAACCAGGAAATTCTGGATACGAAATACCAACTTCTTTCAGTCTTGTGTTCATTTAGAAATACTTTATGAATTATTATATTATCCTTTATTTACATGTAATTTCATATAAACCCTTATTCTAGCAATTAATTCCAAGGCAAACCAGTTATGAAAATACAAGTAAATAATGCATTCAATAGAACATACAATTCCTAAGTTAGTATAATATACATGAATTTTAATTAAATGAACTAAGTCTACATATTTTTAATTTATAAGTAATCTAAAAACTAATTCTTTTTATTTTTAATTAAATGTGTTGGGTTTCGTGATTCAAAAAAACAGTGAAAATTAAAACTTTTAATCATAAACCCTAACCCTGATCCAAGTAATTTGATTAATTGATTTAAAACTAGGGTTTTCAAATCTTACCACAAACGCATAAGAGGCAAGATTTCTAGAAGGCAGAAAGGAGGTTAGTGACACCTTACCTTGAGCTTTTGATTTTGGTAGTTCAGATCAAGACGTCTCCAAAAGAATCCATCCTCCACAAGCGTCCATATGAACAACCCTTGATTAAAATGAAAACTTTGTGTGCTAGCACTTCTCTTGATTTCTCACAAATCAAGAATAAAACGCTTTGTGTTTTAGTTTTTCTAAGAGGAGAAAAATGAATTACAAGTGGTGGCTAATGATTGAGTTATTGAAACCCTAGAGAATATAACATATTTATAGACCTCTAATTAGGGTTTCATTTACCAAAATAACTTTTTGGTAATTTCTCCATTATTATTATTCTAATTTTATTTAAAATTTAATCAGAAATAATATTCTATTTATTTAAGATAGCCTTTACCTTAAATAAATAAATAAATAAACTATTTATTTATTTCCATAGAGCATATTTGGGCTTCTTAAACCCATATCCATTTTTAGGTTTATTATAAGTGTATGGCCCTATAGGTTCATATGACGTTCGCAGTGGGCCTTAAATCCCTATTTAGGCCTACAAGTCATAAGTGGCCTCTAGCAAGATATTATAACTACCCAAGTCATGTGAAGTTAATAATTCGACATAACCTAATTTATAATAAATATTGTAAACCCTTTGTCGCATGATATCTTGATTGAATATAAGACATAGTTTTTGTCATCCTTATATAATTCAATTATATTATTTCTTGACTCTAAGTATACTGAGAATGATAACTCTTTATCAATTCACTTTAGCATAGCCATGCATTTTCCTCAGTCTATCTTATCAAGAGGCTTATAGATATCTTACTCAGATTAAATGAGGGACTAATTCCTTCTTAATCACTCATATTCCTCACATAACTCATTTCATATTCAACAATAATCTATTTAATCATCCTGTTAAAGATAATGTTAGATTGTGTCAAAATATATAATAGTTATGTAGAAATCCATAATGATTTCAAGGTCAAAGGACTAAATCAATATTATTATGATAAGAATTACTTATAACAATTATCTATGTAGTATTCTTATGATGGGTCAATCCAATACATTATTTCCTAAATAAGTACCTATTAGTTGACTTAATATCTCATATTCATGATTAGTAAAACTTAATCATCAATCAACATCATACTAGCCATAATATATTGTTATGATTAGGGATAATTTGAATAGAACTCATATTTAATCTAAGGGTTTTATTATCAAGTCACATACTTGCTGACCTTAGTGAGAATTGACTATTCAAGTAATTATCATAACATAAAATGATAATGAAAAATGCCTCTTTATTAAATAAAATGATAAAGTCAAAACATGGTCATACATGATTGACCTAGTGTATATCACTAACAAAATGAACCTAGGTCTATTTATTTTAATTCTAAAAATGGGCCTAAATTTACAAATTATGAAGGTATTTAAATTAATGGGCCTAAATCTACATGTGTTAATGCTAAGGTGATCTTAAATCTACAAATTATGAAAAAGGCTTAAATTAAGTGGGCTAAGTCTAATTAATTAAATTAAATTAAGTGGATCTATGTCTAATTTACTAAATGGGCTTAAGTTATCTCTAACCTAAAAATCTAATTAATTATAGGTCTAAAATGCATTTTAATTAATTAAACAAAAAAAACTAAATTTAAATGGATTAGAATTTAATATGGGCTTAAGGTCCAAAACACATAAGAATAAACAAACAAGCCCAACAAAATAAATAAAACATATTAAAACAATTACATAAAAAACAAACAACTAATTAAATTAATTCCTTCTAAAAACCCTAATTTTTATTAATATGCAATCATAAATTAATCTACTTCCATCATTGATTTTAATCAATCACCCAATTAAAACCCTAATTTTACTAACCAATTAATTAACATAAATATGCAGTCACACATAATTTCACTATCCCACTATTGGGGCTATTACAATAATCTATAGAAAATAATAATAAAATAATTAATACAATCCCAAAAATAAATAAATAAAATAAAGCAATAAAATAAAATAATAATAATAAAAAACCCTAGAAACTATATCTCTACAAGGTCTTATCCATGGCATCCCATGAACCTCTTATGGATTTAATTCTCTAAGTATGATCATCATGTGTTTTCCTCCATACTCACCATAAAAAAGAATAAAAATTATGATTAGTGAATAAATTATAACAATAATAAAACAAAACTAAAAATCAATAAAATAAAAAAAAGAAATAAAATAAGAAGAAGATAATGCTTATAGATGATTTTAATGGAGTGCTCCTCAAATTTTGTAAAATCACTGTTCTTAATAGGTCTTCGAATATTATTCTTCAAAAATCCTCCAAAGATCTTTATTTAAGCAAAAGAATTTTTTTATAGAGAATATAAACACTATTTTCTCTATCTCTTTTATTCTCTTTTCTGTCTCTTTCTTTCTGTTTTTTTTCTTTTCTCCTTTTTTCTTTTCTTTTCTTCTGTTATCTCCTCTCCTTCTTTTCTTCATGCCTCTCTTCATTTTTTTTCTTTTTTGTCTCCTCTTTTCATTTTTTTCTTTTTTGCGTCCTCTCTTCATTTTTTTTTAATTTTTTCCTTCCTTTATTTTCAGAGCCAAAACACTCCTTATATAAGAATATGTCTTCAAACCCTAGTTATAAATTGATTCCTAAAATACTTTTATTTCCTTAAAAACATTATTAAAATAATTTTAGGAGAATTTCAGACCAATTAGGACTTAATTTTTCCTGAAAAATTCAAGAACGGGTGGAAGAGGTTTAATTCTGATCGGAATTAGTGTAATTCCAATCAGAATTAGTGTAATTCTATTCGGAATTACATAATTTTGATTGGAATTAGTGTAATTTTGATCAGAATTAATGTAATTTTGATCACTTTTTTTTCTTTTCTTTACAAAAAAGTCCTTGAAAGAATTTAAGTTTTACAATTAGATCCTTAAAAAGCATTGCATTTTAGTCCATGAAAACATTACATTCTTCCTTTGAAAAAATGCAATCAGACCCTGAAGTCTCAAAGTTCAAGCATTGAAGACCTATTAATGACATTTTCATCATTGGAGTCTTTTGTCGCATCCATCTCTCATTATCTCGAAATTGGGTGCCTACAGTTGCCCCCCTTTATCGTTGTTTGCTTGACAAATTATGGCAAAGTGAACTAGCACCCACTTTCTTAATTAAAAGTTAGGATACTTACCTATGCTTTATGAAGCTTTTGCTTATGAATTTGCTATACTTGGACGTACAACATTGATTTGAAATGACCTATCATACTCGATCATATGATCTTGACTATACTCGATTGCATAGTCTTGGGTGAAAGGAACTCATTGTACTTAGTCGTACAATATCGACTGTACTTGGATGTATAGTCTAAATTTAAAAGGAACATCACACTCGATTGTATGATGCTGAAAATGCATTGTACTCGGTCGTACAATGCCAACTACACTAAAATGTATAGTCTGAATTAAAAAGGAACATCACACTCGGTCGTATGATGCTAAAAATGCATTGTACTCGATCGTATAATGCCGACTACACTCAGTCGTATAGTCTGAATTAAAAAGAAACACCACACTCGGTCGTATGATGCCGATTATACTCGATCGTATAATCTTGGTTGAAAATACATTGTACTCGGTTGTATAATGCTCACTACACTCAGTCATGTAGTTTAAATTGAAAATAAACACCACACTCAGTCGTATGATGACGATTATACTGGGTCATATAATCTTGGTTGAAAATACATTGTACTTGGTCGTACAATGCTGACTACACTCGGTCGTATAGTTTGTTTTAAAAAGAAACATCACACTCGGTCATATGACACCGATTATATTCGGTCTTATAATCTTTATTGAAAATACATTGTACTTGGTTGTACAATGCCGACTACACTCGGTCATATAGTATGTTTTGAAAAGAAACATCACACTCGGTCATATGATGCCGATTATACTCGGTCATATAATCTTAATTAAAAATACATTGTACTTGTTCATACAATGCCGATTACACTCGGTTGTATAGTCTGTTTTGAAAAGAAACATCACACTTGGTCATATAGTCTATTTTGAAAAGAAACATCACACTCGGTCGTATGATGTTGATTATACTCGATCGTATAATCTTAATTGAAAATACATTATACTCGGTCATACAATGCCGACTATATTACTAACAAATTTAATAATTCATTGAATTATTAAATTAGGAGATATTGCAATTTAGGATTAAATTGCAAGGAAAAGAATGACCTTAAATGCAAACCAAAAGCTAAAGGACTAAAGTGGATATTTTTCCCTTTAATAAACACACTTTTCTTCTTTATCGATTCATTCTCTCTTCTTCCTATCCTTCTTCATTTTTCTTTTTTTTTCTCTTCCTTTTCATTTTCTCTTGATTTTCAATTTTTTTCCTTTCAATTATTCTTTCATTTGAAGTCCATTTTTGAATCCGTCTGATCCTATGTCTCACCCACAATGCAGACTACATGGGAGCAGTTCCAGACAATCAGATCCCATCACTTCACATTTACATTTTCCTTAAAATGATTTAGGACTCCGTGAAGGTGAGTATGTGCTTCCTTTGACTCATTTACACCTTCATAGATGCTTTTAAGTTGGAGATGAGGTAAATTTCTTTCCTATGTCTTCAATTCTGCAATAAACATATTTATTTTAGTATGTAAAATTAATATGTTCATGCATGCAATTATAGAATATTTGCTAGATATAATTTATGAAAAATTGATAATTTAGAACCAAAATTTCAAAAATATGTTCAAATTTACTAAATTTCTCATCGGGATTTGAATTCCAGATTAGAATTCTCGGATTTCCAATCGGATTTCTCAGTTTTTCGATTGGAAATCTAGGAATACGATCAGAAGTCTGGATTTTTGATTGAAAATCCAGTCTTTAGATTAGATTTTTGTTGAAATTTATTTATGTATTTTTAGAAAATGAAATAAAAAATGACAAAAATAAAAAAATAGGAAAGGAAAACAGTAATCCTGTGATTTTGTAAATTTTTCAGAAACCAATGACATTCTCGGGTCGCTTTCACTTGGCTTGAGAACTATTTCATGAATTGTCTGGAGAGGTAGTACAACATATCTGGGCATCTGGCTCTTGACGTTTCATTGTTGCTTTATCGACTGCTCGAGGTAAGTCAGACCACTACTTGCTTTTTGCTCTCATCGAGAGGTGGATGAACATTACTCATACTTTTCATACATGAGTAGGTGAGCTGACTATTTCCCCGATGAGCTTCTCTGCTATTATTGGGATTGCATTCGGAGGTGCCCCAGTCCCTTTTGATATCCATTACTGCACTCTTTCAGAGGATGCTAGGAGTCGCTATGTTCGTGACGTGCTCGGGTTTGTTCTAGCATGGAAGAATCGGAAGAACGTGCTTCTTTCTTCTCTTGCGTAGGAGACTACCTACCACTACACCTTGCCAGATTCTTCAGAAGTCGAGATGCTTCTTGTTGATATTGCTTAGCACTACTCTCTTGTACGAGACTGGTCATAAGGTTAGCATCACTTTTCTTAGTCCCCTTCGGGATCTTGCTATGGTCGCTACTTTAGATTGGGAACTCGCAGCTCTTGCTTATCTCTACTACAAATTGGATACTATTTGTAGGGGCACTGTGATGATGTGCGGCTTCTGGCACGTCTTGCACATATATCTCCTATCCTTTTCAACTTTGCTTATTTTCACATGTTCCTCCTTATTTCTTTTATTTCCTCTTTTTTAGATATGGGGCATTAAGATAGGAGTGATCCAAGGATTTAGCACCATTAACTTTGATAAGAGTCTTCCCCTGATGCAAGGGTGGGGTCCCTCTAGTCTTGCTAGCATTAAGCATGACTTGCAGACTTATCGAGATCAGTTGAACTCCTTAGAGTGGGACCTGGTAAGACAAATTTGATCTTTAGTATTTCATTAATTATAAAAGTTTAATAAACTTAAATAAATAGGTTCGTAGGTCATATCAGATTTATTGGCTGGTGCTGAAGACATTTAACGATATGATTTTATCACAGCAGCTGTAAGGCTTGAGACTATGAGAGTTCTGCTCCCTAATTATGGTTGCCAGATATGGTATCTTGGTGAGCATGTTTATCATTGGCATATGGGACTTTCCAGGAGGCGTGTTCCTTCTTTTATTCCCTCCTCGATGCTACAGAGTAGCAGTATGACTGGTCCCATGCTCAGAGCAGCTCTTGAGGGATATGAGGCTTTGACTCTGCTCGAGCGTTCACGTCATTATTGGGAGTACATAATCTCTTAAAGTAGGTTCCTACAGACCCAGATGAGGTATGCTTTCTGTCACTACTTTATTTCATCTATTTCATCCTTTTATATGACATTCACTTCTTGCATAGATTGAAGGAGTCCCTGATACTGCTATGGAGGAGACTGAGGATGATACTGAGGAGACTGAGTAGGAGGTTGAGCCTGCTCATCATAGTGAGGCTACTCATGGTGATACTTCATCGAGTACTACCATTTGATAGGTCCATGTATTATTGGGCTCCCACGATACAGACTTCTGTTAAGTGGCATATGTACTTTGATGCAGCTCAGATTCCTAGTTTCTCTCCTCCTGATGCTTTATATGTGAGGTTGATTTGCATTTCCAACCTTGTATAAATTAGCACTTGTTGCTGAATTGGTAAACTTCATTTTATAGGTCCCTAGGACATAGGCAGAGTATTTGTACGGTCTTGCCTCTTCCCAGAGATTATTTACTATACATATTATAGATACTTGGAGGGTTAGTATTTGTAACAAATATGCAAATGTATGCATGTTATGTATGATATGCATGATTCTAACTATTATAGATGCAATAGAGTTATGTCAGGGATATAGAGCGTGAGAACGAGAGATTTCAACGATAGTTTGCTGGTTTTGATTTTGATAGTCATGATGTTTGGACTTTTATGCCCTCAGATCAGAGTGACGATCCAACTAGAGGATGGAGCCCTTGGCTAGATACTGGAGCTCATGATGACTGATTTTCTTTAGGACTTATGTTAATATGACTATACTTTGGATGCTTTAGAATTGTTTCCTTTTATGAATTTTAGACTTTCATGTTGGACCAAGCCCTTTTTTTTATGTCTAAGCTACCCTCTCAAGTTTTTAACATGGCACTTTTTTTTAAATTTAGTTACAGGAGAAGTTGAGTCTGCTTAATGCTCCCCTCAATGCTTTGGTTTATCAACCTCATCATTTACAGTCTCATCCTTTAAAGATAAGGGACAAGCACACTATAAATTAATGGATTGATTGGATGACGGGCCTTGTTGATACTGAGATTACTTGGATTTATCTTTGGTGGTGATTGAAATCCATGACCATTAACCTATATGACTATCGTGTCCCTATTCCTAGATTGCATTTTTTGACCTTTCTTTCTCCCTTACGCCTTTGCCACCAGTATGGTTGCCCCTAATTCATTATGGTTATTATAACTAACTTTGAAGGCTTCCCTCTGAGATAAGACTTTCTAAACAAAGTGAAGAACTTGTGGCCCCACAGAGTTTTAGAGCAGAATATGCACCTAAATGCTGACATGACTACTGATGACGATTATAAAGCTTGGGTTGTCATGCAATCTATAGAACCATCAGAATTTACTAGCTACAAAAGGACTCAAGTATTATTAGATGAGTCACTAAAGAAAAAACAGAAATGAAAATAGTGGTCTTATAAGTCTGATTTCTTATGTTTTATTTTTCCTTCTAGCCTTTATGCTTTGTAATAAAGATAGAATATGCAATGTTTGATAGAAATATTATTTCAATTAATTTCATTAATTAGGGCAAAAATGGTTACATTTAAGACATTATATGACATAACTCCTGTTATCAGCTAATCCTTTCGGATTTTCTAGTTGAACATTTTTTCTCACTTTTATTTCCCTAATTTCTTCCTAATTAGCCCTTTTGTTGACCATTTGCATGATCAAACTCCTAATTTTGGACTTTGACAACAAATTTTATACTAATAATTTCAATTAAGTGTGTAGAGAATTATATACCAAACATATACCAAGCATATACACTTTTGGATGTATAGTGACTTTTCGGGCTGATTGAACCTCTGATATTGAAGAAGGTTTTTGACATATTTAGAGCTCTTAAATGAGAAAATGGGCTTCTTAACATTTGAAGCAGACATCTTGAGCTTTCTGAATTGGGCTTTTTTGTGAAAATCCAAGTTCATTTGGTTATGAAAATTTTGAGTTGAAATTCACGTATACGTCTGCCATCTCAGACTGCACATCTCTTAGTATTTTGGACATATCTTGAGTTACAGAAGTCCAATTAAGATTGCACAATCCTCAGTAATTTGGACATATCCCGAGCTAAAGAAGTCAAATTTAAGTGATTCAAAATTTTATGGAAAGATAATTCAAATATCTACAGCTTTCATGAAGAAAGTATGAGCAAATTCAAATTTCTTCATGAGCAAATCACGGCTTCAATTTGGGTATAGCTGTCTGACCATAGTCTGCATTACAGATTGCATAATCCTTAGTATTTTGGACATATCTTAAGCTACAAAAGTTCAATTTAGGTGATTCAAGTTGATATGGAAAGATAATTCAAATATCTACAACTTTTATGAAGAAAGTGTGGGCAAATTCAAACGTCCTGAGGAGCCAATTACGGTTTCAATCCATGAATAGCTGTCTGACAGCATCAGTCTCAATAATTCAAAATATAGACGTTGGATACATCATTTGCACCTCCAACAGCTATATTTTTTTTAGTATAAATACCTCTAGAGCTGAATGGAAGTGAAGCAACTTGTTTTTTTCATTTTATTATCTCTTAAGCTTTCATTGAGCTCTCAAATTCTCTTAAATAATTCTTTGTTTGTATAACTCTTGTGAGAGTTGGGTGTGTGTTAGAAATAGAATTTCTCTTCATCTTAAATCTTGGGTTAGATTAGAAGGGAAGTGAGATTTATTTCTAAAGGAATTGGTTTAAGTGTTGTCCATTGAAACACTTGGGTTTTGGTTTTTTGAGTGAGCCTTGAAAACTCATGTTGTAAGGTTATAAGAGTGAGCCATAAAACTCTTGTATAATCTTAATCCTGTGAATAAGATTATGGGTGATTAAAAATCCTAACTTGGGGATAAGTTAGGTGGAGACGTAGGATTGTTATTGAATCCGAACTCCTTAAATCTTTGTGTTCTTCATTCTTCCTTCTCAACTTCTATTTAATTCTTATAAAGAATTCTTTTAATTTCTCATTTTTATTTCATAGTCCTATTCACCCCCCTCTAGGACTCTTTTCACCTTTGTTGGTTTTCTGATCAATAGGATCATCTTATTCCCTAGTTTTTACCTGCCAGCCCTTTGTTGGATATAAAAATGGAATGTCTTCATCATCCTCATCACATATTACTTTTATTAAAGCTTCACATGATTCTACTCCTTCAACCTCTAATGAGATTCAAGCTAAAAAATCTCATGTGTTAAATAACAAGGCAAAATCTCATATCCCTTCATTAACACAAAGAGGTAAGTCTCAAACTAGAGCACCTCAACCTAAGCATGCTTATATGTACACTAGACATAATTGTAATAGGCATGTTGCACAACACAATGCACATAAACATATTGCACAAACTTATCAAAATGCTCATCACCATTGCCAATGTATGTCTCACTCAATGTCACAAAATAATAACAAAAGATACACACAACACCAAAGGCATGCTGCACACACTAGGAAAGCATTTCATTCTAGGAGAAATAAATTTAAAAATATTGTATGTTCATATTGCATGATTAAAGGACATACCAATAATGTGTGTTTTTATAGAAAACTGCATATGAACTTACTTCCTACGGATTATCTTAAAACTAACCAACCTAGACCAAGAAAAGTTTGGGTCCAAAAGAACACTTAAATTGTATTGTGTAGATGTGCTTGAAATCCACAAGAACAAAAAGCAAGTGGTATCTCGATAGTGGATGTTCAAGGCACATGATAGGAGACAAAGAGCAATTCAATAAACTTGATGCTAAGGATGGAGGACACGTTACTTTCGGAGATAATGCAAAAGGAAAAATTATTGGCATTGGAGAAATAGGTAATCCTCAATCCTTATCTATACATCATGTGTTGTTTGTTGATGGTCTTAAACACAATCTTCTTAGCATAAGTCAACTATGTGACATGGGAAATAAAGTAACTTTTTATCCTAAAAATTGCTTTGTTAGTAGTCTTGATGAAAATAAAATTATTTTTAGTGGTGAAAGAATAGACAATGTTTATGTCATTGATTTGAATAAAATTGATAGAAAAGACATAAAATGCTTAGTGTCTATCTCTCATGACACATGGACATGGCATAGAAGATTAGGACATGTAAATTTTGAGCTTTTAAATGATCTTTGTAAACATGAACTTGTACTTGGTTTACCTAAGCTTGAATTCACTAAAGATAAACCTTATGATGCTTGTCAAAAGGGAAAACAATCCAAGTCCTCATTTAAGCTAAAAAATGTAGTGTCCACCTCTAGACCACTTGAACTTATACATATGGATTTGTTTGAACCAACAAGAGTTGCTAGTCTTGGTGGAATGCACTATGCTTATGTATTGGTTGATGACTACTCTAGATACACTTGGGTATGTTTTCTTGCTCATAAGAATGATGCATTTAAAGCTTTTGAAAATTTTTCAAAAAGAGTTCAAAAAGAAAAAGGATTTTGTATTTCATCCATTAGAAGTGATCATGGAACCGAATTTGAAAATGAATTTTTTAAAAACTATTGTAATGAAAACGGTATTTCTCATACATTTTCATCTCCTAGAACCCCTCAACAAAATGGGGTAGTTGAAAGGAAAAATAGAACTCTTGTGGAAATGGCTAGAACAATGCTTCATGAGTATAATTTGCCTTTATACTTTTGGGCGGAAGCTGTTAACACATCTTGTTATATTTCAAACCGAGTTTTCAAAAGACCAATTTTAAATAAAATGTCTTATGAGCTATGGAACAATAGAAAACCCAAAATCTCATATCTAAGAGTATTTGGATGCAAGTGCTTTATATTGAACACCAAGGATAATCTTGGAAAATTTGATTCCAAAGCCGATGAAGGAATTTTCCTAGGCTATTCCATCTCTAGCAAGGCATATAGGGTCTTTAATAAGAGAACTCTAGTAGTTGAAGAGTCAATGCATGTGGTATTTGATGAATCAAACTCACTTGATCCTAGAAAGGATGTTTGTAGTGTTGATGATCTTGTAGGTGACAATGAGATTATGGAAACACAAGAAGAAAATGCTAGTAAGCCTTTGGAACTTGAAGAGCCAAGTAAAAAGGAAAATGAGGAGACATCTCAACCTACATTGAAGGATGAACTTCCAAAGGATTGGCAATTCAAGAAAGCTCACCCTCAAGACCTCATTATAGGTGACACTACAAAAGGGGTAACTACTAGATCTCAATTAAAATCTACTGTTAATTTAGCCTTCATTTCACAAATTGAACCTAAAAATATTGATGATGCTTTGTGTGATGAATTTTGGGTCCTTGCTATGCAAGAAGAGTTAAATCAATTTGAGAGAAATAAGGTTTGGACCTTGGTTCCTAGACCTAAACATCATCCTATTATAGGCACCAAATGGGTGTTTAGAAATAAGATAAATGAACAAGGTGTCATAACTAGAAACAAAGCTAGACTAGTAGCTAAAGGTTATAATCAAGAGGAAGGCATTGATTATGATGAAACCTTTGCCCCCGTTGCAAGGTTAGAAGCTATTAGGATGCTACTTGCATTTGCATCATACATGAATTTTAAACTTTATCAAATGGATGTTAAAAGTGCATTTTTAAATGGTTTTATTGAAGAGGAGGTATATGTTGAACAACCTCCGGGGTTTGAAAATTTTAACTCTCCAAATCATGTTTTTAAATTATCAAAAGCATTGTATGGATTGAAACAAGCTCCAAGAGCTTGGTATGAAAGATTGAATAACTTTTTACTAAAGAAAGGTTTCTCTAAAGGAAAAGTTGACACAACTCTTTTTATAAAGAAATCCAAGCATGATTTATTAATTGTTCAAATTTATATTGATGATATTATTTTCGGTGCTACTGACCATTGCTTGTGTGAGGAATTTTCTAAGCTAATGCAAGGAGAATTTGAGATGAGTATGATGGGAGAACTCAAGTTTTTTCTTGGACTTCAAATCAAGCAATATGAAGATGGGATCTTCATTAATCAAACCAAATATACAAGGGACATTCTCAAGAAGTTTGGAATGGATGGAGCTAATTCAAGCAAAACTCCAATGAGCACAACAACCAAACTAAATAAGGATGAGAATGGTAAACTGGTTGATGAAAAGCGATTTAGAGGTATGATCGGATCCCTTCTTTATTTAATTGCTAGTAGACCTGATATTATGTTTGCTACTTGCTTGTGTGCTAGATTTCAATCAAGTCCTAGAGAGTCTCATTTAAATGCTATCAAAAGAATTTTTAAATATCTTTGTGGTACATTGCATTTAGGACTTTGGTATCCTAGGAGTTCTTCCTTTGACTTGATTAGTTATTCTGATGCTGATTTTGCCGGTAGCCTACTAGATAGAAAAAGCACTTCTGGAACTTGTCAAATTTTAGGAAATTGCTTAGTTTCTTGGTTTAGTAAGAAACAAGTTTCAGTTGCCTTGTCCACCGCTGAAGCAGAATATGTGGCGGCTAGTTGTTGTTGCACCCAAGTTCTATGGCAAAAACAACAACTTCTGGACTATGGCATTGATATTAACCACATTCCAATTAAATGTGACAATACAAGTGCTATAAACCTAAGTAAAAATCCCATTCAACATTCTAGAACTAAGCATATTGATATTAGACATCATTTCTTACGTGATCATGTGCAAAATGGTGATATTTTTCTTGATTTTGTTGATACTAATCATCAATTAGCAGACATCTTTACCAAACCTCTTTGTGAGGAAAGATTGAATTTTATTAAGCATGAACTTGGTATGATTGATGGCTCAAGTTTGTCTTGATCACTTGTTAAATTGATGAATTGATGTTTGGATTCTTATGTGAATTTATTTAAAAAATATATATATTATTTTCAGCGTCATATTTTGTTTTTGCCTTAGAAAATTTAGTTCATATACATGATATATTGTATTTCCCATTTGCATGATCTTTGTATTAATTTTAATTAGATTTGTGTGGATTTATTCATTTTTTTAAAAAAAAAAAAAATCCCTCCTATTTTGCAAATTAATAATTAATTATTAAGTTAAATTCAATTAATTAATTATTTTAAATAGCATAAATATTCCTCCTCCTCAACAATTTTTTTTATTTTTTATTTTTTTTGCTAGGTTTATTTTCGGTATACTTTATGTATTTAAGTTTTGAGCTGTTAAATGTGTTTTATAACTATTTTTCGTTAGTTTATGTTCGGTTTATTTTTTGAATATTTTTTGGATATAAAACATGAGCTGATAGTTTTATATCTTGATTACAATTGGTATTTTAATATCATTGTATTTTTTTTAATGCAATTTTATTTGCATTTTGACGAAAGGTAATATAGGTTGGGTATGACCTACAAAAGTTTTTAATTGGTATCAGGATAAGAAAAATTTTGAGTTTGTTTAATTTTTGTGTTTTCTTAAAAATTATTTTTATCTTTGATAATGCATGGATATTTTTAAGATTTGGTCTATCTTTGCATTTTGACAAAGGAGGAAAAATAATTGAGTTTGCATGCATACCTAGTTAATTTCTTTTGAGTTTGCATGCATACCTTAGGTCTATTCCTCCTTATATCTCTCTCTTTTCTTTTTGTCTTTGACAAAGGGGGAGAAGAAGCTAAAAAAGCTATGTGCTTAGGGGATAAATAATTGTGTTTAAGATATGCTAAGTACCATATGATTATGTATGATTGAATAACTAAACTCTACATGATCATGTGATGTTTAGATATAGCATACATATTATTTTGTGATGTATTACATGTTTGAAATTATTTCCTTCATGTTGTTTAATAACTTGTTATCTTTATTTTTGACAAGAAGGATGATGAAATTTATTTATATTTCTTATCATGTCCAAAAAGGAGGAGAAATAAAGAAATATATTTTTGTTAAAGGAATATATTTTTTAAACCCTTATACATGCTATGATAAATCATTTATTTATATGCTCTAATACATGATAAATATTGAATTTATGCACATGTTAAGGGGGAGCAAAATTATTTCTTATTTTGCATCTGTTTAATTTGTAAGGGGGAGCTATTTTTATTTAATATGCTTATATATGTTATTTATTTTTTACACATACACACATATTATTTATCATCTTTTCAAATTGGTTGTCAAAGCCAAAAAGGGGGAGATTGTTGACCATTTGCATGATCAAACTCCTAATTTTGGACTTTGACAAACAAATTTTATACTAATAATTTCAATTAAGTGTGTAGAGAATTATATACCAAACATATACCAAGCATATACACTTTTGGATGTATAGTGACTTTTCGGGCTGATTGAACCTCTGATATTGAAGAAGGTTTTTGACATATTTAGAGCTCTTAAATGAGAAAATGGGCTTCTTAACATTTGAAGCAGACATCTTGAGCTTTCTGAATTGGGCTTTTTTGTGAAAATCCAAGTTCATTTGGTTATGCAAATTTTGAGTTGAAATTCACGTATACGTCTGCCATCTCAAACTGCACATCTCTTAGTATTTTGGACATATCTTGAGTTACAGAAGTCCAATTAAGATTGCACAATCCTCAGTAATTTGGATATATCCCGAGCTAAAGAAGTCAAATTTAAGTGATTCAAAATTTTATGGAAAGATAATTCAAATATCTACAGCTTTCATGAAGAAAGTATGAGCAAATTCAAATTTCTTCATGAGCAAATCACGGCTTCAATTTGGGTATAGCTGTCTGACCATAGTCTGCATTACAGATTGCATAATCCTTAGTATTTTGGACATATCTTAAGCTACAGAAGTCAAATTTAGGTGATTCAAGTTGATATGGAAAGATAATTCAAATATCTACAACTTTTATGAAGAAAGTGTGGGCAAATTCAAACGTCCTGAGGAGCCAATTACGGTTTCAATCCATGAATAGCTGTCTAACAGCATCAGTCTCAATAATTCAAAATATAGACGTTGGATACATCATTTGCACCTCCAACAGCTATATTTTTTTTAGTATAAATACCTCTAGAGCTGAATGGAAGTGAAGCAACTTGTTTTTTTTCATTTTATTATCTCTTAAGCTTTCATTGAGCTCTCAAATTCTCTTAAATAATTCTTTGTTTGTATAACTCTTGTGAGAGTTGGGTGTGTGTTAGAAATAGAATTTCTCTTCATCTTAAATCTTGGGTTAGATTAGAAGGGAAGTGAGATTTATTTCTAAAGGAATTGGTTTAAGTGTTGTCCATTGAAACACTTGGGTTTTGGTTTTTTGAGTGAGCCTTGAAAACTCATGTTGTAAGGTTATAAGAGTGAGCCATAAAACTCTTGTATAATCTTAATCCTGTGAATAAGATTATGGGTGATTAAAAATCCTAACTTGGGGATAAGTTAGGTGGAGACGTAGGATTGTTATTGAATCCGAACTCCTTAAATCTTTGTGCTCTTCATTCTTCCTTCTCAACTTCTATTTAATTCTTACAAAGAATTCTTTTAATTTCTCATTTTTATTTCATAGTCCTATTCACCCCCCCTCTAGGACTCTTTTCACCTTTGTTGGTTTTCTGATCAATAGGATCATCTTATTCCCTAGTTTTTACCTGCCAGCCCTTTGTTGATTTTTTGAACAGCGAGAATGTCTTAACTTTTTCTTGACTAGCCTTTTTCGGCTTTCTAGCCAGTGGACTTTTTTTTTAAAGGTAGTATTTCTTGAGACGATCCAGATTGATTGGCTCAGTGAACTCATTCCCTTCTAGATCAGTTATCTTTGCAGCTCCTTTAGGTAGGATCGTCTTGACTAAATATGGTCCTTCCTAATTTGGTTTGAATTTTCCTCTTGGATCAAACACCATTGCCCTTATCTGCTTTAATACCATATCTCCAGCTTTTATCTTTCCCTGCTTAACCCTTTTATTGAAAGCTCTCGCTATTCTCTTATGATAAATCTGAGTGTGAAATAGAGCATCCATCCTTTTCTTATTTAGAGAAACGAGGTGATCAAATCTCTTTTGTATCCATTCATTTTTAGGAATTTTTGCTTCCATAATGACTCTCAAGGATTTAATTTTCATCTCTATGGGCAAAATCACTTCATAACCATATACTAACAAGAACAGAATTTGTCCTGTAATAGTGCATGTTATAGTTATGTATCCCTATAAGGCAAAAGGGAGATATTCAGACCAATCTTTATGCATTTTTACCATCTTGGAGAGGATTAGCTGCTTCAACTGTGCCATTAGCCTGAGACTTATGATGTTCAATCTTGTATCTCTGCAATAATTCAGTCGTTTCTACCTGGAACTGAATGCCATTGTCTATCACAACATGATTCGGGGCCCTATATCTGCAAATGAGATTCTTCTTGGTAAACCTTGCCATTTGTCTAGCCTTCAAGGTACTAAAGGACTCTACTTCTATCCATCTAGAGAAGTAGTCAATTGCAACTATATACTTGTGCCTGTTCAAAGCAGTTGGTTTTACTTCACCTATTATATCTATTCCTTAGGCTGCAAAAGGCCATGGAGATGTTAAACTGTTTAGCACAGTAGGGAAAAGATGATTGAGGTTCCCATGTACTTGACACTGATGATATTCTTTCACTACTTGCATACAGTCCCTTTCCATGCTTATCTAGTAATACCCTTGTCGAATCATTTTTTTGCTAGAATCATCCCATTCATGTGAGATCCACAAACCCTTATATGAATCTCTATCATTGCCTATTCTACTTTATCCTTCTTGAGACATCTCAACTGTATTCCATTCAGCATCCTTTTGTAAATATCCCCTCATAACTTGCATAATGGTGTGCAAGAACACGAAGAGCATATCTTTTTTTGGAAGTTGCTTCATCTGGGTATTTCCTTTCTTCGATAAATCTCTGGATGTCATAAAACCATGGCTTTTGTTTTGGCCCTATCTGGATACTCCTGACTTGTTCCTCACCATAACATTGAGCTTTCATTGTCATTATTACCAAAGGCTTCATCATTGATCGTGTTGGTTTATCCCACATTGAAGAAAGTGTTACCAAGGCATCCACCATTTGATTCTCATCTCTTGATAAATGCATGAAGAGACATTTATTGAAATTCCTCATTAGCTTTTTCAAATAGCATATGTAAGGTTTCAACCTCTTTTCTTTCACTTCCTACTCTTTATTAGCCTGACTAATGACTAACATGGAATCTCCGTAAACTAGTAGGTCTTGAGCTCCAACTACTAGCACTGCTTCCATACCGTAGATGCATGCCTTGTACTCAGCGATATTATTTTGTGACCCTGAAATCTAATTTCTTGGCCATTGGGATGGTTTCTCCTTTTGGTGTAATAAGAATTACTCCTAGCCTTACTCCTTTATTATTCATAGCTCCATCAAAATAAAGCTTCCATTCATGTTGTTGTATTGCTGCTAAGTTCTCATATGGAAATTCTAAATTCCACTACTCATTCCCTTTGACTGCATTCTGGGCCAGAAATTTTGCTACTGCTCTTCCTTTGATGACCTTAGTAGTGATGTACTCTACATCAAACTCAGTTAGGAGTACTAGCCATTGAGACATCTTTCTGGTCAAATTTGGTGCTTGAAATAAGTACCTCAAAGGATCTATCTTTAAGAAAGCTTGTACTTTGTAAGATTGGAAATAATGCCTTAGCTTCTTCGTAGCCCATATCATTATCAAACATGTCTTTTCCGCTAGATTGTATTTTTCTTCATATAGCAGGAACTTTTTACTGAGATAATATACTGCGTACTCCACCCCTTCTGGTCCTTCTTATGCCAGCATTGCCTTCATTGCCTTTTCTTTTAAAGCTAAATACAAGATTAAAGGTTTACCTTGCCTCGGTGGTCTTAACACAGGTGGGTTAGTAAGGTATTCCTTAATCTTATTAAAGGCTTTTTGACATTCTTCATTCCATTCCACTAGATGATTCTTCCTCAAGATTTTTGAAGATCGGATCACAGACCATGGTAAATCTCGTAATAAACCTGCTGATGTACTACAGTTTTCCAATAAGCCCTCATACTTCCTTCTCTGTTCTTGGTGTTGGCATCTCCTGGATGGCTTTAATCTTGTTTAGGTGAACTTCTATTCCTCTATTGCTGATTATGTGTCCCAATAACTTTCTAGAAGTTACCCTAAATATGCATTTCTTCAGATTAAGCCTTAGGTGATATCTTTCTATTCTTGTTAGGAACTTATCCAAAGCCTTAAAGTGTCCCTCTCTTATTTCTGACTTAATCATCATATCGTCGACATACACTTCCACTTCTTTATGCATCATATCATGAAATAAGATAGTGGTTGCTCTTTGATAAGTTGCTCCTACATTCTTCAACCCGAAAGGCATCACCTTGTAGCAATACATCCCTCACTCCATGATAAAAGTATTTTTGATCTTGTCTATAACTACCATCATTATTTGATTATAGCCTTAGAACCCATTTATGAAGGAGTACATTGCACTAGATGCTACACTATCAAAAATCACATCAATATGGGGTAATGGAAAGTCACCTTTTGGACATGCCTTATTAAGATTTCTAAAGTCTACGCACATTCAAACTTTTCCATCTTTCTTGGGAACTGTTACTATGTTTGCCAACCATTGAGGGTATTCCACTACTTCTAAAAAGTTAGCATGGATCTGCTTAGCGATTTCCTCCTTTATCTTTTCTGTCCACTATGGCCTCAACCTACGAAGTTTTTGCTTAACAGGTTTAGCTTCTGGATATATTGGAATGTGATGATTCATAATTTCTCTATATAACCCTGACATATCCTCATAGGACTAAGCAAATACTACCTTTCTTTTTATTAATATTCTCTCAAATTTTTCTCTCTCTTCAAGAGTTAAATCATGTGATATAGAAATATGTTTTGGTTGTTCATTTGTGCCCATATTTTTTATAAATCTAATTAAATAGAATTAATTTCAAACATGCATGAACGATTATTATTAAAATGCATAAGACCATTAGAATCAACATCACATAAGTAAGCCAAACTAGAAATCATATCATTGACTACAAGAAAAATAGAGTTTTCGTTCTCAAACAAATCAGATGTTATTACATCAGTTTCTTCATAAAAAACATCATTAAAACTATTATTAATAATGCTAGCTAAATCTTGTGGTGGCTCTTCATTAAGTGGCAGACAAAGTAATTCTTTAATGTCCTCAGCTTTTATCTTGTCAGCAACTGTCTTCATCACCTTGTCTTTCTTGTCTTGTACCAGCCTTTTAACTATCTGCTTTTTGAAGATCTTAAACCTAGGGATATCCACAACAGCTACTTGGATAGGCTCCTTTTCACCCAAATAGAACTTCTCCTTCTTTTATTTGATAAAGTTATCCTTCAGAGGTCCCACGTTCCTTAAGAGGTTATTCTCATTGAAAAACCTTCTCCTTGCCATTTTGCTGCCAAATCTGACTCTAGTATAGCCCAATCCTCTTGTATCATCTTGGGTTTTGAAGTTTGGTAATTCTTAGATACCTTGCTCATCTTTTCCCAGTCCTTGCCCAGGTCGATAATTCATCTTCTTAATCATGCTCATAACCTTTAGGTCTATTGCAATTCCCTCCGAGATCATGGCTATTTGAAAGCCAAGAGGAACAACTACCTACTTTTGACTATCCATAACTCTAGACATAGTCTTGCCCAAACTCGCATCCAAAGTTACAACTTCCCCTTCATGGAATTTCACCTTTTGATGCACAATGGAAGGCACTCCTCCCAACAATAAGGCATAAGTGACAGGAATGTTTAACACAATGAATTCAACCATTTCTTCTATAGGCCTAGTCTTCACGGGAGCCACAAATGTTCCCTCTACATTCCTCATGCTATCATCATAAGCCCTGATTACAAGGTTTGACTTTGCCAAATCCTCCACCCTCACTCCTAGATTGGGTAGGATCCATAGTGGGCAAACATTAATTACGGACCCATCATCCACCATCACATAATTGGTCCTCTTCCCTCTTACTTCAGCTAGAATGAACAAAGATTTATTATGATTCCTTCATTCCATAGGTAGATCCTCATCAGAGAAAGTAATAACCCCTTGCTTTTTCTCCGTAACCTTGGCCACCATTTCTTTAGGGGTAGCAGTAGTTTCAATGTTTATCTTAGCTAGAGCCTTAACCAAAGCTTTCCTGTGGCTACTTGAGTGCATCAAGAGCTCCCAAATGCTTACATTTGCTTTTGCTTTCTTGAGTTGTTCAAGAATCAAGTCATCACCATGTTCATATGAGTTTTCTCCTTCAACAGCTTCTTCTCTCTCTATAGTTTTTTCTATTAGTTTATAACCCTTCCCACTTTTGGTGACATGACTGACTTTAAGATTATCAAGCCATATATTATATCTTTTAGTTCCTTCCTCATCAGAATTGTACCAAATATCAATAGCCCCAATAGTCTGGTCCTTCTTTCCATACTTTAACCATGCATTTCTCTTTTTTGACCAACAGTTTTTCATCATCAAACTCATTACCCCATCCTAAGGGCTAACCCAACAAGTCTTCTACTCCTTCCACATTTTTAGGGGCACTAGGAGATTTCTCATCGACTTTAAAGTTTAGATCCTTAAAAAAGTTTAGCACTTCTTCCTCGTTTACTCTTGAGTTGATCATCATGGTTGTTGGAGGTGGCATGTTTTGGTAATTTGGGCAAGGAATATTTTGGGTGTTTGGGTTTGGATTTAATTTTTCAGTGTCTATGATTTTTTCAGAATCTATAAGGTTTTGGATTTCATGTTTAAGGTGCATGCAAGAATCAGTTGGATGACCAGAAACTTAATGAAACTTGCAGTAACTGTTTAGGTCAAAGCTAGGGAGATTTGGGTTTGGTGGTCTAGAGGGGGTTAAAGGTCTAAGGAGGCCTTTTTGCGTGAGACAGTCTAGGACTTTGGATAAGGGGTTGAAGTTTGAGAATCTCCTAGGTTGTTGGATAGCATGAAATCCTACAACCCGGCTAGTATTTCCTTATTATGTGCCCCTAGTTAAGTAATTTCTCACTCCAATGCTCCTAGTGACATTCTTTTTCTCGTGTTTGATCTCTTTAGCTTGCAACCCATCATCGTAAAGATGTACAAATGTCTTAGGATTCATCATCTATAGCCTCTTAACTAAATTAGGTAGCATATTTCAGACTATCATCTTAACTTGATCCTTCTTAGCCAACTTTTTCTTCATTAGTCCCACCTTATTCATGAACCTGGTTAGAAAATCTAAGAATGACTTATTAGGTTTCTGCTTGGTCAGTTTTAGATCCCTGATAGATACTTCGAGCCTAGTGTTGTAGTCATATTACTTTAGAAAAGCAATGCACAAATCTCTCCAGTCTGCACGGATAGACTTCTCCAACCCATGATACCAATTGACAGCCATACCCTCAAATGGCAATACAAATAGCTTGGTAACCATAGATAAAGGAGCTTTAGTGGTGCTCATGGTAGTTGTGTATTAACTAAAGTGAATCTTTGGGTCCCCAATACCATCAAACTTCTACAGTTGTGGCATCTTAAATTTATCAAGCAATTTTTCCTTATCGAATTGCATCATATCATCAAAATCAAATGAGTATCCAATGCCTTATCCTCTCATCAATTCCTCCATCTTGGACATTTTCTGAGTCAGTGCTTTCATCTGCTTGGATTCCAGCTCTTGCACTTGCTCAAGTGATTCCCTTTTCGCCTTTTCAACCATATAACTCTCAACATCCTATAACTTAATTTCCATAGCAAGTGGATTAGTCGCAACAGGAGGTGCAACAACAGTAGGTGGTTACATCAATCTGGCCAAAGCCTATCTTAACTCATCTTCCATCATTGCTCTCATGTCATCCATCAGTGCTCCTTTGACATCCTCTAAGGTCCAGTTTCCTCCTTCTTATTGTTCCATTTCTTCAGCTTGTTTTAGTTGTATAGATTCTAGGTAGAGTGGATTAATGGACTCCCTTCCAGTCTGTTAAAGATCTCTTTCGCAATCGATTGCGGACTTAAATTAGTTCTCACTAGTCTGCTACCCTTTCGACTCTAAACACAGGAAGACTTAAATGAATCTATGATGGCTGAAAGACAAATGTTAGTATGATGCATGAGATGCATGTATGCATGATGTGCGTGCTATGCAATAAGTAACAAGTATTAATCAAGTCAAGTATAGATATTTTTCTGACCTTATTCCTCCCACACACATATTCAATGGCAAGTCTCTTTTCTTAGGATTTTTGGTCTTGATCTTAATATCAATTAGGGATATTAGGGATCGACGCACATGCTAAATCTCTCTTAAAGCAGTAAAACATAGAAATAGTATTTCTAGGTATAAAAGCATAGCCCAATCTTTATTAGTCCTGATGGGCTTGGGCCTTTATAGATAGAAATACATCATGGCAACATTTACAAGCAATTTGGGTAACCCTAGGGGAAGTATCTAGGCCATTATATGTGGTTAGGGTCTGGTGAAAAGTCAAGGTTCCTTTAGCAAGATGCCCTCCTTTAAGACTTGAGTTACAAGCCAAGGTCAGAGGGGCCCGACATCGTTTGCAAACTCAAGAGAATACTACCCCCCTTAAGGACTTGGGTTACAGACTCTAGTCAGATAAGCCCGATAATCTCTCTTGAACCGAGTTAAGGCTAAGAGTGATGGTTAACCAATTTACAATCCTATGAAGCTAGTGGAATCATGGAACCATAAACCAACGCCATCGGTTAATAGCGACATGCAGAATGAATGCAAAAATAAAATAATAATTAATAAAATAATTCTAAAGAACACAAGTAGAATCAATATCTCTTATCCCCAGTGGAGTCGCCACTGTAGACAGCGGGATTTAGTGCACATCCAAGATTTTAGCAACTGTGACACTGTTTGAGCTCAGGGCTCTAGAGAATACACTAACCATTGTCACAAAAATATGGTGTGGTGATGAGAAGTCGCCACCCAGGGTAATAACTGGGACAAATAAAAAAGGTGGTACTTGATTCCCAAAAAGAAAGCTAGCACCACAACTAGAAAATTCTGGATATGGAATACCAACTTCTTTCAGTCTTGTGTTTATTTAAAATTACTTTATGAAATACTATATTATCCTCTATTTACATTGAATTTCATATAAACCCTTATTCTAGCAATTAATTCCAAGGCAAACCAGTTATAAAAATACAGGTAAATAATGCATTCAATAGAACATATAATCCCTAAGTTAGTCTAACATACATGGATTTTAATTAAATGAGCTAAGTCTATATGTTTTTAATTTAAAAGTGATCTAAAAACTAATTCCTTTTAATTTTAATTAAATGAACCTAGGTCTATTTATTTTAATTTTAAAAATGGGCCTAAATTTACAAATTATGAAGGTATTTAAATTAATGGACCAAAATCTACATGTTTTAATGCTAAGGTGATCTTAAATCTACAAATTATGAAAAAAGCTTAAATTAAGTGGGCTAAGTCTAGTTAATTAAATTAAATTAAGTGGGCCTATGTCTAATTTACTAAATAGGCCTAAGTAATCTCTAACCCAAAAATCTAATTAATTATGGGCCTAAAATGCATTTTAATTAATTAAACAAAAAAATAAATTTAAATGGATTAGAATTTAATATGGGCTTAAGGCCCAAAACACATAAGAATAAACAAACAAGCCCAAAAAAATAAATAAAACATATTAAAACAATTAAATAAAAAACAAATAACTAATTAAATTAATTCCTTCTAAAAACCCTAATTTTTATTAACATGCAATCCTAAATTAATCTACTCCCATCATTGATTTTAATCAATTACCCAATTAAAACCCTAATTTTACTTACCAATTAATTAACATAAACATGCAATCACACATAATTCCACTATTTCCACTATTGGGGCTATTATAATAATCTATAGAAAATAATAATAAAATAATTAATACAATCCCAAAAATAAATAAATAAAATAAAGCAATAAAATAAAATAATAATAAAAAACCCTAGAAACTTTATCTTTAAAGGTCTTATCCATAACATCCCATTGACCTCTTATGGATTTAATTCTCCAAGTATGATCATCATGTGTTTTCCTTCATAATCACCATGAAAAAGAATAAAAATTATGATTAGTGAATAAATTATAACAATAATAAAACAAAATTAAAAATCAATAAAATCAAAAAAAGAAATCAAATAAAATAAAATAAGAAGATGATGATGCTCATGGATGATTTTAATGGAGTGCTCCTCAGATTTTGTAAAATCACCATTTTTTATAGGTCTTCAAATATTGTTCTTAAAAAATCCTCCAAAGATCTTCATTTAACCAATTAAGCAAAATAATTTTTTTATAGAGAATATAGACACTCTTTTCTTCTCTTTTCCATCCCTTTCTTTCTTTTTTTTTTTATTTTCTTCTATTATCTCCTATCCTTTTTTTCTTGCTGCCTCTCTTCATTTTTTTCTTTTTTTTTGCCTCCTCTATTTGTTTTTATTTTTATTTTTTCCTCCCTTATTTTCAAAGTCAAAACACTCCTTATATAGAGATACGTTTTCAAACCCTAGTTATAAATTGATTCCTAAAAGACTTCTGTTTCCTTAAAAACATTATCAAAATAATTTTAGGAGAATTTCAGACCAATTAGAACTCAATTTTTCCTGAAAAATTCGAGAACGGGTGGAAGAGGTTTAATTACGATCAGAATTGTGTAATTCCGGCCGGAATTACACAATTCCGCATGTAATTCCGATCGAAATTAATGTAATTCTCATCGGAATTAGTATAATTTCGATCGGAATTAGTATAATTTTAATGTAATTCTGATAACTTTTTTTTTCTTTTCTTTACAAAACGGTCCTTGAAAGAATTTAAGTTTTACAATTAGATTCTTAAAAAGCATTGCAATTTAGTCCATGAAAACATTAAATTCTTTCTTTGAAAAAATGCAATCAGACCCATGAAGTCTCAATGTTCAAGTATTAAAGACCTATTCATGATATTTTCATCATTGGAGTTTTTTATCGCATCCATCTCTCATAATCCCAAAATTGGATGTCTACAACAAGCTTTAACGAGTCGAACTTAAAGAAGGTCGGGTTTCGCTCCTTTAGCTTACAAGCCTAAAAATGGAGTTTAGGCTTGGCTTTTTTAGTTTAAAAAACGAACTCGAATGAGTTTTTTAACACATAATGAACTGTTACGCTCAATTACACCCTTAGTTGCACTAAATCCCAAAGACACTCCACCATAGACAATAGATGATTCCTTTATCAGACTTAGGCTAATAATACGCCTTCTGCATAAAGTAAATTATAAATTGCACTAAGACATATTAAATTTAATTATATAAAAAATATATTTGAAATTTTTTACCTTGAAATCATCCTAATAAAATTTCTTGAACGTGATGGGCATATTACTTCATATTTACCCCTCCTCATGTTGCCTTTGATGTATCTTCAGTGTAATGTATGTACTCGCAAAATGATTATATAAATTAAATATGTTAAGAAAAAAAATAAGCATGTCAATATCATATGAAAACATTAATGAACAAGAATCACATTATGCATTTCAAAACTGTTAAGAAATATGTACTTACTTATTATCTCTGACACTAATCGTTGTTTGAATAAGAGTGTGATCAAAATCTGTAGAGACTATAGAGGTTGTCATCTATGGGGATGAGAAGTAATGAAAGATGAAGGCTAAAAAAGAATAGGATAAGAAGGAGTAGAATGAGAACGAGGGGGGGGGAGAAGAGTAACGAGGGAATGAACATCATCGCTGATGAGTGTCTACGATGAATCAAGCTAGGAAGTAGTAGTGGTAATGTTTGTGATGGTGTAGTACCACAACTGGTGGTGGTTGTGATGGTCTAGTGACTGACATTGATGGAAATTATGGATGACATCTGCCTATATCTACACCCAAAATCATGAAATATGAATGAAATTTCTATCAAAATTTTAGTAGTGTTTTGTTTATAATAATACTTTACAAGACCTTGTACAAAGGTGAAAAATTCAAAATTCACTTGTTCATAAAAATATCACAATAAATAATTATAAATATTATTATAAATGAATACCAACAAATAATGAAAATGGTGTTTTAATATCTAGCCTCACTAAATTAAGTTACATTTTAATAAAATGTCAATATAGATTTATAATAAAATATTTTTTGTATTGTATATAACATTTGATTAATGTGATTATATAAAATTTTATATAAGTGTTTTTTTGTTGTAGTGTTAAACCTACAAATAAAAAATATACCCAGATAATCCGTCATACATCACCAATTACTTCACACGTGTTCACATTCCTATAATATTGCAGATAATTTAAATTTCAACCAATTAAAATTTTAAATATAATTTGAATTAAAATTTAAAGTTTTTGATACATTGAGATTGTGTGTCTTTTGACTAATGGTGACTTTGAATGTAGATTTGACATGATCAATTAGTTCAAAACACAAAGACTCATTAGTAAATTTTGATAAGAAATAATCACACGTTATCGATCAAACTTGTCATGATTCTCGTGTAGATATTTTCTACTAAAATTTATTGTCAATGTTTGTGTGTTTAAACTAATTTATCTAGCCAAAACTGCATTCAAAGTCACCATTTTTCAAAATACGAAAACAATTTCAATGTACTTAACTTCATGAAAATTGAATGATATTAACTTAGTTAACAATTTCTCTAAATATATTCACAAATGTAATAAATTAAGTCAAGTCACCAAATTCAAAAAATTAACTAAACTAACTATTTTTCTAAATATATACATCACATCATTAATATAAATTCAAGAAATTCAAAAAATTAACTAAATTAACTAAACTGACTATTTCTCTAAATATATACCTTACATCATTTATCTAATTTAACAAAATTCACAATATTAACTAAAATAACTAAATTAGCTAAATCATTTCAACAAAATTATTTATCATAAATAACTAAATTATTTCAAATTGTAATATACAAATACACAAAATTAACTAAATTATTTATATTCTCATTCACAAAATTCACTCAGTTAACTACATAAATTAACTAATTAAGTTGCCTACATGAACTACATTCACTAAGTTAAACTAAATAAACTAACTACATTCTCTAAATATATTCTCAAATTATATAAATAAATTCAATAAATTAACAAAATTAATTAAGCTAACTAAATTCTATAAATATATTCTCAAATTAGGTTAAAAAATCACAATGTTTACATATTAATTAACTAAAATAATTAAATTATGTAAAATAACTAAATTCACAATATATTTCAAAGAAATTATTTATCATATTAACTAAAATAACTAAATTCTCTAAAAATATTCTTAAACTATTTTATCTAAATTCATAAATCTAAATTAACAAATGATACATGCGCGCACACACACACACACATATAGACCTTATCAGCAGTGGAAGATGACCAAGGGTGATGGTGATATGAGCCAAGGGTGGAGGTGGTGTTGGTTTCATTTGCTTTGTTGCTGGGCAGAGGTGCTGTGGAGACTTCAATGGTAGCATGTCTTTGTTGGTAGTGGCAAGGTTGAGCCTGTGATATGTGGTGGTTATGTGGTTGTACAGTTGAGGAAGAGAACAACCCTAAAATTTTTCAATTTTTTTCTATTTCAATCAAGCTGTGTTGGTGTCAAATTATGTATAGTTTTAGGTCTTTAATTTATATGCCTTTTTCACATCTTAATTAGCATTTAGTATAAAAAAGCATATAGAAATAGATACTTTTTAGTTTTCATTATTTTTGATAGGGAAAATGAGTTATGGAGGTGATTAGTGAATCTGAGAAGCAAAAGAAGAAGATAAAGGAATAAAGTTATAGTAGAGCAAGTAATTGTCACGAGCATGGCTTGAAGCGCAATTGCAGGATGCCCAAATGCCAGCCCTAATTGATGATGAGCCTTTTGCATTTGCAGCTTTACACGTGATCATGGTTATCCATTAAGCTAAGCTTTTATCACGAGCGCAGATACTGCATGATCGCGACCCTATCACAAAAGGCCCTTTTGTGCGAGCGCAGTTTATATGTAATTATAGGCAGTTCGTTTCCAGTACAGAACATGCTAAGGTGTACTGATTTAAGGAAAATATCTAAGGGAGGTGACATGACATATTCTAGAAGGGCTAAAAAGGATAAAAGGCACGAATTACTTGGGGAAGAGAAAAGATTTTGGCTCACTCACAAGAAACACACAAGGAGAGGAGAGAAAGAATAAAAGAGAAGAATAAAGAAAACAAAGGAGAAAAAGAAGATAAAGAAGAGACTCATTTTAAAGATTCAAGCTCCTTTGGATAACATTTCTCACTCTTTATCTTATCCTATTCTCTTATTGTGTAATTTGAATATTGAATAATAAATTTAATAGCCATGAGTGGCTAGTTACTTTTATGTTATTGGGATTTTGGAAACCCATTTAATTTAAGTTCATTTAATATATTAATTCTTATTTATAAATTACATATGGTGTTTATTGAGCGTGTTGAGTATTGTATTATGCCAAATGCAATCTTTGTTTGAATCTATGCATTGAGAAATAGTGGATTCAATAGACCCATAAATACCTGTTAGAGTTATCAATGACTTGAGAAAGCTTATGTATATCTAATCCTCTTTAAGTTTGTAGAATGCCTTGCAATTTATATTTGATCTTATTGTATAATGATGATGAGAATTAATTCATATTGTGAGATTTGATTGAAGCTTATTTGTGACATTAGCATTGCTTAAAAGAGATTGTTATTTGGTTTACAAACACTTGAGGTGTGCAATAGAACTTGAACTAATATATTATTTGACTTAATGATAATGTGGTGTACCAATTTCCCTAATAGCATACCTTTCCCATTGATTGTTTTCTTATTATTTTGACTTATAATTGCTTGTTTTATATTCCTTTGTTTAGTTATTATTTTAGTTTCTTAATTGCTTTAATCAAACCACCATTGATTGTTCTAAACAAATATGGTTGAGGTTAATAGGTGTTTAGTCCTCAATTCCTATGGAGACAATACTTTACTTATCACTTTATTACTTGTTCGACCCATGCACTTACGGTAGTTAGTCACTAAGTAACAAGCTGAAAGAGGAAGGGGGCTGCTTTACCCTTTAAGTTTTGTGATGGACAAATCAATCGCTAATCTATTATTGAATTTTAGGGTTTTTTGTCTAGTAACTCAGAGATTGAAAAAGTTGTCACTATTTAATGAAGGCTTGTAATCCATAGTTAATTAATGACGGATAAGTTATCACTAATCGATGATTAACACAGTGGCATCAATCATCTGCCAAACTTTCATAATGATTTTATTTATCCATCATTAAATCTGTCTCTAATTACTTTGTGTTTGTCTACTATCCATTACCCATCATTAATTAATGACTAAAATAATTCGTCACTAATATCCATCCTTATTTTACATATTTTCAGTAGCATTAAAGTAAAAAACTGGGGTCATTAGAGATTCATTGTACAAAAGTTAAAGTCAACACTACTACTACTTAATTTAATATTTTTAGATAATAATTATTATCTAAAGTGTAATTTTATAAAAAATTCCAAAAAAAATTAAAAAGGAAAAAAAACTTATCGATTAAAAAAAATGCCTCGAGATTCAAAAAGTAAAAGTTGTTTTTAGTAAAAATCGGGGGTTTAGTTCATCATTGGTACCACAAATTTGGACCATGTTTCACTTTGGTGCCAAATTTTCAATTTATTTCTTTTCGGTCCTAAAAATTCTATTTTTGTTTCATGTTAAAGTAACTCGAATATATCCAATCAAATTTAGCATATTTGGCAATCGGAATAAGTATATTTTTAATATATTCACTATGTAAGCATCCCATTAAGCGAATTAATTACCTTGTGGGCTTTATAAAATAAATTTTGCTAAAATTTTATTTTATAGGGCCTATAAACAAATTTTGTTTTATAGGGCCAATAAGATGATTAAACTGTTTAATGAGATGCTTACAAGATAAATATACTAAAAATATATTTATTTCGGCTGTCACGTATGTTAAATTTGATCAGATATGTTCGAGATACTTCAACTAGAAATAAAAATAGAATTTTTGAGACTAAAAAGATAAAAATTAAAATTTTGGTACTAAAATGAAACATAGCCATAAGTTATGGTACTAACGGTATAACAAACCCTAAAAATTGGCTCTTTTTTATTGTCTTGAAAATTTCTTTTGCCTCCTTTGACCTTTTTTTTTTTAAATAAACAAGAAGAATTTTGGAGAATATATCTTAACGAATAACTGTGACCATTCCAATTTCTTTGATTCTATAAATAGTAATGGCATTACTCATATAAAATAAAAAAACTAAAAATAATTAAATCTATTAGCCAAATAAAGTAATGTAAAAAAAGGAAATTCACCTCTTTTCATTGAATATTTACATGGTAAAAGTTTAAAATACATAAATATCAAAATTATAATTAAACATTTTCAATACCGTCATATTAATTAAAATTTTTTGCTAATATGAAATTGATAATAATTTATTATGTGAAAACATATGTGAATAAGAATCATATTATACATTTTAAAACTATTAAGAAATATGGACTTATTGATAAGATAACACTTCAGTTACTCTTAGTTGTAACCTTTTATAGTTGTTATTGTATACAACTTTACTTCTTCCTCCTGTAACTCTCTCCACTTGTATAAATTGTTACAATATGTATCAATACAAAATAACATTAGTTAATCACATACAACCATTATTTCATGGTATTAGAGCACGTTAAGGTTTAACAACTGGTTACTCATAATGGGGGACACTTCCACCATGACAAATATAAACATCGCCATTATAAATCCCACCACCACCACCACTTCAAACTAGATACAATCTTTACCTAACATAGCTCATCAATTACCTGCCAAATCAAACTCAACAAATTACTTGTTGTGGCAAGCTCAGTTATTGCTGTTACTTAATAGCTATAACCTTGTTGGAGATGTCAATGGCACAACAATAGCACCAAATCAAACTCTGGAAGATGGTTGTGTTAATCCGGCATATCATCAGTGGTTTAAGCAAGACCAACTCATTTTGAGCTGGATTTTTGGTTCCATTCCGGAGGCATTTATTCCTCAAGTAGTTAGTGCTTGAACAACATCCGTATTATGGGAAAAATTAGCAAATTCCTATACAGCTGGATCCAAAGTTCAAGTGCACATACTCAAGTCGTAATTTTTTAAGCTAGTAAAGAAGAACTCTAAATCGATTGCTCAGTATACTCAATGAGTAAAAATGATGTTTGTTTAACTCGCAATATTGAATAATTCAGTCTCCAATGGTGAACTTGTGTAAGTCATTTTGAATGGCCTGAATTCTTTTTACAGACACTTTATTCATTCTTTGTAATAAAGACCAGACGATGTTACCTATGATGAACTTTGTGGCTTACTACTCTGTGAAGAAGAAGACTTACAATCTAAAAATTCAATAAAAATCACCATCCCTCCTATAGCTCACTTAGATAATACACAAGGTTGAGGCAGATGATCACCTTCTTACTGTGGTTGTGGCGGTCATTTTAGTCGAGGCAAGGGACATGGCTAGAACAATGGAGGTTGTCAATATTCATCAAACTTTTATTCCCCTCCCTCAAAAAGTTATTCATTGTGCTATAAGTGCTGCAGATTTGGCCATCAAGCCAATCAATGTCCAACAAACAGAAATAAAGGGATGAACTGAATTGCTTCCTTACCATTCTTTTACAAACCTTCATCACACATTGCTACCTCCTCTTCATCCACCAATACTCAACCATGGGTCCTTAACACTGGTGCTACACATCACTTTACCCCTTACCTTGAAATATGAGTTTACAATCTGATTATCATAGTTAGGATGAAATCCGAATTGGAAATGGTAAATCACTCCCTATCACTCATACATGTTTTGCATTACTTTATTCCTCTACTCATTCTTTTTTATTAAATCCTATTTTACATGTTCCTAACTTTTATTGTAATTTATTGTATGTTCACTCTTTTTCTAATGCTAATAATGTCTCAATAGAATTTTTCCTTGATCATTTTGATATAAAGGATATCTACATGAGGGTGATCCTTCATTCAGTTCGGAGTGATAATGGTCTCTACACCATGTTTCTGTACTCACAATGTCTTCATGTTGTTCCTTTCACACAATGGCATAATGTTCTCAGCCATGTGAATGATGTCACTATTTGAACTATATTGAATCAATATCATTTACCTTTTAGTTCCCATAAAAATTCTTCTGCTTGTCATGCTTGTAATGTCAGTAAAAGCCATAAGCTACCATTTTCTCTATCTAGTTATCAAGCAAAACAACCATTAGAATTAATTTATTTTTATTTGTGGGGACTTGCACCTATTCCTGTGATTGATGGTAGTCACTATTATGACTATTATAGCAAATATACCTGGATTTATTTTCTTAAATTTAAGTTTGAGGTTCTAAGTATGTTTATTAAATTTTGACACTTAGTGGAAAATTTTTTGAACGTTCCATTAAGTCTTTTTAGGCTAATTGGGGTAGGGAATATCAAGCATTGACATAATATCTCTTGGCTAATGACATTACTAAATATAGTGCTTATCCTAAAACTCTAGAACAAAATGGATGTGCTGAGCATAAACATCGTCATATTGTTGAAACAACACTTGCTTTATTGCAACGTTCTCACGTCCCTAATAAATATTAGAACTATGCCTTTAACACTACAATTTATATCATTAACAGGTTACCCACTATCAAACTTAACAAAAGAACTCCTTTTCACACTTTATTCAAACAAGAACCTAATTATTTACAAATGCATGCATTTGATTGTCTATGTTATCCCTGGTTTTGTCTTTATGCTGATAATAAACTTTCACTACGTTCTTAAGAGTGTGTCTTCATGGGTTATAATAAAATTCTCAAGGTATTTATTTTGTCTTAATTTAAATTCTTTAAAATTTATTATCTCACGCCATGTTCTTTTCAATGACCAAGAGTTTCCATTCATGACTAACTCCAAGATCAACATCAATGATAATGACTCTACACTAACTAAACCTCCCTCAACTATCTTTCTACCATCACTTTATCAATCACATTCTGTCTCAACCACCACACCTATAAGGACTCCTACCTCATCTCAACTTTCACCCTGAAATCTTTTCTATCCCACCTCTTTTATCCTTACCTTCTACCAAATCTCCTTCAACCACTTCAGTAATAACCTCAAACTTACCAAATTCCATAACTCCATCCACCATTACAACACCTGAAACTTCATCATCATTTGGATTACCATTAGTTGTTGATTTTACCAAATCCCAACAACCTCCACTAACTCGATCTCATTCCATGGTAACCAGGTCACAAATAGGTTCCTTAAAAACTTAAATTTTTTCTCTCTACCTAAACACATGAAATCAAACCTACTTGTTATACCTAAATAATTCATCATTCCCATTGGCGAAAGGCTATACAAGTCGAATATGATGCCATGTTATAAAATGCAATATGAGAGTTTGTTCCTCCCTCTTCTCATTAAAATCTTATTGGATCAAAATGGGTTTATAGGATCAAAAGAAAAGCAAATGGCTCAATTGATTGCTACAAGTCATGTTTAGTTGCCAAAGGTTATCACTAATGACCAGGAATTAATTTTACAAAGACGTATAGTTTTGGTAGTCAAACCTGCTTCTATTTGATTGATCATATCTATGGTTGTCTCTTTTAATTAGGGTGTTCGTCAACTTGATGTCTCAAATGCTTTTCTTCATAGTGCCTTAAATGAGGATGTTTTTATGTCTCAACCTCAAGGCTTCATTCATCCAATATTTCCTAATCATGTTTGTAAATTGAAAAAATCTATCTATGACTTGAAACAATCTCCAAGGTAATGGTTTGAATGTCTCAGTTCTTCCTTGCTCTTATTGGGTTTCTAGAGTTCTAAGACTGACAACTCTCTTTACTTTTATCATAAAGGTTCAGATCATCTTTTTTGCCTTATATATGTTGATGACATGATTCTAACTGGCAATAATCCTACACTTCTCCTTGATATTATCAAGTCCATGCAATCATGGTTTGTGGTGAAGGATCTTGATTAATTGGACTATTTCTTAGGCATTGAAGCCAAATAGAGCACCACAGGATTGTCTCTTACTCATACTAAATATATCAATGAGCTGTTGCTTAAAAACAATATGCAATCTGCCAATGCTGTTTCTACACTGGCATCTCCACAACTTCACTTGACTTTTAAGGGTTATTCCTTTTTTATCCTTGCTTATACTGAAGTATAGTAGGTGGCTTGTAGTATGTTTATGTCACTCACCCTGACATTTGCTATTCGGTAAATAAGGTATCTTAGTACATGCACTCACCAATTAATGATCATTGGATGGTGGTTAAGTGCATCTTACACTATTTAAGAGCTACTAGCACACATGGTCTTCTTATTCACCCTTCTTCTAGCTTTCATATATCCACCTACAATGATGTGGATTGGGGCAGAGACTTAGATGATCGCAAGTTTATAATTGGTTACTTTATTTTTGTTGGTCCGAACCTCATATGCTAGGGAACTTGCAAACAACAAACAATTGCACATTCTTTAATTGACTCTGAGTATCAAGCCTTAGCACATACCACAAATGAACTCCATTGGCTCTATCCTTTGTTGCGTGAACTTCAGTAGCCCCTCTCCAAGCTAGTTTTATGGTGTGACAATCTTAGTGCTATATACTTGACGTCCACTTCGATATTCCATTCACGTTCCAAACATCTAGAGATTTATTTTTATTTTGTTAAAGACAAGGTTAGTAAAAATGAGCTTCAAATTTCCTATCTTAACTCCAATGAACAAATTGTAAATGTACTTACCAAGCCATTGTCCAAGACCAAGTTTGCTGAATTTTCTAACAAGTTGACTGTGTTTCCAACATCAGTACAACTTGAGGTAGGGTGATAAAATAACACTTCAGTTACTCTTAGTTGTAACCTTCTCTAGTTGTTATTGTATACAACTCAACTTCTTCCTCCTGTAACTCTCTCCACTTGTATAAATTGTTACAGTGCGTATTAATATAAAATAACATTGGTTATTCACATACAACCACTGTTTCACTTGTCACCACTGACACTAATCAATGTTTGAATAAGAGTGTGACTAGACCCTGTAAAAACTACAGAGACTGTCATATGGGGGATACGAAGTAGTGGAAGGTGAAAGCTAAGAAGTAGAATATGAAGGAGTAGGTAGAGAACGAGGAGGGGAGAGTAATGGGGGAATGAACATCATCACTAATGGGTGTTTGCGATGAATAAAACTGAGAAGTAGGAGCGGGTGGTGTTTGTAATAGTATAGTGACTATAGCTTGTGGTGGCTGTGATGGTCTAGTGACTAATACTGGTGGAAATAATGGATATTGTTTGCCCATTTCTACACCCAAAAACACAAAATTCAATAAAATTTCTAACAAAATTTTAGCAAATTTTCGTCTATAATAACACTTTGCTAAACTTCCTACAAAGGCCAAAAAATTCACTTATTTATAAAAATATTACATAAATCATTATAAATGTTATTATAAATGAATACCAACAAATAATAAAAATATTGTTTTAATATCTAACCACACCAAATTAAGTTATATTTGAATAACATTTTAAAAAAATATTGGTATAGATTTATAGTAACATTTAATCAATGTGATTATTGGTGTTTTTTGTGGGTTAAATATTTTCAAGGTTACCCAACTGTACTCTTGTTACAATTTGATTACTAATCTTTAATTTGTTTACTTTGGATAACCCAACTTTAATTTTGTAAAAAGTATATTGTCTAAAATTTTAGTCCTTCAACTTTATTTTTTTCAATTTAGTCCAGAATTACAAAGAATCATAGCAATTCCTTCTTTTAACTTTTTCCATGGCTCTAATGCCACTAAGGGTAAGGGTAGGTCTACTCTTACTAGTAGAAATAATTCATCACTAATATCCATCTTTATTTTACATGTTTTTGGTAGTGTTAAAGTCAAAACTAAGGGTCATTAGAGATTAATCATATAAAAGTCAACACTGCTCTTACTTAATTTAATATTTTCGGATAATGATTATTATCTTATTATAGGTGAAGTGTAAAAAAATTAGAAAAGATAAAAATTTGTCGATTGAAAAAAAAAAAGCTTCCAGATCCAAAAGGTAGAAGTTGCTTTTAGTACAAATTGGCTCAATTTTATTGACTTGAAAATTTCTTTTACCTTCTTTGACCTTTTTTTGGAAATAAACAAGAAGGATTTTGGAAAATATATCTTTACGTATAACTTACCGTTCCAATTTTTTCGATTCTGTAAATATTAATGGCATTATTCATATAAAATAAAAAAACTAATAAATCTATTAAATAAATAAGGTAATTTAAATAAAAAAGGAAATTCACCTTTTTTCCATTAAATATTTATATGGTAAAAGTTTAAAATACATAAATATCAAAATTATAATTAAACATTTTTAATACTGTCATATTAATTAAAAAATTTTTGTAATATGAAATTAATAATAATTTATATATGAAAAAATTTTACCTACTTCAACGATCTCCGAAATAGATTATATCCTTTTGTGAGGATAGCTAAAATTGGTAATCCTAACAAATATGGAGAATAATATTAACATTTTTCTAAATTTGTCTATACAATGGATTCACATATCGTGACTTCTTGCTTATATATACTAAAGAAATTACCCTGCAATAGATGAAAAAGAAAAAAAATGGATTTTCTTCAATCTCCAACTATGCTGCTACTCCTCGCAGCTTTCTTCGTTTCTATTATTTTTCTGCTTTCTCGCCGGAAACGGTCCTATCCTCCAGGGCCAAAAGGGTATCCGATTTTCGGCAATATGGACATCATGGACCAAATTACGCACCGTGGCTTAGCCCGTCTCAGTAAGCAATATGGTGGTCTTTTGCACCTCCAGATGGGCATGCTCCATGTGATTGCTGTGTCCACGCCTGAAATGGCTAGAGAATTTCTTCAGGTTAAAGATAGCGCCTTCGCCAACCGACCAGCCAACGTTGCGATAACCTACTTGACCTATGATCGCGCCGATATGGCGTTTGCGAATTATGGCCCGTTTTGGCGTCAGATGCGCAAGATCTGTGTCATGAAGGTGTTTAGTCGGAGACGAGCCGAATCTTGGGCGTCAGCACGAGACGAAGTGGACTCGGTGGTTCGAAAGGTGATGGAGAATACTGGTTCGAAGGTTAATATTGGTGAACTAGTTTTTTCACTGACTAGGAATATAATATATAGGGCTGCTTTTGGAGCAGTTTCTGATGAAGGACAAGAAGAGTTCATGAAAATTTTGCAAGAGTTTTCGAAACTTTTTGGAGCTTTTGATATTTCAGATTTTTTCCCTTGTTTGGGTTGGTTCCATACACAAGAGTTCCACAAGAGGCTAGCTAGGGCACGACAATCGCTAGATAGGTTCATTGACAAGGTCATCGATGAACACATAGCCAAGAAGAAAAAAGGCTTTCAGGAAACTGAAACAGATATGGTAGATGAATTACTAGCATTTTACAGTGAAGAAGTTGCCAAAAGTGGTTACTACGATTCACAATCTAACACCGTTAAGCTCACCAAAGATAACATCAAAGCTCTCATCATGGTAACAAATTCTTGCCTATACTCAAATTCTTGCTTATATAGGTTACAAATCTAACAATAAACTCGGAAAATGCAAGAATTTTCCTACATTTTATCCCTTAAAGACAGCACAAAAAGAAAATGCTTGACTTGAATGTATTTGCACGCATGTACTTGTCTCTGCAGGATGTGATGTTTGGTGGAACTGAAACTGTAGCATCAGCAATAGAATGGATAATGGCGGAGCTATTAAATAGTCCAGCAGAACTAGAGAAAGTGCAGCAACAGCTAACAGAAGTTGTTGGACTGGACCGTAAAGTTGAAGAATCCGACGTTGAAAAACTGACCTACCTCAAATGCGCTATGAAAGAAACTCTACGTCTTCACCCTCCAATTCCTCTCCTTCTTCATGAGACTGTTGAGGACAGCATTGTTTCAGGTTACAGAATTCCAGCGAGATCACGTGTCATGATTAATGCATGGGCTATCGGGCGAGACCCGAACTCATGGGCTGACCCAGAGAAGTTCAACCCCAGTAGGTTTTTGGAAGATGGGGCACCGGACTTTAAGGGAAGTGATTTTGAGTTCATACCATTCGGGTCGGGTCGGAGGTCATGCCCAGGTATGCAGTTAGGGTTGTATAGTGTGGAGTTGAGTGTAGCTAATTTGCTTCATTGTTTTAAGTGGGAATTGCCTGATGGAACAAAGGCTCATGAGCTTGATATGAGTGATATGTTTGGACTTACTGCACCCAGAGCTAAGAGACTTGTAGCCGTACCTACTTACAGGTTGAATTGCCCATTTTGAAGTGAGAAGAGAAATGGAGAAGTGGATGCATGTGTAGATATGGGTTAGATTTAGTAGTCAAAATAATAAGAATAATAATAACACAATGATGATACATGATCTTAAGAATTGAAGATCCAATATATGTAATGTAATGACTGGAGATAACAATATTTTAATTTATTTTCTTTTCCATGCCTTTAAAGAGAAGTTATCACTTGACTACTTTTTTATTGGTCGGTTTATTTTCTTTAGTCAGATTAATAATAGTGAATTGTTATATTATATACCTTGGAAGTTTCAATTACCTTAAGAAAAAACCTCACACATTTTCTAGTTATTTGCCATTTGCTTGATCTTCTGAAACCTAAACTTTTGATGAGGGGATGGTTGGCTAAAGTAGTAATTTGCCCTCTAAATTTGGATGCCATGGTCAATTAGTTTGGAAAGTAACTTTTTGACCAATTATTCCACCAACTTGACAAATATAGTCAATATAGTTAAATGCAGTTCAAAACAACTTTTTTTTAACTAATTCATCCAAAACTTTTATACATTGACTAATTACATCTAATTTATCAGATTTTAAATATGTAAAACATGAATTACAAAAATTAAATTTAAAATTTTTATTCTTTAGATAATAAGTTTTCAGTTTAAAAAATAAATAATTAATTAAAAATTAAAATATAGAAAAAATATAATTATTTTTCAAATTTTTTTAAAAAATTTAAATTCAACTGATTATTTTTAAAATTAAAAATTAAAAAATTAAGTTGCTTCTATTTAACTTTTCAATTATGATCAAACAGTGCTTGCATATTTAACAAATATTATTTTCAAAATTTGTAATTTGTAATTTTTAAATGTTGTTAAATTTAAATCACATATTCACTTATTTGAGAAAATTTTATAAAAATTCTTAATTTAAAAAATTTAACAATTTAATTTTTAAAATTATGTGTCTTAACTTTTTAAATTTGATATAAACTTAACCAAATTACTAATTTATAAAATATTTTGGATAAATTAATTATAAATAATAATTTTGAGTAAATTTAATTTTATTATTTTATCATAAAAAACACATCTTCCTCACTTTATATGTAGGTAGGTTAAATCATTATTTATTTATTAAATTTAATCAAAATATTATATATATTAGTGATTAAATTCAATTTATATCACATTCAAAAATATATACAAGATGCAAAACTTTAATATTAAATTTCTTTTAAAAAATTTTAAATAAGAACCTTTCTAATTTTTCTCTATTTCTTTATATATATTTAAAGTTTTAATGATTTCAAACTCTTACTTTTACTCATATACTTTTTTTTTTAAATTTCTTAATATATATGAGTGAAAAATTAAAAATTGTAAAAATGATAATTTTGATTTAATTTTTAGTGAAAATTGAAAAGTTGACTAGATGGTGCAATTTAATTTTTAAATTTTAAATTTTAAATTTCAAAAACAATAGATGTTTTTATTTTTATTAATTTTTCTTTTTTTATGTGGATGTATGATTTTAAATTAAATTAAAATTTAAAAATTTTAAAAATAATATTTTATGATTTACCTATAGTTACATTTTTTTTTATGTTCTTAGTCTTTTATTTTAACTCACATACTTTTCATATGTCTTAATATCTATTTAATGATTTTTAAACCCACAACAATAATTATTTAATAATATAATGAAACTTATTTTTTTTTACTTTTTTAAAAAATAATAGATCATTTTAATTTAAATTTATGTAAAAATTTTAAAATGATATGTTTCTATATTTTAAATTTTTACTAATTCATGACTTATTTTAAAATTTGAAAAATTGAATCCAATTAGTCAACATATAAAGTTTTTGGGATGAATTAATTTAAAAAAATATATTAATTGACTATTTCTGAGAAGCTCATCTCGACTAATTGGTCAAATTTATCAAATTGATGGGATAATTAACTAGAGAATTAATTGACCTTAATTTATTCCCATGTTGCCATTATGTATGGTCAAATGATGATTTCAATTCCATTGATCCACGACGGAGGAGATGAGCATATTTGACAATCCAAACCTTCATATGTTTCCAAATAATTAAGAATTAATGGACCGACATCTAGTTTTTATTTTTCTAATATGCTTCGCATCTGTATCATCAACTAATCCACATTTGGTGTAAGCTCACAAATAAATTCGCCCTTATCTGCATGATATAATTCTTGTTCATGACAGAAGCAAGCAGTGCATAGAAATTTTAAAACCCAAGATTTTTGTTAGGTCAACAATAATATGCTGACTTTACGGGATGAAGGAAAAGGACAGGAAAAATTTATATAATGTTCTATAATTTTCATTTACCATTACTTCTTTACTACTAAATTTTTATTATAAATTCTAATATATCATCAATATTTATTTCCAATGAAAAAATTTATATAAAAAATAAAGTATTATTATTATTAAAACAACAACATAGTTATTGAAGAAATAAATTATATTAAAATTCTTTTATTAAAGATAAATTTAAATTTTTTAGTATAAAGTATATTATAATATGTTTGAATGCTATTTACCAACGTAATATTTATTTTTGGGATTTAAAATAATTTGATTGTTGAATATTTTTTTTCTTTTGTTTATTTCAAATTAAGGAAAATTACAATCATTTCTTGAGATTTGTCAAACTCACTAATCCAAATATATATTTTCAAAATTCAACTAATAACCCTCTCACGTTTAATTTTGTGAACTATTTTCCCTTTCTGTTAACTAAATACCCTCTTAGGTTTTATATTTTTAATATAATCTTAAGGAAGTATTTAGTTAGTGGAAAGGAAAAATTGTTAATAAAATCAAATTTTAGAGGGCATTAATTGATTTGAAAAGGCAAAGATAAACTGGTGAATAAGAACAAATCTTGAGGTGATTGTAATTTTCCCTTCAAATAAATAAAATGACATTTATCAGTTTAGAATACACATTGAGTTAGCAAGTTCAATATTAATAAATTGATTAATTATTAAAAACTCTTATTAATATATAATTATAATTCTATCAATTGCCAATTAGTAACTTTAAATTATTATTTAGAAATTAGTATTTACAAGTTTAATTACTAATTCCATATAATTCAAAACAGTTTCGAACAATTCAAAACGATTCTAGATGGATCTAGATTCGAAGAATTTAAAATTTCAGGTTCCATCTAAACAAAAATTTTCAGAACAATTTGGTCTCAACAAAGCATAGATATATTCCTAAAGCACATTCACTTAGCATTATTTTTTACTTCTGTTTCTCCATAATGGCATGAAAACGTAATCATGTGAGTAGAGTTGCAAAAACAAACTGTCCTTGTATCTCTAATTAAACCGACTACTGATCTAAGTCCAGCCATGTGGGCATTGCCTCTTTTTACAAGAAATGACTATCAAACAATGACACTGCTTTTTTTTTTTTTTTTTTTTTTCTTTTTACTTTATCAGGCAATAGTTGCCAACAAAAAAAATGAAATTGGCATTCTTACTAAAAATTTTGCCAATCAACACCAAAGTAAATGAGAACTACAATAAGATACGAAGAACGGCAAGCCCAACTGCAGATATGGAGACAAGGGTACCTATGCAATATTTGATCACATCATACTTTGCAGCTTCCAACTGGGCTCTTAAAGCATGAATTTCCTGTAGCTCAAAAACAAACACAACGAACGGTCATAATATTACTCCATAAACACTAAACCCAGAATTTTGCAATGGAAATAGCTAGGCTCACCCGGTCCAGCTTGTTTGTGAGGTTGTTGGTTTCTGCATTCTGATTAGCTAACTCATCGCGTATGCGCCTACACCCAAATAAGTTAAAAGATAAAGTAGAGGTGGAAAAAGAAAGGATTCAATGGGAAATGAAATAAAAGTCACACTGAAATCAGTACTGATGAAAATGCCTAATATCATTGTTCATTAACAGAATATATACAAAGAAATGTTTGTTTAATAATAATTCAGTTAATCAAATCATGATACGAAGTGAAATTATCTCTTTCCCATCAGCAACAAGCCCTTAACACCGAATCTGTCTGACTTCCCTTTTTCTTCCCCTCTTCCTCCTATCTCTCTAATTGGTGCATTTCAAAGAAAAAAAAAGGCAACTAATATATTTGGAGGATCTGACCTTTTCCGATTCTTCCATTTAACAACCATATGCACAGATTTATAGAAAAAATAAAATAGATGAGCAGAGATTTGGATTGGTATCAACAAAGAATTAGTTTAGTATATCATCATTATCAGTTGACTTGCAGTACTTCCCATTTTATCCACAGATCAGGGATCCATTGTCATTACTCCACCGGCACTCATGATTCATTCACATAATGAACAGAGCATCACTTTTGGCAGATTATACGGCTCAGTACATAACTATTTATTTTCCTTACCCTCTTTCAAGATTTAAATCCAAACGCTGCCCAGCTGTGACCTTGTCAATTTCATACCTGTTTCAGAAAGTAAAGTTTTTAGTTGTGAATGGCAAAACATTAAACATTCAAATATATATTAGTAAACACGAAACACTTGCTAGAACAAACCTCAGTTCACTGCGCATTTTCTCAATGTCACCCCGCAATTTTTCAGTCTCACGTTGTAACATAGAAAAATGATGCTCCTGCAGTATAAAAGATTCTTCAGAAATAATTAACACAAGGACTAAAGATAGTTCCTATAAAACCAACTGTATTAAAAGTATTAGGATTTTCAAGGATGAATGTGTCAAAGACAAATTTTATGTTTTCAAATTACTTATTTTACAAAACACAAAACAAAAAGAAAATATACGTAAAGTAAATTGTTTTTAAAAAAAGGATATGAAAGAAACATTTTACTTTTTTACATTAACTTAATCTAAAATGAAAAAAAAAAAAAAAAAGAAGAATGTAAAATAAGATATGATTGTGTCAGCCTCAAATACTGCTTAGCATAGAATGAAGCATATTATGTTGCTGCAACTCAAAGACATATTCTGGAGTTAATCAGATGTTTTAGAACAGTTACCAGACCGTATATTGCACCATCCAAAGAGATTTCAAATAACAGAATCACAAAATGAAGAAGGGCAAAATAAGAAATAACTTCAAAAGAAGTGGCCCAGTCTATGCTGCTACAGAAATATTTTTTAAATTATCTCCAAATGAATTTCTTTTGTCCTATTTGATATTATATTGATTTATTTTCTAGTTACTATCGATAAACAAGCTGACCTCAAAACTTTCAGCTGGCTCTCTTGCATAAAATCACTCTATAGCCTCGCCAGTATTTATTAAGTTTGGGAGAGAGAGACACAGAAAGAGAGAGAGATCCATTTTAAGTATTTGGGCAGTTACAGACAAAGGAATCAAACAAAGCTCAAAGATTTGACGTTTATAGAAAGGTGTCATGCTCAATCCTCTTCTTGATTGGGTACAAAATTTTCTGCTTTGATATTTCTTCTCCTTCAGCTTACAGCAAAGAATTACAACTTCTGTAAGTTAAACACAAAAGGATATGCAGAAACATATATGAATAGATGGGCTCCAGGACCCTGAAAAAAGCCTAATAGACAAGTTTTTTCTGTACACCTCTTCTTTTTTGAAGTTATGAACTTAACCAGAGGCAAGTGCCAAACAGAAGATCCTTGTTATGCTTGTTAGATAAATGACTAAACATACAACCACATGGTATTTTGGACAACAAGATTATGATATTAGTAATTCTGATGGAGATGCCACATATGTTAAGAATAATTGAAATATTCAGCAACAAGGTTTCCATATGATAAGAATAACTGCTTATTCGATGAAATGCATTCAAGTGTCAAATAGTGAACACCGTGCATGTAAAATTTTAATAACAAATTCCATGGAATAAGACAAAATGAGCAGATAGGCAAGAAGCTGAGTGAAAAAGCTTTTCTGGAGATGACAATTTGATCATCTTAATCATCCCATGTTCAAATAGAATGTATGTATCCTAGTTGCCCCAAAGTAGTATAAGGGATTCAATGCCTTATAGGTTACTGCCTAAATAATTTTAGATTGAGCCTTCTCTTTAATGAGAAGTTGAATGAAAGACCGCCATTTAACAATGGAGGTGATAGGCATTCAGCAGAATTAGAAAAGTTGAATGCATAATGGATGCTTGAAATCCCAAGCAACTTCCTCACTATTTGGTATTTACACATTGTTTGAGGCCTTGTGTTCAAAAGCAAGAGGCAACAAAATAATATGCTCTTTGTCTAAGATGTGATTCATCCATGCCCAACCTAGCTCTAATAATTGTCACATTTTTGTAGTGATACGAGCTATTGCACCAGCAGTCTCCTTCCAGTGTAGGATGGTGCTGAGAGAAAGTTACCAAACAAGCCCTTATGCTACAAATCAAAAGAAAGCAGGCTACAGAAATAAAGCTGCAGGGAACAAATTTTCACTCTCTTTAGTAAGTGTATAAATCAAATCTTTAAGGTATAATTCCTATGGTAATGAGATTTTTTGGGATCAAGAATTAACAAAATCACTCAAATGACAAGTGCAATCTTCAGTTGCTGGCAAGATATTATACGAAGAAAAAAAGAAAGAAGAGGGTTTTAACAGAGCAGAGTCTTATAAAATATATCATTACAAAATGTGAGCACTTAAAGCCTTCAACCTAGGTGCCATATAATAGAAGAACATACTAAGCATGAGCAATCAAAAAAAATTCTAGAAGAGGACAAATAGGGTGGAGAGAGGACTTAAAATGTCAAAGAGCTCATAATCTTGAGTTCTAGCATGAAGTAGCGTAAGAGATACGTTCAACAAGGTGAAAAAGGAAGCCTTAAATTGAATAGCATAAATAAAGAATTGATAAAAATTTTCTGCAAATAAGTTCCCTCTAGATGATTGAAAATTTGGAAGCCTTCTAAATTGAAGTTCCATTTTCCATTAACTACACCAAAATTCTTAAGTTTGTGATTTGGAAAAAATTTCTTAAATCGCAAGTTTTAGGGAGATTTCTGTAATAAATACCCAGTACTCAATAATGAATCTTTAAAGATCAATTCTACTAACATTCCATTTATTGCCACTCATAGGCTAGTAAATCAAATCCAAGGATTTACCCTCTTATTATTTGCTTAATAAACTTCAAAAAAATCGAGCAAACCCATGTTATCACAAGCATCTTAAAAATGCCTTAAAAGAACAACATCCTAAAAATGCTCTCATATGTTGGTGCTGATATTTTTTCATGCTCCCAGCTTGGCCAAATGACCGACATAATGATAGTGTAAGTGAGGAAAGGGAGAAGTTTTTTTTTTTTTTCTTGCAGATGGGGCATGGTTGTTGGGGTGGAAGATAAAGCATGAGGAAGCAACTTAACATTTATCCATTGCTTTATCATCAAGACTTCCTTTCCTTTGATATTCTAGTTAATTGCTTCCAAAGTCCTAGTTGAAAGGTCCTACATATTTTATGAAAGGGAAAAAAAAAAACACAGGACAGCTAATTCAGACTCATGGAACACATACTATGATGTGGTTCACTATAGCATATAATCATATACTTCCTATTTCTCTCATTCAAGAGATCAAATAATTCAAACACACTTCCTATGACTAGGCACAATCCCAAAAATTTCAAAACAACGAGATTCCTAAAGGCTACAAATCTTCATTATTTAGCAACAAAGGAAAAGATGACATACAATGTTCCTAATATTTAATAATAAAGAAAAAATATTTTAAAAAATTCCTTCTCTTAATCAGAGAGAGGTTCCTATAACAATGTTCCTAATATTCACACATTATTTTATCATTTGCACACCAAATGCTTGTCAAATGGAAGAATGGTACAAAACAAATATGATCACCAAAAGACTCAACCTCAAGTTTTGCTTGTATGTATGATAGGACATTTAATGGGTCAGCACTAGTAAGTGATGGTGTTCATTTTCTCATATTATCCACTTCCTGAACCGCTAGATAAATTCCAAATAGCTTTGAACCATCCTTTTCTTTCTTTTCACTAAAGCCTAATACATTTGAAGTTAACTAAGAATGTAATGGAAACTGCTCCCAACTGCAGACCAAAAACAACCTAATTTTATCATTAATCAGATTTACTTGTCACCAAATTCTTGACTTCCAACAACATAATAAAGAAAATGCCTAGGTGAAGGTATAGAAATCAGCAAGAATGATGATTTAAAATACCATCCTAAAAGAAATAACTGATATAACTGTGACATTATATTTAGACCTAATTTTTAATTCAGCCACATCCAAGTACGAAAGAAAATATCATGATACCAATGACACAAAAGCATGTTAAAATAAGAACAATATTCACACTGCTGCAGATAGAAGGAAAAAAAACACCCTTTTATGCATTATAATAAATCATTGGGCTGTCCATCATGCTAAACTAGAATCCACACTTGGACATGCAATTATTGAAGAAACTATCAATCACACACCTCTAAAGGTTACACTATATGTATGCACCAGCATATTTTATAATGTTTTATGTCACATTGGCACTTTGGCATGTAATATGAACTCATGATACAAGATTCTTCAAAAAAAAAAAAAAAAAGTCTTCCTTTTCCACGGCCAATCTTTTATGCTTTTGAAATGGCGCAAAAGTTCTTGAAGAGTAATCAATCAATATTCTAAATTTTCTAAAGAGGCCACAACTCTTTGTTCAATCTCTAAATTAGTCCCAAGACAAGAATACAATCCTAAACATTAATGGTTCAAACAATCTCACCAAGACATTACCACACATTTCTTGGATTCTTAAAAAAGATTTGATATTTCATGCAGAAACAGTCAAGATATATAAAAATCATATACAAAGCTACACTCTACAAACAACAAATAAAGAGTGAAAAAATACCTGAGAACTCTGCACTTGAGACTTGAACTTTGAAAGATTTGATTCTTGAAGCATTTCACTCTATCAAAATTTCAAAAACATAACAAAATCATAATCTAACAATCAACCTAATTTCACAGTAAAAACATCAAACATTTGACATGCAAAAAAAAAAAAAACTTTAAAAAATAAGGAAAAAATTGAAAGTAAAATTAAATTACCCTCTGCATTTCAGCCTTGGAAACAAAAGACTGCGCGACATTTTCTAAACTATCATTTAAAACTTCAGTAATAGCAGAAGTAATAGCCTCTGCTTGCTTTGACGGCACACCTTGAGCTTCCAAACTTCTCACCTACACAAAGTTAATAATTAATTAATAAATAAACAAAAAGAAACCATTTAAAAAACAGAAAGACAAGCTATTATGGATTACCAGAGCCAATGTATCCACAAGAAATGCGCGTTTTCCGTTGGGATTAACGAGTTGCGATATGTGTCTATAGTCAAATCGATTAGAAACACAACTGGAAGTCGAAGAATTGATGAATCGAAACTTGGTGGAGTAAAATGCAGAATTACACCCTAATTGAACCACACGCTTCCTTAGAGCCATGAATTTCTAATAGCAAATGAATTGAAAACAAGAAACCAATTGCTACAAAGAGATAAAAGTATCGAATTTGTTCATTTTTTTTGCGAGTTATTGAATCTCAAAGGGTTCAAAAGAATTTTTCTTAAAAAAAAAAAAAGAAAAGGGAGAATTGCAGTTGTGAAACGAAATAAGGGAGCGGAGAAACACTTCTAATTTTTTTTCCTTTTGTTAAGTGTTTATAAGAGAGAGAGAGATGGCCCCTTGCTTGCTGCGCAAATTTATGTTTTATATTTTTGCCCAATACTCAGCCGTTTTTAATGAATTTTACTTTGGAGGCAAAATTCATTTTGAGGCACTTAAATTTATTGTTTTTTAAATTTTAAACCCCTCAAATTTTATTTTATACATTTAGACCCTTAAATTTTACAAAATTTAAATTTTAAACACTTCTATTAATTTTTTAATATAAATTATTTACTTTTGATCTTTAAAATTTTATATTTCTAACATATACATCATTTTTTATCTTTTAACACTTATATCACTTTTAAAATTTTTTACTGATAAAAAAATAAATTTACTTATTTTAATGTATAATATTTTAAATCAAAAACATAAATTTATATATATATATTTTAAATAATTTTAAGATAAAAAAATAATAAGAAAACTACTTTTTTTTACAATATTTTAAATTATACTAGTTTTATTTTCAATAAAATTTATATATTCAAAATAAAATATTATGATAAAAAAAACCATAATTAGAAGAGATTATGATAAAAAAATTTTATAATTCTTTAAATTTTATATTTTATATAATTAATACAGTTTTTAGTTTTTTTTACAAAATTTTAATTAAATTATTATGAATAATTTTTTATATACCAATATATGTCTGTATATCACCAAAACGGTAATAGATTTTTCAAGCAACTCAAACTTTTTATAACTTAACATTCATTTTTTTTATTATGCTTTTTGTGTACATGAAAAAAAAATTATATTATAAAAATTTATTCAAAATAATTTAAAAAATTGTAAAAAATAGTGATATTATTATAATTTTTTATCTTACCATTAACTTTTTTTTTTAATTTTTAAAATTTAAAATTATTTAAATATGTATATAATAATTAAAAATATTAGAAATTAAAATAAGTAAATTTATTTTTTATCGGTGAAAAGATTTTAAAATGATATAAATGTTAAAAAGTAAAAAGTGATATAAATATTAAAAATATAAACTTTCAGTAACTAAAAGAAAATAATTTATGTTAAAAAATTGATGTAAGGGTTTAAAATTTTAAACCATTGATGTTTAAGGGTTTATATGTACAAAACAAAACTTGAGGGGTCTCAAGATGGATTTTGCCTACTCTGTATTCCATGGGGACTTTAATTTTTACAAACTAAAAGATATTTTATTAATAATCATCGTGATAATTACTAAAATTACAAATAAAATAGATAAAAATTAACTAAAATCTGTTTTACTAGTAACTTTTTTTAAAAATATTTAAAAATATTAACAATTCATCATTAATATTTCAAGTATTTATAATGCACTCAATTCAAATTTATTTTCTTGTTAAAAAGAAAATTTTTTTCATGTGAAATAAATTGTCTTTTTAGAGTTTAATTAGACTATAAGCCATAATGCATTATAGTGCTATAGGCAGCGAAATTTAGCATGTAATTAAGTGTTTGATGACAATTACAATGTATGGATTCAAGATTAACTAGAAAATACAATTTGGACTATGAAACTTAGATAAGATATGGAATTATCGTTGAGGTAAAATTTAGGATACACTTTTACAACAATTAAATCTCACAGAGGGCCCCATCAGCCCTACTCTTGAGTTTGGAAACTAAGCATAAGTTTTTAGAATGCTCACTCAACCTAACGGCTGACAACCATTTGTGTTTTGTGTTTAATATTTTTAATTATTAAATTATGTTGACCATTTCATGATCAATCCCTTAATTTTGGTTTTCATAAACAATTTAAAACACTAATGACCTCTCTTAAGTGTGTAGAATTTCATATTTCAAGATCAAAGCAATCCTCTAAAATTGAAGAATTGTAAAACTCTTTTAAAGAGCTTTTACATAATGATTTATGAAGGATAAGAAGCTATACAAATCTCTAAGTCATTTAGGTGCAAAAAGGATTAATAAAAGTCAAATTTTTGGGAAGTAGATTACCCCTCACAAGCAACCCTCTAGGCCATAAGGGTCCTCACGAGCCGGGTTTAAAGAAAGTAAGGAAGTGAGGAAGAAAGCCTGCGCTATTCATGACTGTAGCTCATAAGTGGGTCATGGTCATAAGGAGCAATTAGATTGCCTTCTAATGCTAGTAGAGCCTTTTATGGCCATAATCTTCAATCTTTATGAGTTGGAGCTTGCCCTTACAACCGTGAGCGACACTTCGACACCAAAAAGCTAAAATTCATTAAATGAAGGAAATATGAGCTTGAGGAAGAAATTAATGATCTCTAACAGCCATTTCCTTCATCAATAAATACATTTTAGCTTTGGAACTTCATTTAAGAGTTAGAAAAGTTGGTTGAGCACATTGATTCCTTAGAAAACTCTTAAGCATTGTCTCTATTCTCTTAATTCTCATTATATTTGAGTGATTGAGTGTGTGCTAGGTTAGCTCTCTTCTTCATTTTCTTTCTTGGGTTAAAAGGGAAGTGAGGAGTTAATGCTAGTGAATTAGTTTCAAGTGTAAGCTTTAAAAACACTTGAAATCATTATTGGGTTAAAGTTTAGCCTAGAAAAACTCTTGATGTCGTAAAGGTTAGAGTTGATCCTAAAACTCTTATAAACTTAATCTTAGTTAAATAAGATTAGTGTGGGTTAAAAATCCTAACTTGGGGATAAGTTAAGTGGAGACATAGATTCATTTGTGAATCGAACTCCTTAAACTCTTGTGTTTTTTAGTTCTTTTATTGTTTTGCCACTTTAATCTTCCTTTATCCCTAAATTAATTCTTAATCCTTTCTTAATTTTCAATTTGCCCTATTCACCCCCCTTTAAGGCCTTTTTCATTTGGTATCAGAGCTTGACTTCTTGGAACTTCATTGTAAGAAGCTAAGATCATGGGGAGTGAAATCATAAAATTCTCTTCTTTAGACCTTTCTTTGATGGTATAGATTACCTCTATTGGAAATTCAAAATGAAACTCTATCTTGATAGTGATCTTATTAGATTGTGGGATGTGATTTTAGATGGTTGGAAACCTTTAAAAGCCAAAGTTGATAATGTTAAATTCATCATTGATAAAAGTCAATGGACTCAAAAGCAAAAAGATGACCATGACTATTCTACTTGTCTCAATGTCTAGAGATGAAGGAGGCAAGGTTCAATATTGTCAATCTGTAAAGGAGATATGGGAGACTCTTGAAAATCATTATGAAGAAAATGTGAAAGTAAGGAGCAAAAATGTTCAACTCCATGTTGTAGACAACAGAGTTTAATGTGAGCCCAAGTATTTTACGATCACAACACTATTTGAGATTAGGGAACACACTACTATATCACAAAGATATAACGTAGAAATGATGGAGTTTCCACCTAAGGTAATAACTGGACAAATTGAAGGTGGTAGTAATTCGATTCTCTAAAAGAAAGTTAGTACCACAACTAGGGATTATGGATATGGAATACTAACTTCTCTTAGTCTCATGTTCATTTAGATTTACCTTATTAATTACTAAATTATTCTTTATTTACATGCAATTCATATCAAACCCTTAGTTTAACACACAACTCCAAGGCAACAAGTCTTATGAAAAGCATACAAACATTGCATTCATGGATTGTGAAGCATTCCTAAATTATTCTAATATAAATTGATTTTAATTAAAATGAGTTAATTCTACATTTTTATTTACCAATAAAATGGATAGCTAAAGGTGGGGTTACATTTTAATTAATTAAGTGATCCTAAGTCTATTATTTTAAATCTAAAAAATGAGCCTAAGTCTACTAATTTGATCCCTACTAATTTTATGGAATGAATTGGATCAAATTAGTGGGACTAGTTCTAATTAATTTTAAATTTAAATGAGGTGATACTAAATCTATTTATTTTAAAAGAATGCTTTAAATGGGCTTGGCTATGCCTAAATCAATTTTAATTCTAATATGGGGCTAAGTCTAAATTAACCTAAATGAGCTTAAATTCATTTTAACTTAATTAAAACCTAAATTAAATTTTAAAAGGATTATTTTAGTGAGTTTAACCTAAATGTGGGCTTGAAGCCCAAAATGATAAAAAAAACAAATAAAACATTTAAATAGTAATTCTAACTCTAATTTTTACACGCAACCTAATTAACTACAGCTACCATTAATTTTAATTAGGGTTTACCAAATGAACCTACTTTACTAATTAATTTTAAAAAGGTAGAAAAATAAAGGTTTCACTATTCCCACTATCGGAGTTATTACAACCTATGTACAATAAAAATTAATACAACCCATAAATTAAATACATAATGAAAATACCATGAAAATAAAACACATAAATGTAAAACTATATGATTTAACATGGATCAATTCATGACATTCCATGGATCTTCATGGGTTTAATTCTAGTTCAGTATTTATCCTTCCACGTTCATATACTCCCACCAGTCATGACATCATCAAGAATCATGAAAGGAAAACAAAGAAACACAAATTAAATTCAAATCAAATAAAGGCAATAAAAAATAATAAAATAAAATAAATAAAATAAAATAAACAAAGAAAGAGATGAAGATGGTGAATGTAATATTGATTTGTTCCTTAGAGTATTTGAATCACTGTGTTTGAATTAGTCTGCAAATTTGATTTTTTTTTTAATTTTAGGCTTCATTGCTTTTTTTTTTTAAGAAACTAAAAATTATGAAAGAAAGATTTTTTTTTTAGGAACTCTCTATGTGTCTCCCTTTTTTCTTTTCATGTAAAAATCCTAAAAAACCTCTCCCATATGAAAACCCTGTAGATTTTTTTTTTATAAAAAAGGAAACGTAACCTCCTATTATTTGATAATAACTAGAGATTAAATTTTTAAAAAACCTTTTCTTTATATGATAAATAGTGTTTTTCAAGATAAAATTTTATTTAAATTATTTTTTATTTATTTTCCAATCAATCCAAATTGAGAAAATTATTTTTAAAAAATTTAAAAAACTATGCAAGACTGATTAGGCTAGTATAATTTCGATTGAAATTGTGTATTTTCAATCAGAATTGTACATTTTTTACTAGAAATGTGTCATTTTGGTTGAAATTACATATTTTTGATCAATAATTAACCTTTTTTTACTAATTACAAAATAACCTTTAAAAGAATCAAATTTTTGCAATTAGGTCCTAAAAAAGTTGCATTAAGTTCTAAGATTCAAAATTGAAAATCTATAAACCTATTTGTAACAAATTTTTATCATCGAATCCTCTATCTCATCCATGCTCAAGTCATCTTAAAATTGGGTGCTTACACATGTCTATAAGTATAAACTCTTAGATGAAACCACAAGAGTTAATCACAGAAATGACTAACCGACTCAATACTCTTCTCACAACTCTAAAGAAGTTAGGAAAGCACTACTAAAAGGAGGATACTACCACCAAGATTCTAAGAATCCTACCTAAGAAAGGTTGGGAATTAATGGTGTCCTCTATTAAGGAAGCTCATGATCTATCCAAACTTTCCATCGATATCCTCATTGGGAAGATGTTGACGCATAAACTCACTTTAAGTAAAGAGAAGATGAAAGAGAAGAGAAAGATTAAAAGAAGAAAGGAATAGCATTGAAAGCTTCTTAAGATGCAAGTGATGATGATAGCCTTATTGATTTTAGTGTGGAGGAAGATTATAATGATCACTAAAAGCTTTAAGAAGCTATTAAGGAGAAAGAACTTCTCAAGGCAAAGGGATAACAAGAAGAATAAAGGGAAGAAAAATAAAGAAGTAACTTGCTATGAATGTAAGAAATTGGGCTATATAAGAAATGAGTGCCTAAGTTTAAATTCAAGAGTAATGGAGTAAAGGAAAATAAGAAGTCATTCAAAACTACTTGGGATGACTGCTCTAATTCAGAAAAGGAAGAGGAACAATAAGAAGTTGCCAACCTTTGCTTCATGGCACTTAAGGACAATCATGAACATGTTAGTTTTAATAATAATTGTGATGATGATAATCATGTTGAGAGCTCTATTATGAGCAAACTTATGCTTAAATGCAAAAATCTTCTTTCAAAGAAGAAGCATTATAAGTAAGAGCTTTTAAAAATGTTTAAATATTTTAAAAATTTGAAAAATGAATTTGCAAAAGTTGTTTTAACAAGTGAAAAAATTTCAAATGATTTAAAGAACTCCCCTCTTTTGAAAAATGAAGTTGAGAAAGCTAAACATGAAAATGAGAAGCTTTCATAAGAAAATTTAGATTTGAAATCCTCAAATTCAAAAAGGGAAAGGATACTCTATATAATATTTTAGATTCACAAAGATTTTATAGAAATACTTATGGTTTAGGTTACTTAAATGGAGAACAATCCTCATTATTAAGTCAAATAATATTTGTTAAAGCTAAAGATCAATCTTCTTTTTCTTCATCTAATATGAGTGATAAAGCTTAAGTCACTAACACTGTGAAGTCTAAATCACCTAAAGCTAATAAAGATTCAAAAAGGACTCATTCTCCTAAAGCTCATAGGTCCAAGACTCATGTCAAAAGACCTCCACTTAGACACGCTTATAGGTATACTAGAAATAACACCTTAAAGCATGCTTCATAATTACACCACACTCAAACTTGTAGTTGTATGTCTTACACACATTCTAGACCTCATAAGCAATCTAGGATGTATCCTAAAAAATTCCATGCATAATTTAGAAGATATGGAACTTATAAGAAAAATATGCAATACACTAATATGAAATATCATTATGCACCTAGAAGAAATAAATCTGCCCATATTAAATGCTTTTATTGCATCACCCAAGGTCACACTAGTAATGTATGCTTCTATAAAAGGTTACACTTATAATTGTTGCCTTTGGATTACTTTGAAACTAACCAACTTAGACCACTAAGGTTTGGGTTCAAAAAAGTGTTTGAATTTCTTGATTGTAGGCATGCCTTAAATCCACCAAGAAGAATAGTCAATGGTACCTTGATAGTGGATGCTCAAGGCACATGATGGGAGATGAAAACCAATTCACCTCCCTTGAAGCTAATGAAGGAGGCAATATGACCTTTAGAGACAGTGCTAAAAGGAAGATTGTTGGAATTAGCAAGATAAGTAATCCTCAAACCTTATATATTCACCATGTACTTCTAATTAATGGTTTGAAGCATAATTTGCTTAGCATTAGTTAATTATGTGATATGGGGAATAAGGTCACCTTATACCCAAAAAATTTCTTTGTTAGTAGTCTTGATAATGACAAAGTGATTTTTAATGGTGAAAGAGTAGACAATGTGTATGTTATTAATCTAAATAAGGTAGATAATAAAGAACTTAAATGCTTGATGTTTATATCCCATGATTCATGGACTTGGCATAGAAGGTTAGGACATGCTAATTTTGAACTTCTTAATAATCTTAGTTAACATGAACTTGTGCATGATTTACTCAAACTCAAGTTCACTAAGGACAAGACTTGTGATGCTTGTCTAAAAAGAAAATAAACTAAGTCATCATTTAAGCTCAAAAATAGAGTGTCCACCTTTAGACTTTTAGAATTAATTCATATGGATTTGTTTGGTCTTCCTAGGATAACTAGCTTGGGTGGAATGCATTATGCATTTGAGCTTATTGATGACTACTCTATATTTACTTAGGTTAGCTTCTTAGCTAATAAAAATGATGCTTTTAAAGTTTTTTAAATTTTTATAGAAAGAGTTAAAAAAGAAAAATGTTTTTGCATTTCATATATAAGAAGTAATTACGAAACCGAATTTGAAAATGAATTTTTCAAAAATTATTATGATGAAAATGGTATTTTTCATAACTATTCCTCTCCTAAAATTCCTTAACAAAATGGGGTAGTTAAAAGGAAGAATAGAACTTTGGTGAAGATGGCTAGAACTATGCTCCATGAATATAGCTTCCCATTATATTTTTGGGCGGAAGTTGTCAACACCACTTGCTACATTTCAAATAGAGTTTTTAAAAGGCCTATTTTAAATAAAACTTCTTATAAGCTTTAGCACAATAGAAAAATCCAAGATTTTATATCTAAGAGTATTTGGGTGCAAATGCTTCATATTAAACACCAAGGACAACCTTATAAAATTTGATTCTAAAGCCGATGAAGTACTTTTATAAGGTATTCCACCTATAGCAAAGCTTATAGAGTTTTTAATGAGAGAACTTTAGTGGTAGAGGAGTCCATGCATGTAATATTTGATGAATTTAACCCACTTGATTCGAGAAAGGATCTTGCTTGAGTTGATGATGTTGTAGATAACTTTTTGGAGATAAATCTTCAAAAAAGGATGCTAACAAGCCTTTGGAACTAGAATCTCTAAACAAGGAAAAACAAGGATATATTCCTCAACTTACCTTAATGGAGGAGCTACTAAAGGATTAACAATTTAAGAAGGGCCATCCTAAAAAGCTTATTATTAAAGACACATAAAAAAGGGTAACCACTAAATCTCATCTTAGAGCTCTTGTTAATTTAGCTTTCCTATCTCAAATTAAACTAAAGTCTACGAATGAGGCTTTTGAGGATGAGTTTTGGGTTCTTACTATGTAAGAAGAACTCAATCAATTTGAAAGGAATAAGCTTTGGAACTTAGTTCCAAGACATAAGAATTATCCCATTATTAGTAATAAATAGGTGAATAGAAACAAGCTAAATGAATAAGGTATCATTACAAGAAATAAGGCTAAGTTAGTGGCCAAAGATTATAATCAAGAAGAAGACATTGATTATGATGAAACCTTTACCCCGGTTGTAAAGTTAGAGGCCATTAGAATACTACTTGCTTATGCTTCTTATATGGATTTTAAACTCTTTCAAATGGATGTTAAAAGTGCATTCTTGAATGGTTTCATTAAAAAAGAAGTGTATGTTGAACAACCTCCAGGTTTTCAGAACTTTGAATTTCCAAATCATGTTTTAAACTAACTAAAGCATTGTATGGATTAAAGCAAGCCCCTAGAGTTTGGTATGAAAGGTTGAGTACCTTTCTAATAGAGAAAGGATTCTCTAAAAGAAAGGTAAATATAACTCTTTTCATTAAGAAATCCAATAATGACTTGCTTATAGTACAAATCTACGTAGATGACATTACATTTGGTGCTACTAATCATTGTTTATGTTAAGAGTTTTCTAAGTTAATGTAAAGGGAATTTGAAATGAGCATAATGGGTGAGTTCAAGTTCTTCCTTGGACTTCAAATCAAGCAATGCAAGGATGAAATCTTCATCAACCAAGAAATGTATACAAGGGACATCCTCAAATATTTTGGTATGGAGGGAGATAAATCTAGCAAGACACCTATGAACACCACTACTAAACTAACCAAGGATAAAAATGGGAAACTAGTTGATGAAAAGCACTATAAAGGTAAAATTAGATCTTTTCTTTATTTAACCGTAAGTATATCGGATATAATGTTTGCTACATGCTTATGTGCTAGGTTTCAATCTTGTCCAAAAGAGTCTTATTTAAATGCTATTAAAAGAATTTTTAAATACCTAGTTGGAACCTTACATATAAGACTTTAGTACCCTAAGAGTCCCTCATTTCACTTGATTAGTTATTCAAATGTCGACTTTACCTATAGTTTGTTAGATAGAAAGAGCATTTCCAAAAATTACCAATTTTTAGGAAATTTTTTAGTTTCATGGTTTGGTAAAAGCAAGTCTCAGCTACCTTATCTACTGCCAAAGTTGAATATATGGTGACAAGTTGTTGTTGCTCATAAGTATTATGATAAAAAAATAACAACTAATGGACTATGGCATTGATATTGATCACATTCTAATAAAATATGAAAAGACAAGTGCTATAAGCCTTAACAAAAGTCCCATTCAACATTTAAGAACCAATCATATAGACATTAGACATCCTTTCTTACATGATCATGTGCAAAATGATGACATTATTCTTGAATTTATTGATACTAATCAATAATTAGTGGATATTTTCACCAAGCCACTTAGTGAAGATAGAATGAACTTGCGATGCTAGATAGTGCTAGCTTGAATCAACTCCCTCATGTCTCTCTATACTTATTTTTTTCAATAATGTTGAGTTAAATGCTTACACTTGGTACATGATTGATATGTTCTTCTTAACTCAATTGAGTTATATACACACTTACATTGCAAAATGCTTGATCTCCTATGGGTATAACAGTGATCATTTGGTTGTATTTGGTATTCATAATTATTTTTAACATTTATGAGATTAATTATTTATTTTGCATTAATTATTTCCTTTCCTTGATTTTATTTTAATTAATTCTTTACCTATATGTCTCCTTAAAATCATTCATTTGCATATATATTGCTAATTAATTCCTTACCTATTTGTATATTTTCAAATTTTTACTTTTCTATTTAGTAATTAATTATTAAGATTAACTCAATTAATTAATTATTTAAAAATTAGCAAAATAAAGTTTTCCATCAATTTCCTATTTGCATGCTCAATTATATTTAAATAAAGTCCAGGTTTTAACTAAAATTAATTTTCCTTTAAATTATTTTCAATTAGTTATCAATTGAGTCCATATGGACGAAATTGAAATATTTTTTAACTTAATTGCAAAAAGTTCAAAAGTGTAGGGGTTTGGGGTAATTTCATCACGAGACATTCCAAAAGCTGTAACCTCTTATGACTCACATCTTTTCAGAGGTCAGAGCCCCTCACAAGCACCATAAATGGTTGTGAGCGAATTATAAGGAGCGCCTTGACAAATGAAAAATCACTCTTTCATTGAAATTATAACTCCTACTAATCTTTTCCTATTCATAAATGGCTACCTGTATTCCTACTTCATTTAAGACTATTTTATGTCTATCTTTTCCTATATATAATCCCATTTTATCCCCTCTTCAAATCTTAACTTAGAACTTTCAATCCTACCTATCTCCTTTGGTTCTTTTCTCTTTTTTCTTATCTCTTCCATTCAAGTCAAAATTTTCATTTTCCTCTTATTTCCTTTGACTACTTTTTCCCTTCTCTTAATGACTATTTCACTACATTCAAATTTCCACCACAATCTTTTCATAGCTCTAAATAAATCCACACCATAAGATGTTCCTTCCTCTTCATTAAGGCATGCCACTAAGGATCAACCCAAGAAGACTCCTTTTATTTCCTACTCCACTTAAATTAGGAATAGGATGGCTTAGTTTGGCAAGAGGTTTATAATCCCCTCAAGGTATACGTCACAATCTACTCTTGAGAAATTAGGTTGTTTTAAGGAAGTAAAACAACTTCTTAAAAAAGTTAGGATGTTCAAATTTACCTTTTAACCTTGTCCTACGCATCGCTTTCTTATGATTAAATTTCTTTCAACCTTTTACCTTAGGGTTTAATTTATAGATTAACAAAACCCTTTCAATAATATGAGGTTTCATTTGGGTGGGGGGGAGGTAGAGAAAGATTTCTAATTGCACAATAATTTAATAATCTTTTTGGCTTTAAACAAGGGGGTCTTCCTTCACTAAATGCAGTTTGGTCACCCCATAATTTTTGGGTGAATCACACCAAGCCTAATATTGGCTCCTTTGTTACAGGTCACTTAAAATCCTCATCCCTCTTCTCTAGAGCCTTATGGTACATCCATAGATTTATCACTTACTCATTCCATGCAAGAGGGCTTGGTAATAAAGTAATTTCTTTTGACGATCGCTTCTTTCTTCATTATCTTGTTGATAATGTGGATGTTGAATTAGGTGGCTTCAATGGAGGTTGTGGTTAGTAAGTGATAGTGTTAGTGGGAGTCTTTGCATTAGTGGAATTGTCAATAAAATTGGCAACCACTTTAAAATCAACCTTTCCAACCTTGACACTATCCCTCATTCTTTTCTTGATGAAACCTTTTTAAATCTCTAGATAATTCAAGAAAAGTGGAGAAGTGTGGCTTTAGAAGGATGAGGAAGAAGATATTAATGAGGAGCTGGTTCAAGACCTTGAAGACATTGAACATATTGGAACTTTTGGTCTTGATTAAGAGGGTGGCAATGAAGATAAAGGCCAACATCCTCCTTCTCCTTAAAGGAAATGTGCAAGGGATGTTGAAGACTCTTTAAGGAGTGCACAAGGCTATAAAGATGAATTAAATTGGAGTTGGCCACTTCTTTAATTAGATGTCCTTAGTTGAAGCAAATTTTAATAATCATTTTGATAATGTGGACACCTGCCTTGATAGATTTAATCAAATAATGGACCATTTAGAGTTTGGTGTTCAACATCCCTACACCCATTATAACATGCAATATCAATGGGTTCCTCCTCCACCTCCTTCCTCTCAAGACCCTCATGATGGCAATGATGCTTAAGCCTTTAGTTTATTTTTCATTAGTAGCTTCCCTTTGGTTTGTTTCTTTTTTATTCTAAGGTGTTTAGGTTTGTTTTTATTTAGACTATATCTTTATTTTTTTAGCCTTTTCTAATTAGTCTCTTCTAACTTCCCTCTTTTTGCTCTTTAATAAAAGGGGAGAAGAATGTTGTGTTGTGTTATGCTAGAAATGTCCTTATAATGTACTACTATGTTATATGATGTTACTTTTTTTAATTTATGCTATGTGATGTTATTCCTCTCAAATTTCTTCTAACACTATATGTTTATTAAATTTAAAAATTTTGTCCATCTTTATGTTAATTGCAATTTAAGTTACAATGCAACACATATTACAATAACACAAGCACTAGTTATATAACATATGCACCTTAATATACAAAATACCTTTTGAAGTCATGCACATACTGAGGGGGAGTTAATATATTACATACTTTGCTATATTGCATCAATTCAATTTATAAAGGGGAACTTTCACTAGAATACACACACATACACATTATTCATTGTTTAATCAAATTGATTGTTAAAGCCAAAAGGGGGAGATTGTTGACTATTTACATGATTAATCGCTTAATTTTGGTTTTCATAAACAATTTAAAGAGCTATCGACCTCTTTTAAGTGTGTAGAATTTCAAATTTTAAGATAAAGCAATCCTCTAAAATTGAAGAATTGTAAAACTCTTTTAAAGAGCTTTTACATGGTGATTTATAAAGGAAAAGAAGCTATACAATTCTCTAAGTCATTTGGGTGCAAAAGGGATTAACAAAAATCAAATTTTTGAGAAGAAGATTGCCCCTCACGAGCAGCCCTCCAGGCCGTGAGGGTCCTCATAAGCCAGGCTTGAAGAAAGCAAGGAAGCGAGGAAAAAAGCCTGTGGTACTCACAACTACTCCTCATAAGTAGGTCATGGTCATGAGAAGTAATCAGAATGCCTTCTAACATCTAGTCAAGATTCCAACGGCTATAATCTTCAATCCTTATAAGCTAGACGTTACCCTCACTACTGTGAGATGCACTTCAACTGCAAACAATTGAAATTCATTAAAGGAAGGAGATAGGAGCTTAAGGAAGCAATTAATAATCTCCAACAATCATTTCCATCCTCAATCAATGTATTTTAGCTTTAGAACTTTATTTTAAAGTTAGAAAAGTTGGTTGAGCACATTGATTCCTTAAAAACTCTTGAGCATTTTCTCTATTCTCTTAATTCTCATTATATTTGAGTGATTGAGTGTGTGCTAGGTTAACTCTCTTCTTCATCTTCTTTCTTGGGTTGAAAAATGGAAGTGAGGAGTTAATGCTAGTGAATTAGGTTCAAATGTAAGCCTAAAAAATACTTAGAATCATTGTTGGGTTAGAGTTTAGCCTAGAAAAGCTCTTGATGTTACAAAGGTTAAAGTTGATTTTAAAACTCTTGTAAACTCAATCTTAGTTAAATAAGATTAGTGTGGGTGTTCCTAACTTGAGAATAAGTTAAGTGGAGATGTAAATTCATTTGTGAATGAAACTCCTTAAAATCTTGTGTTCTTAAGTTATTTTCTTGTTTTGCCACTTGAATCTTCCTCTATCCCTAAATTAATTCTTAATCCTTTCTTAATTTTTGACTTGCCCTATTCACCCCCCTTTAGAACCTTTTTCAAATTGATTTTTTTATTTACAAGAAAAAATATAGTTTCCTTAAAATAATTTTTAGATTTTACAATTAGGTCCAAGTTTATCAATTATTCCATTTTCGTGCAATTTTGATTTGGTCTACAACTTTCATCACATAGTATATACATTCATCCACAAGTAACATTAATAAAATGAAATAAATAAATAAACACATGCAAAGAAAAGAGAGAGAAGAAATTAGTTGTAATCCTTTTCCACACACAAAAGAAATAAAGTAAAAGATAAAAATTAATTGCACAGTAGCCAAAATGCTACTCGTTTATTCTATCATCCTTAAACAAAATTCAAATTAGTTCTCCAAAACGAAAAAAAGAAACCTACAAAAAAGTAATGCAACTGGTTCCACAAAATAAAATATAAATTAAATACAAAAACTATAGAATGAAATAAAAAAAAAAAAAAAAACCTAAATTAACTTCATATACAAATTCTTCAACTTAAATTACTCAACAATTAATCATTCTAAAATATTATTTAATAAATTTATTAAAATTACTCCTTGCAATAAAAAAAATTATAACTAAATCTAAAATCAATTCAAATATAAATAATTTAATTTTACTAAATTTATTAAAAGACAAATGATGATGATGATGATGATGATGATATATATATATATATATATATATATATATATATATATATATATATATATATATATATATATATATAAAATTAACAATAAAATAAAAACAGAAATAAATAAAATATTTCATAGAAAAAATAATAAATAAAAATAAAATTAATAACTAGAAAAAAAAACAGCACAATGACATGAGATATTATATGAATAAGAAAAAAATTAATCTTTACAATACAATAAAATATGATTGAACAAACAAAATAAAATTAGAGATACAATATAAATTACAGAAAATCATAAGTAAAGTAATAATTATAAAATAATAAAAATAATAAATTAATTTGAAATAATAAATAAATAAAATAAAAATAAAAAGTAAAGTAAAAAAAAAAAAAAAGAGAAATGACAAACAAAACAAAACAAATAAAAAAAATTGAAAAGCAATAATGCCTGCACTGTTGCCCAAGAAACAAATCCAACATATATATATATAGACTCGTGATGGTAAAAAAATTTTAAAAAATAAAAGTGTTGTATATTAACATAACAATTTAATATAATTTCAATAAGTTATTTATTTAAATAATTGTATCATATTTTTTCAATATTTTTTATAGTTATTTTTTCAACTCTAGACTTAATTTTATATAGAAATATTATTATCATAATTAATTATAAGATAATAAGAAATTATTTGTTAATTTTTTAATAAATTTTTTTTAAAAATAATAATAAATTATAATTATACTTCTTTTTTTATATAATAAAAATACTATTATTAAATAAATTAATTTTTATTTTTTAAAAATATAATTATAGATGCAAGATATATAAAAAATTTTATTAATTTAATTTATATTCCTTACTCAAGAAAATTTAATTTAATAAGTTTTTAAAAATAATAAGAGTATTTTTTTTAAAACTTATATAACAATCTAATTTTTCAATATTGAAAGAGTCATGTTATAATATAGCAATTTATTACAAATTTAATAAATTTTCTATTTCAACAATTATAAAACACTTTTTCAATATTTTTTATCTAAATAATAATCTAATTTTACAAACTTGATAGCTTTATAATATAATAATTTATTATTTTCTTTCAAAATTTTCTATTCAAATAATTATACAACAATCTTTAAAATTTTTGACGTTATTATTTTTTCATAATTAATTATATTATACATTTTATTAATTTTGTTTTCAATTGTTTAATTATTAAATTTTCGTAAGACTTATAAAATTCTATCATATAATTTGATTTATATTAGATAAAATACCGAATTAAAATATAAATATATATTTTAAACAAAATTTCAAATAAAATTTTACAATTTTAATAATTTTTTATTTAAACGGTGACACTTATTTCTTCAGTATCATTGATTTTAATACTTTTATTCACTCAAAAATAATTTAATGTATTTTTTTTTAATTTTGACTAATAAAAATTATAAAAATTAATTAATATAATTTTTTATTTTTTTTATTTTATTAAATTTTATAAAAATATCTGAAAATGATAATTATACTACTTTTTTTTTTTTATAGAATTACTACTCTTAAATAAATTATATGGTCTATTTTTTAAAATATGGTGACAAAAATAAAAATTTTAATAAATTTTATATTTAAATAATTACACAACACTCTTTCAAATATTTTTATCTAAATAATAATCTAATTTTAAAAATCTAATTTATTACATTTTTTATTTATAATATATAAATAGATTTATTTATAATAAATAAATATTTATTTATAATAAATAAAGATTTATTTCTAATTTATTTATGGTTACATTTTTTATTTATAATAAAGATTTATAATATAATAATTTATTACATTGTTTATGAATTTTCTATTTAAACTCAACAAACTTTCAACATTTTTTATGTTAATATTTTTCATAATTAATTATTTTATAAAATTTATTGAATTTTACTTTAATTATTTACTTATTAAATTTTATTTTGTAAGAATTATAAAATTATGGTATTTAATTTGATTTATTCTAAATAAAATATAAGTAAACCTAATTAAAATAGAAATATATATATTTTTAACAAAATTACTACTAAAATTTTAATTAATTTAATTTTTGTTAGAGATAAAATAGAAGTTAACCTCAATAAAATAGGAAAAATACTTTTAATTAAATTAGAATTACCTTTTAATATAATTTTTATTAGAGAGAAAATAGAAGCTAACTTAATTATAATAGGAAATATACTTTCAATTAAATTAGAATTATATTTAAATTAATTTAATTTAATATTTATTATTGAATGACTAAATTATCTAATTTTTATATAACAAGGAGTAAAGACCTTTTTGTAATTTTGCTTGTCTCTCCTCCCATTCGTGCGTGTGTGTGAAAAATGTGTAACATAATGAGTAAGAATGTAACACCCACTGACTACATTTGCATTTATTTGCATAACATGCATATCAAATAGACATGAAAATTGCATATAATATGTGTAGTATTAATTCCAATGTTAATATGAAAAGATTATAAATGTTTACAATTAAATCCATGACAATAATTAGAAAATTAAAGGTTTAAATTGGTTAATAGCAAAAATGAAGGGGTTTAAATTGATTTAGTTATTGGTATTATTATTATTATAAAAAAAAAAGAGAGTTGTACGTGACTTTTAAGGCGTGAAGGAAGGAAGGAAGGAAGAGAGATAATTCTTATCTTCTTTGTCCTCCTCCTCCTTCTTCTTCATCATCTTCTTCTTAAAAAAAAAAGCTAAATTTTTAAAATAGATTGAAGGTTTAGAAATTTATTTCAAACCACAATCTTCATCTTCAAAGGTTTTAGATGTTTATTTGGTAAGTAATTTTAATATTTTTGTTTGAATTAAGTTAGGGTTTATAAGATGCAAAATTCCAGTTCTAAGGATCTGGTTTTTCAGTCATATTATTTTAATAATGTCTTGAGTTAGAAAGCTTCAAATTGAGTTTTCTTTGATGATATGGAAACTTCAAAGTGTTATTTAAAATTATTCCTCTTTAGTTCTATTTGATTTAGAATCTATGTTAGTGTAATAAAAGGAAATATTTTATTGCTTAGTTTTCATCGTTGGTCTAAGTAAGGTGGATGGTTTCATAGAGTTTTTCTTCTATGCACCTTTAATTAAAGAAAAATCAATTTTAAATTACTCTAGACACACAAAGATAATAATTTAGAAATTTTCATTTTGAGATATATTGTATAGAATTATTGGTGAATTTTTAAATTCACCCAATTAAATTTATTATAGTTGGCAGCTTTATAAGTTTAGGTAGTTTAGTGATATTATCATGCTATATGAGGTTCTATTATTTTTGGATGTTTAAAAACAAGTGAATTATGATATATTTTAGCTAAACCAAATGGAAATGAGGCTATTTTGCAAGTAAATACAAATAAAGGGAAGGAAGTAATAAAGGTAAATGAATAACTTAATATTCTATGTGAAAATAACACTTAAAATAAATCATTATAAATTTTTTTATTAAGCTGGTTGATTAAGAGGAAAACATGTGTTATAATTGATATATGATAATTTTTTATTATTGTGCTGATGGTTGATTGTTTTTGAGATGAGATACATATGAAAGAGGTTGTACTTGTGAATGATGGTTGCTGAATTCGGGTGTTCTGTTTATGTGAGAATAAAATATTTGTTGAAGCTATATGTGGAGTTTTATAACTCCAAATAGGGTTTTGTTTGGTTCTATAAAGACTTGGAGATATTACTTACAAAATTTATAGAAATAGAGAAAGCTTAATTTTATTGTCTTGATAGTCAATTTGAGCAATACTTTTTGTAGCTTAGTCTTTTTTGATAGAATGACCATGGTGGATTGTTTTTAATGTTTCTCCTTCTATATATATCTAATTGATGTGAAATTAGTTGCAACTTAATTTAGACTTATAATGCTATTGATCTAAATAATATACTTTGATATTCATAATTTGGAAATTTTGGTGTATTTTTGAATTTACACTATCAAATCTGCCATATTGAAATATGGTATATCTTGGGTATGTTACTATTCTTATGTATTATGAGAATGTTAATTATTTAATTAACTGGTATGTGATGTATATTTAAATATAAGAAATATGGTTAGAAGAGTATAAGGACACAATGTTACTTGTGAATGAGGCAATGCTGTGTGCGTTAAGGAATCCCCTTGAAATGCCGTAATAAGGCTAAAGAAATATTTGGTACCAAATTATGGCGGGTTGTGTGCATATGGGGATCCATAAATAATTGAAAAGAAGTTGTGATTTTACATATATAATTCACAAGTTCATTGTGGTCTAAAAGAAAATACTATGATACTATGACTATGTACATATTATAAATACATAGTTAAATATTGAATGGTTCGATACTTGATATCATTATATGCTTAAATGTGTTATTTTTCATAGGATATTATGTTATTTATTTACTAAATTGTAGGCTCACTCCTCTGTATTATTTTTTAGGACTAGAAGAACTATAGTCTGTTTTGAAGAAATATTTGCATCAATTGCACTAGCGTTATGTCAAGTGGGCCAGCAGGAGGTCATCTTCAGTGGGCCAGTAGGAGGTCATCTTCAATTTTCTCCATGCTTAGTAAATTTTCATATTTTGTATTAAGGCTAGTGTATTGTATATAAATAATATAAGGAAAGATGTGAACTGCTTGACGTTGTGAGCTTTTGTGGTGTGTGTTATGTGCTATTTATATAAATAGTCTTGTATATATATTGACTCATGAACTAAAATTTGATATTAATGGATATATTATTTATTACTCACATGCATACAATGTATGTCTGACATCCTTAATAGGTGTCACAAAGAAAATATTGAATAAAATAGATTACCCTCAGATTATCATTTGTAATGAAAAAGAGGAGCTTACTTCATAATGATACCGATCACCGATTATTTTATTAAGAATTTGTTGATATTGACTAATTACTAATTATGAAAAAACATAGAAATGTAAAAATATTCTTTCATTTGTAAAAGTTTTCTTCTATTCTCCCAAAACCCTATTCTTAATTTTTTTTATAGAAATTCTTCCTCTTTTTTACCTTGTTCTCCTTTTTTTATTTTTCCAATTTCCCCTTTTTATTTTCCAAAAAAAAAAAATCCTTCTTTCCCCAATTGAGGAATTGATAGACTCTGTCACTTTCGAGGCTCATAAAATCAATTAATCGCGAAAAGAAATAGTATGTTCTCTAAAACTGCCCTTCTCAGAATGAAAGTGCAACCAATTTTATTTTATATTCCCTCTTTTTTCTAAAATTCTCTTTTTTGGGAGTTTTTAAACCTAACTAGATCTTTCATTTTTTATTTATTTTCCTTCGTTTGCCTAGGCCGCTCTTTTTTTGGGAGTTTTAACTATGTTAGGTGGTTGTTAATTCATGTTGATGATTGACCAATATTTTTGCATAGTTGATGTCAATGTTGCTATTTCGGCTGTTGATCACTTGACACTCTTGTTTCTAATTACTCGGCATTTATGCTGTTGATTGTTACAAAATTAATAACCATATCATATATGCAGTGATTATTTCAAAAAAAAATTTGTGTTTGACACTTTATGTACTAACATCATCTCAGTCATGTCTATCTTATATTATTACTCCATTATAATTAGTGTTGACCTTAACAAGTTATCAATCTTGATATTAATCTTAATAAACTTAATTTTTGAGAACTAATGTGTTTGCTTCAAGTGTGTATAAGTTAGAAATCATTTGGAAGTCAAAATAATGATGAATTATTAAAGAAAAATCATCTCAGAAAGACATCTCAAGCACTATATCAATCAGACTCAAGATAGGGACCAAATGGCACATTTTTAGCAATTTTAGTACCTATCCCAAACTCAGTCCTGACCGGCACCAAGCCTAGGAAAATAGGGCTAAAAATTCCATCAAATTGCCTTTTGGGGCAGTGAAGATCCTAATCTATGTCCTAATCAGGAAATTGCTCAGGACCAAGTAGTCCCGATCGAGACATAGGGTCATGACTGAGATGTAATTCTGTAAAACTTTAATTTTTAGGCAGAACTAATCCTAAGCTATATCCCGACCAGGACTAAGAAAAATCAAATATGAAATAACTACAAATGACTACTTTTGAATCGTCCTGACCAGGATTGATGTAATCCCTACTGGGACTTAACAAAATATAGCTCAAAAGTCTAATTACATTCAAATGGACTTTGATTTAGTTGGAAATGAAATTATTGCTTCCAACAGCTATAATCAAATTGCTCAAGTATAAATATAACCTCTGAAGATTATTTTGAGGTTAAAAAACTTGTTTATTCATTATATACTTTCAAGCATTCAATTAAGCTCTTAAAACTCTTTCAAAATTCATTTTATTTTTGTATAACTCTTAAGAGAGTTGGTGAGTGTTAGAATAAAAATTCTTATTCTTTTATTTTCTAGGGTTAAGAAAATGGGAAGTGAGATTCTATTATAAAGGAATTGGTTTAAGTGTTTAACCATTAAAACACTTGGGAAGTTGGTTTAAGTGTGAGCCTTGAAAACACTTATGAATTTGTTTTTGAGTGAGCCTTGAAAACACTTATGAATTGGTTTTTGAGTGAGCCTTGAAAACTCAAGTTGTAAGGTTTGAGTTGAGCCTAAAACTCAAGTTATAAAAATCAATTTAGGGAAATAGATTATGGTGATTCAAAATCCTAATTTAGGGATAAGTTAGGTAGAGACGTAGGATTGTTGAGAATCCGAACTTATTAAATTCTTGTGTTCATCATAACATTCTTTTAATTTTGCTCAAATCTTTTAATTTCTTATTATTGTTCGATAGCCTTACTCACCCCCCTCTAGGGCACTTTCATTTGGTATAAGAGCTTGAATTCTAGGAACTTCATTACTAAAATATAAAATCATGAGGTGTGAATCATAAAACATTTATTCACTTAAACCATTCTTTGAAGGTAGTGACTATCCTTATTGGAAGTTCAAAATGGAGCTATACCTTGATTGTGATTCTGTCAAACTTTAGGATATTGTCCTAAAAGGTTAGGAACCACCTATAACTACTATTGATGGTGTGGTAACTACTCTTACAAGAAGCTAATGGAATAATGAACAAAAAAAGGAATAAAAATAAAAAGGCTATGATCACTCTAGTCTCTTCCATGGCAAGAGAAGAAGGAGGCAAGCTTCAACATTACATGTTAGCTAAGGAAATATGGGAGACCTTGGAAAATCATTATGAAGGCAATGTGCAAGTTAAAAGCAAAAAGGTTTAACTTCACATGTATGAATATAAACTCTTCAAGATGAAGCCTCAAAAGTCAATCATGAAGATGACAAATCATCTCAATGCTCTTCTCACAACCCTTAATAAACTTGGTAAACATATCACCAAGGAAGAGGTAAACAATAAGATTCTAAGAATCCTACCTAAAAAGTATTGGGAATCTCAAGTTACTTTAATTGAGGAAGTTCAAGACCTTTCTACTATTTCCACTGATGTGCTTATTGGAAAGCTCTTAACACATGAGCTTATAATTAAGCAAAGAGGAGAAGAACAAGAAGGAAAGGAAAAAAAAAGCATTGCACTAAAAACTTCACAAAATAAAAGTGAAGATGAAAGTCTTAAAGACTCTAGTGATAAAGATGGTGATATTGTCATGCTTACTAGAAGTTTCAAAAAATTCTTGAGAAAGAAAAATCTCTCAAGAACTAGAGACTCTAACAAGAAGCATGAAGGAGAAAATAAGAAGAAAACCAAAGAAGTCACTTGCTATAAATGCAAGAAATTGGGATACATTATGAGTGCCCCAAACTCAAATTTAAGGACAAAGGAGCAAAATATAAAAAGAAGGCCTTCAAAGCTACTTGGGATGATGACTACTTCGAATTCGAAAAGGAAGAGGAACAACAAGAAGTGGCCAATCTTTGCTTCATGGCCCTTGAAAATGAAAATGAGGTACCATCTACTTTTAACTCCTCTTGCGATGATTATTGTAATGAATATGATGATAATGATATTGAGAGCTCTATTGTGAGCAAACTTTTGCTTAAATGAAAAAGCTTACTATCTAAAAAGAAGCATTATAAGCATGAGTTAGATAGCTTGACTAAAGAATTTGAAATTTTAAAGAATGATTTTGCTAAGTTTGTTAAATCAAATGAAAAACTTACTTGTGATATAAAATCTTCAAATTCCTTAGAAGATCAACTTAAGAAAGCAAGTGATGAAAATCATAAGCTTTCTAATAAGATATTAGAATTAAAGAATTCCATTTCCAAATTCCAAAAAGGAAAGGAGAGTTTAGATAATCTTCTTGACTCTTAAAAAATCCATGGAAACACTTGTGGATTAGGATATGAGAATGGAATGGCTTCTTCCTTATTATCATCACATATTAAATTTGTTAAAGCATCATACAATTCCATTCATTCTACCTTAAAACTGATTGAGACTCAAGCTTTCAAAGCTAATAAGTCTCAAGTGTCACATATTAAAGAGAAGTCTTAAAAGATTTAATCCTATATGACATAAAAGAGTAAGTTTCATGCTAGAAAAGCATAACTTAAATATGCTTACATGTACACTAGACACAACATTCATAAGCATGTTGCACAACATAATGCACCTAAATATATTGCACAAACCTATCAAAATACACATTGCCATTATCAATGCATGTCTCATACTATGACTCAAAATAATAGGAGACACCTACCACCAAAACACAAAAGACATGATTCACACACTAAGAAAGCACATCATTTTAGAAGAAATAAATTTGAAAATATTGTATGTTCATATTACATGTTTAAAGGACATATTAACAATGTGTGCTTCTATAGAAGGCTATACATGAAATTACTTTCTTTGAATTATCTTGAGACTGACCAACCTAGACCAATAAAGGTTTGAGTTCAAAAGAACCCTTAAATTATTTTATGTAAGTGTGCTTGAGATCCATAAGAATGAAAAGCAAGTGGTATTTTGATAGTGGATGTTCAAGGCACATGACGGGAGATAAAGAGCAATTCAAGAAGCTTGATGCAAAGGATGGAAGACATGTCACATTTGGAGACAATGCCAAAGGAAAGATAGTGAGCATCGGAGCAATAGGTAATCCTCAATCCTTATCTATACATCATGTGTTGCTTGTTAATAGTCTTAAACATAATTTGCTCAATATAGGTCAATTATGTAATATAGGAAATAAGGTGACATTTTATCCTTAAAATTGTTTGATTAGTAATCTTGACGAAGACAAAGTAATTTTTAGTGGTGAAAGAATAAACAATGTTTATGTTATTGATTTGAACAAAATTAATAAAAAAGACATCAAATGCTTAATGTCTATTTCCCATGACACATGGACATGGCATCGAAGGTTAGGACATGCAAATTTTAAGCTTTTGAATGATCTTTATAAACATGAACTTGTGATTAGTTTACCTAAGCTTGAATTCGCTAAGAATAAACCTTGTGATGCTTGTTAAAAGGGAATCCAAGTCCTTATTTAAGCTAAAAAATGTAGTGTCTACTTCTGGACCATTTAAACTTATACATATGGATTTATTTGGACCAACTAAAGTTGCTAGTCTCGGTGGAATGCACTATGCATATGTATTAGTTGATGACTATTCTGGATTTACTTGGGTGTGTTTCCTTTCTCATAAAAATGATGCTTTTAAAACTTTTGAATTTTTTTAAAAAGTAAAAAAGAAAGGACTTTGTATTTTTTCCATAAGAAATGATCATGGAACCGAATTTAAAAATGATTTTTCAAAACCTTTTGCAATGAAAATAGTATCTCACATACATTTTCTTCTCCTATAACTCCTCAACAAAATGGGGTAGTTGAAAGGAAAAATAGAACTCTTATGGAAATATTTAGAACAATGCTTCATGAGTATAATTTACCTCTATACTTTTGGGTGGAAGCCGTTAACACATCTTGTCACATATAGAGTTTTTAAAAGACCAATTTTAAATAAAACTTCTTATGAGCTATGGAGCAATAGAAAACCCAAAATCTCATATCTAAGAGTATTTGGATGTAAATGCTTCATATTGAACACTAAGGATAATCTTAGAAAATTTGACTCTAAAGCTAATGAAGGAATTTTCCTAGGCTATTACACCTCTATCAAAGCATATAAAGTGTTTAATAAGAAGACTCTAGTAGTTGAAGAGTCAATACATGTTGTCTTTGACGAATCAAACTCACTTAATCCTAGAAAGGATGTTTGTAGTATTGATGATCTTGCAGGAGACAATAAGATTGTGGACAGTCAAAAAGAAAATTATAGTAAGCCTTTGGAACTTAAAGGTGTAAGCAAGAAGGACAATGAAGATATATCTCAACCTACCTTAAAGGATGAACTTCTAAAGGATTGGAAATTCAAGAAATCTCATCCTCAAGATCTCATTATATATGACACTACAAAAGGTGTAACTACTATATCTAAATTAAAGTCTATTGTTAATTTAGCCTTTATTTCTCAAATTAAGCTAAACAAATGTTGATGATGCTTTGACTGATGAATTTTGGGTCCTTGCTATGCAAGAAGAGTTAAACTAATTTGAGAGAAACAAGGTTTAGACCTTAGTTCCTAAACCTAAACATCATCCTAATATAGGCACCAAATGGGTATTTAGATATAAAATGAATGAACAAGGTGTCATAACTAAGAATAAAGCTAGACTAGTAGCTAAAGGTTTTAATCAATAGGAAGACATTGATTATGATGAAACCTTTACCCCCGTTGCAAGGTTAAAAGCTATTAGGGTGCTACTTGCATTTGCATTATTCATGGATTTTAAACTTTATCAAATGGATGTTAAAAGTTCATTTCTAAATGGTTTCATTGAAGAGGAGGCATATGTTGAGCAACTTCTGGGTTTTAAAAATTTTAATTCTCCAAATCATGTTTTTAAACTTTCAAAAGCATTGTATGGATTGAAACAAGCTCCAAGAGCTTGGTATGAAGGATTGAGCAACTTCTTACTAAAAAAGGGTTATCTAAAGAAAAAGTTGACACAGCTGTTTTTATAAAAAAATTCAAGCATGATTTATTAATTGTTCAAATATATATTGATGATATTATTTTTGGTGCTACTAACCATTGTTTATATGAGGAATTCTCCATGTTAATGCAATGAGAATTTAAAATAAGTATGATGGGAGAACTCAAGTTCTTTCTTGGACTTCAAATTAAGTAATGTAAAAATGGGATTTGCATCAATCAAACCAAATATACAAGAGACACTTTCAAGTAGTTTGACATGGATGGAGCTAAAACAAGTAAAACACCAATGAGCACCACAACCAAGCTCAGTAAGGATAAGAATGGCAAACCTATTGATGAAAAATGATTTAGAGATATGATCAGATCCTTTCTTTATTTAACTGTTAGTAAAGTCGATATTATGTTTGCTACTTGCTTATGTGCTAGATTTCAATCTAGTCCTAGAGAGTTTCATTTGAATGCTATCAAAAGGATTTTTAAATATCTTTGTGGAACAATGCATTTAAGACTTTGGTATCCTAGGAATTCCTCCTTTGACTTAATTAGCTATTCGAATGCAAACTTTGCCAGTAGCTTACTAGATAGAAAGAGCACTTCTGAAACTTGTCAATTTTTAGGACAATGTTTAGTTTCTTGGCTTAGTAAGAAATAAGTTTTAGTTGCCTTGTCCATTGCTGAAGCTAAATATATTACAACAATTTTTTGTTGTTCACAAGTCTTATGGCAAAAACAATAACTATTGGACTATGGTATAAAACTTGATCACATTCCTATAATATGTGATAATACAAGTGCTATAAACCTTAGCAAGAATCCCATTAAACATTCTAGAACTAAGCATATAGACATTTGATATCATTTTTTTCCTGATCATGTTCAAGTTGATGATATCTCGATTTTATTGATACATATAATCAACTTGTGGATATCTTCACCAAACCTCTTAATGAAGAGAGATTGAATTTCATTAAACATGAACTTGACATGATTAATGGTTTTAGCCTGTCTTGATTTTATGTTTAAAATGCTATATTAATGATTGGTTTCATTTAAGTTTTCTATATGTTTATTTTTAGTATATGACACTTGTTAATAAGTATATTTTTAGTATTTGTTTTAATACCTTCATTTTTCTTATGTGAAATCATGTGTTTTTTTTATCTAAATTACATTGACTATTTTGATTTTGATCTTCTTTATTTTCAAAATATTTCATAAAATCATTTTTTTTCTCCCCATTTTGTAAAATTAATAATTAATTAATGAAACTTTTATTCATTCAATAGATTGTTTTAATTTTTTGCAAAATATATCTTTCTTTAAATGAGTTTATTTCATATACTCATTTAATCCTTTTTAAAATCTTCAATTAATTCAAAATATATACAATTAATTTGCAAGGATTTAATTATAAAATTTTTTGAACTTCACTGTAAAAATTTTACTATCTTTTGTTGTCAAGGACTCAATCCCTCCTCAGATAAGATCATGTCCCAATTAGGACATTATTTTGTCAATTTTGTGTTTTTACATAGAATTGATCTCGAACAATATCCTTATTGGGATATCACTTCTTATATTTTTTTCCTCTTTCACCATGGCTCCTAAGAAACCAAGGTTCCTTTCTCTTCTCAAGATCCTCCTTCAAAGAAGGATAAACCTAAAAGAACACACTCTCCATTCTCATATTCTTCTTAAGATTTCGAGAAAAGAGTATCATAATTTCAAAAGATAACCTTTATTCCCTCAAGATTCATGGATGAACCTACTCTTAAAGTAATTGGTTGTTATGATGAAGTCAAGGATCCTCTTCTAAAAGGTGGGGTATATGATTTTGCTTTCACACCTTTTCCATATTATCCTTCTCTCATTATTGAATTTCTTTCATCACACACTCTTTATACCATCAAGTATAATGATGCTAATCCCTACTTCTCCATGAGATTCAAATTGAGAGGAAGATATCACTTCATGACACACCAAGAGTTTGATACTCTTTTTATTTTTTCCCAAGAGGGACACATTCAAGTTAATCCTTATTGGCTTACTTCTTCTTTTTGGGATGAAATCAAAGCTCCAAATGCTCCTCAATTCTACGCTGAACATACTAAAGCCTTGCACATCAAATCCAAAGAACTTTGGTATGTTCACCGCTTCATTACTTATTCTATTAATGGTAGAGCTCTTTCCAATGAAACTATTTCTCTTGATGATCTTTTCATTGTCCGTTTCCTTTATCATGGTGAAAAGATTACTTTGGGAAGATTTTTACAATGGAGAATGTGGTTAATTAGTGATAGTAACACCGGTGCAATTTGTATTGGTGGAATTGTCACAAAATTAGCTAAATTCTACAATGTTAATCTTGATCCTATACCCTTTACCAAACCTATACTTCTTAATGAATCTTTTTAACAAAAATTTCAAATAATTCACTTCTATTAATGGTGTTTGGATTTAGAAACATGATTATAGATGGCAGGGTTCAACGCGCGTCCAAGACTTTAGCAACCGCGACACTATTTGAGCTCATGGCTCTAGAGAACACACTAACCACTATCACAAAGACATGGCATGGAGATGAGGAGTCGCCACCCAGGGTAATAACTGAGACAAATCGAAAAGGTGGTACTCAATTCCCTAAAAGAAAGCTAGCACCACAACCAGGAGATTCTAGATACAGAATACTAACTTCTTTCAGTCTTATGTTCATTTAGAATTACTTTATGAATTATTATCTTACTCTCTATTTACATGCAATTTCATATAAACAGTAAAAACAATCATGAATTATTATCTTATTCTCTATTTACATGCAATTTCATGTAAACAGTAAAAACAATCAACTCCAAGGCAAACTAGTCATGAAATATACAAGTAAATAATGCATTCAATAAATCACACAATCCATAAGTTAGTCTAATCTACATGGATTTTAAATAAATGAGCTAAAGTCTACATATTTTAAATTATAAGTGAACATAAAGACCTAATTCCTTTTGATTTTAATTAAATGAACCTAAGTCTACTAATTTTAATTCTAAATATGAGTTTAAATCTACAAATTATGGAATATTTAAATTAATGGGCCTAATTCTACATATTTTAATTCTAAGGTGATCTTAAATCTATAAATTATGAAAAAAAGCTTTAATTAAGTGGGCTAAGTCTAAATTAATTAAATGAAATTAGGTGAGCCTATGTCTAATTAACTAAATGGACCTAAGGATATTTCTAACCTACAATCTAATTAATTATGGACCTAAAAATATATTTTAATTAATTAAACTAATTAATTATTAAGTGAGATGGGCTAAAAGAAAATAACCTAAACTTAAATAAATAAATCAAAACCAAAAATGGGCTTAAGGCCCTAAAAACACATAAAAATAATAAATAAGACAAAAAAAATAAAACCATAAAAAAAATTAAATAAGATTAAACAAATAATTAAATTAATCCTTACTAAAACCCTAATTTTATTATCGAGCAACCTAAATTAATCTACTTCCTCCATTGATTTTAAGTAATTACTTGATTAAAAACCTAATTTTACTAACCAATTTAATCAAAATAAACATGCAACCACACACATAATTTCACTACTCCCATTATTGGGACTATTACATTAATTCATAAAACAATTAATAAAATAAAAATAAAGCAATAAATAAAATAAAAAACCCTAAAAACTAAGTCTCTATGAGGCTTTATCTATGGTTTTCCATGGAGTTCTTATGAATTCATTCCTCCAACATGATCACCATGCATTTTCCTTCATAATCACCATAAAAAAATAAAATAAAATTATGATTAATGAATAATTTATAATAAAAACTCGAAAGAATAAAAATAATCAATAATATCAAAAATAAATAAATAAAAAAATAAAATAAGAAGATGATGATGATGCTTATTAGTGATTTGGGGTACTTCTCAGATTTGTAATTCACCGATCTTGATAAGTCTTCGAATCTTCTTCTTCAAAAATTCTCTAAGGATCTTGAATTAATTGATAAATCAAAAAGAATTTTTGTAGAAAATCCCTCACAAAAAAGAATTAAGAAAGCTCGCACAAAAAAACCAAAAACTTGAAAATATGTTCCTGCCTTTTCCTTCTCCTCTTTATTTTTTCTTCTTCTTTTTCTCCTTTTTTTATTTTTTCTTCTTCTTTTACTCCTTTTCCTCTTTGGCTCATATCCTCTTTATATAGTGGAAAAAGAACTAAAAAACCTATCTCGATCCTAACGTAATTCTAATTCCTAAAGATATAAGATTAATACTTAAAATTATATTTAGGAATTTTAGACCAATTAGGATTGATTTAAAAGCCAATTAGGAATTTTAGACCAGTTAGGATTGGGTTAAAAAATAAAAAATAGAGACGGAAGAATTCAATTCCGATCGGGATTATGTAATTCCGATCGAAATTACATAATTCTGGTCAAAATTATGGAATTCCAATAGGTTTTTTTAACATTTAATTATAAAAAGACCCCTGGAAGAATTTAAGTTTTGCAATTATGTCTTAAAAAAACATTACAATTTAGTCCTTAAAAACACTAAATCTTTCCCTTAAAAGATGCATTTAAACCCTTAGAATATTAAAGCTTAAGTATCAAAGACCTATTCATGATATTTTCATCATTGGAGTCCTTTGTCACATGCATAACATATCATCCTGAAATTGGGTGTCTACAGTTGCCCCCCTTTGTTGCTGTTTGCTTGATAAATTGTGGCAAAGTAAAATAGCACCCAATTTCTAAATTGAAAGTTAGGATACTTACCTACACTCCTTGAAGCTTCTGCTTATGAATTTGCTATGCTCGAACGTACAATATTTCAAATGACATATCATACTCGATCGTATGATATTGATTATACTTGGTCGTATAACCTTAGGTGAAAGAAACACATTGTACTCGGTCGTACAATGTTGACTATACTTGGATGTATAGCATTGAATTAAAAAATTACATCATACTCAGTCGTATGATGCTGAATATACTCGATCGTATAATCAATTGGAAAAGAAAACATCATACTCGATCGTACAATGTTGACTACACTCGATCATATAGTCTAATTTGAAGGAAACATCACACTTGCTCGTATGATGCTGATTATACTCGGTCGTATAATCGATTGAAGATACATTGCACTTGGTCATACAATGCTGACTACGCTCGATCGTAGAGTCTGATTTGAAAAGAAACATCACACTCGGTCGTATGATGCTGATTATACTCAGTCGTATAATCGATTGAAGATACATTGAACTCGGTTGTCCAATGCCAACTACACTCGATCGTATAATCTAATTTGAAAAGAAACATCATACTCAGACATATGATGTTGATTATACTCAGTCGTATAATCGATTGAAAATACATTGCACTCGGTTGTACAATGCTAACTACACTCGATCGTATAGTCTGATTTGAAAAGAAACATCACATTCGGTTGTATAATGCTGATTATACTCAATCGTATAATTGATTGAAGATACATTGCACTCGATTGTACAATGCTAACTACACTCGATTGTATAGTCTAATTTGAAAAGAAATATCACACTCAGTCTTATGATGCTGATTATACTCAGTCGTATAATCTTGAGGATACATTGCACTTGGTCGTACAATGCCAACTACACATGGTCGTATAGTCTATTTTTGAAAAGAGACACCACACTCGGTCGTATGATGCCGATTACACTCGGTCATATAATCTTAAGGATACATTGCACTTGGTCGTACAATGTCGACTACACTCGGTCGTATAGTCTGAATTATCTTATATGATTATGCTGCAATCCATAATTGCTCACAAATTTAGTTGTTTGAGTTGAATGCTTTGAATTCTTTATGTTGATTGACTTTGAATTTTGCTGTATTGACTAATTAGAATTTCTTTGCTGATTGATTTTAATTTTGCTATGCCAACCATCTCCATAAGTTGGGTGCACTTTCTTCTAGATTTGCAATTCTTGCAAACTTATTGAAGTTAGTTTCAATCATGATGAATGCACAAAAGTACCTTATAGTGTTGAAAATTTTATAAGAAAATTCATCACTTTTCAAGAGATAGCGTACTCTTAACGAATCTCACTATTTTTTACTTTCATGACTGTCATTTATTCACCATTTGCAAAGGTTAGAGGCATCATTAACCATCTTATACTGAAAGCATATCTTTTATCACGTGAAGAGCTTACTTCCACACCTAATTTTAGGGAGAATTTGCTAAACAAAAATCATGAAAAATGAGCATAAGAAGATCAAATTATAAGTATCAAAATAGCCTTTGAATTATTTTTTTGCTTTCCTTCCTTATCCGAGTATTCCTCTTCCTTTCTCATATTTCTCAGTGTGGATACCATTGGAAAGGTCCTTTAGATACTCATACTCATATAGAGCATTGGAGTAAATAGAGCAATTTTTGGCATGGTCCTCTTTTAGTATTCCTCTGCCTTTCTTATATTACTTAGCATGGATACCGTAAGAGGTTTTATGTTGATACTTTTACTCATTTCTGAGCATTGGAATAAATTATGCTTGCTCTTTTCTATTCTCCTCTTAGTATTCCCTTGCCTTTCTCGTATTACTCAGTATGGATACCATTAAAGGATTTTGTACTCATACTCATTTATGAGCATTGGAGTAGATTATATGCACATTTATTATTCAAAAGACTGAGAAGATACTTTGAGATTTAAGCAATTTATGCTTCATGTCCATAAATTTTTTTTTTTGCATTTTCTTCCCCTTGTTTAGGTGCAAAGCAAGCATTAGATTGATTAGAGTTTATAAACTCTCAGTAAAAAATTGTTAACTACTCATATGAATTCTATGAGGCTAATAAAAGAAAGCCACTATGATCAAAAGTCATGAGATAGGCTTTTTGCACATCATCTCGTGAAGTGGATGAATTTACTTTCAATTTGTGAACTTTATGATTGAGATGGTTCTTTATTATAGAATCTAAGGAATACAGTTCTATTACTTCCCTTTTTAGTATCTTGATGAGTGTTTTCCATGCAAGATGATACTTTTGATGAATGGTTAGCATTTGCAACCTTTCCCATTCTCATTGATGTATCGGTTCCTTTCACCTTCTTCATTCTCTCTTGTTTTTCCTTACACAAAATACCATTAGTTAGTATGGTCTATTCTCAAGTGAAAAAATATTTTCAAAATGCAATGTTATTCATTTTTGCATTCTTCCCTTTAGATTTGTCTTTGATTGTAGGGTTATGATACTCCACCATTGAAGTTGAGGCTTTGGGCTGCATTTGTATTTCCACTATGCTATGGTAGAAGGCTTCATTCCCTTTTATTGACATCTCCTGTAAAAAAGTTCAGGGGTTAGAAATCTTATGATCAAATAATTTTTTTTCAGAGTACATTCATTCAAGTTTTGAGTGCATTCTTCCCTTTTTAGGGTCGGTGAATGTATTGCTGACATGTTGGACCTTCTCATCACCATATTCCATACCCTACACTTATTTTACTATTATGGAGAGATATTCCAAAGGATGTTGTAGATGAGATTATGGAGATGGATGTTGAATCTGAGGAGCTTGAGCGTCCTATCTAACCTTTTAAGATTGCTAAGATGATGCTTTTGCAAGCATCACTATTGGTGATATTCCTTTACTTGATGGGCCCATGATTTATTAGTCTTTTGTAGTCTAAAGTCTTATTAAGCATCAGGTTCACCTTAATATTGTTACCCTTTTCTCTTAGATGCTTAACAAATGCACATTCTGATTGCTTTCCTGTACTTTCACAACACTAATTTCAAATGTTAGTAGTAGAGTATCTGTACAATCTTATCTAGGCTCAAAGACTTTTATTATACAAAACAAGTATTTCCCAAAAATGTATGCAAGTGTATGCATGCTATGTATAATGTGCATGATCCTAATGGGTCTCTTATTTGGAACAGAGCCATGTTGTTGATTTTGGAGTGTAAGAATGAGGTGTCTCATCAATAGCCTGTCATTTTGAGCATTGAATGATTCATTATTGGTACTTCTGATGTTGAAGCTTTTGATACGATTCATCAGACTGATTACTAGGCTAACAAGTAGGGTCCATGGCTTTACAATATAGCTTATGATTGATCGATGCACTGTTGAACTTTTCTTTTTGTTACTGCTTTTGCTATATAATGATTGAGGTATTAGCTCTTATACTTCAGCATCCATCTTCGCTTTTTGAATGCAGACACCATTTGCCCCCTGAGTTGTATTTTGCCCCCAATTCCATTCTGGATTCATTCATGCTATTCTAGTAGTCTTTTTTCATTTTTATGTGCAAGAGACCCAGTTCGTTCACTGTTGTTATTGATCCTTTGACTTATTAACCCTATTAGTTGCAATCTCATGCATTTAAGATGTAAAGGAATGGGCAAACTAACCAAAGCGAGTTCTTAATGATGAAATCAACTGGACTTGTACTTTGAAGAACTCTTGAGCAGAATATGAAGCTTAATATTGATGCAATGATTGATGATAGTTATAGGACAAGACTTGCAATGTAAGTTATTGAGCCATCTGAATTCTCAAGGTATAAGGGGACCCTAGGCTTATGAGGAAAATTACAAAGGAAACATAACTAAAATAGTGATCTCATAGCTCTAATTTTAGCTTTCATTATGTAATGTCTTTCCATTCAGATACTTATGCAATATGATAAAGGCGAATATGCAATATTTGACAAAAATCTCCAATTCAATTTTACTCATTCATTAGGGCAAAAATGAGAACATTCATTACATCACATGTCACAACTCCTATAGTCAATTAATCCTGAATTTTTCTCTTTAATTTTTCACCTTACTGTTCTTTTTCTTTTTTTCTCTATTTTTTTTCTTCTCTTTTTTATCATTCTTCTTATTTTTCGTTAGATTTTGCTCTCTTTAGAAGTTATGTCATGTGATATAAGATTATTCTTTAAGTTTACATTTGTGCCCATAGTGAATGAATCTAATTGAATTAAATTTTTATCACACATGTAGATACGATCAATATCACAATGCGTAGTACCATCAGGATGCATATTACATAAATGAACATAATAAGAATTTATATCATCGATCACTAAAATAAAATAAGTTCTAAAGAAACTAAAATTTTATTTAAAGAAGATAATAAGAAATTTTTTTTCCTATTCTAGATGCTAGGGATGCTGAGTCTCATAGTGGTTATCTTTCAGGTGGCTGACATAACAACTATTATTGCATTTTCTTGTGAACTGTCTCCATGACTTCATGTTTTTGTACCTCCATTGTGCATGTTTCTTCCTTTTCTTGCAGTTTCTTATCATCAAACTCATTACCCCATCTTGTAAGCACAATCGACTTGAAGGGTATGTCAAAAGAAGGTGGTTTAGTGTAAAACACCTTATAGTTGAACTTTTCTTAAGGCTGACCCAATAAGTCTTTTGCTCTTTTTGGTGGTTGCTCAAGAATTTCAAGCTCTTCTTTTATCGGCTTATCATCAAACTCATCTTCCTAACTTGAAGGCTCAATTGATTTAATAGAGATATCAACAGAGGGTGGTTTTAAGTAGAATACTTTGAAATCAAACTTGCCTGAGGGTTGGCCTAGTAAATCTTCCACTTGCTCCACATCTTTAGGGGCATTAGGAGATTTCTCATTGGTTTTAAGGTCTAGGTCCTCAAAAGAGTTTAGCACTTCTTTCTCGCTTACTCTTGAGTTGATCATCATAGTTGTTGGAGATGGCATGTTTCAGTAGTTTAGGAAATGATTGCTTCTGGTGCTTGGGTTTTCAGGATCTATGATTTTTCTAGAGTCTATGAGGTTTTAGATTTCATGTTTGAGGCAGATGCAGTTATCTTTGGAGTGTTGAAGGTTTTGGTGGAATTTGTAGTGTTTATTTGGATTATAGCTTGGGATATTTGGATTTGGTGGGTTTGGAGTAGGTAAAGGTTGAAGTAAGCCCTATTCCATTAAGCACTCTAGGACTTTTGACAAAGGTTATTTAAAATTTGAGAACCTCCTTGGTTGTTGAACAACATGGACTCCTACAACTCGGTTAGTGCTTCCTTACTGTATGCCCCCAGTTGGGTAACTTCTTGCTTCGATGTTCCCAATAGCCTTCTTTTTCTCATTTTCAATCTCTTCAGCCTATAACCCATCATCGTAAAGGTCTACGAATGTCTTGGGGTTCATCATTTGCAACCTCACCACTAGGTTAGGTGACACATTTCAGACTATCATTCTAACTTGATCCTTTTTTGACAATTTGTTCTTCATCATTCTCGCCTTATTCATGAACCTAGTTAGAAAATCTGAAAATGATTCATTGGGCTTCTGCTTGGTTAGTTCTAAATCTCTTATGGACACCTCAAGCCTAGTATTATAGTCATATTTCTTTAGAGAAGCAGTGCACAACTCCCTCTAATATGCTTGGATAGACTTCTTTAACCCATGATACCAATTAATGATCATACCCTCCACAGACAAGGGAGCCTTAGTGGTACTCATAATAGTTGTGTATTGACTAAGGTGAATCCTTGGGTCCCTAGTACCATCTAACTTTTACAGTTGTGGCATCTTGAATTTGTCAGGTAGTTTGTACTCCTCAAATTGCATCACATCATCAAAGTCAAACGGGTATCCTAGGCCGTGTCCCCTTATCACCTCCTCCATCTTAGACATCTTATGAGTTAATGCCTTCATTTGTCTGGATTCCAGCTTTTGAACTTGCTTAAGTGATTCCTTTTTTGCTTTTTCAATCATATAACTCTCAATATCATCCAGCTTCATTTCCCCAACATTGTCATTATTAACAGGTAGTGGACCCATAGCAGGTGGGTTGGCCACAGCAACTGGTGCAGCAGTGGCAGGTGGATTGGCTACAACGGGTGGTGCAGCAGCAGCAGGTGGTGGCATCAGTCCCGCTAGAGCTTGTCTTAACTCGTCTTGCATCATTGCTCTCATATAATCTATTAGTGCTCCTTTGACATCTTCTAAGGTCCAGTTTCCTCCCTCTTATTATTCCATTCTTTCATTTTTTTTAGGTTGTGTAGCTTCTAAGTAGAGTGGATTAATGGGGCTCTTTTCCAATTTGCTAAGGATCCCTTTCACGATCGATTGGGGGCTTGAATCAGTTCTCACCAGTTTGCCACCTTTTTGACTCCAAACACAGGAAGACCTAGATGAATCTATGATGGTTATAAAATAAATTGTTAGTATGATGCATGTATGCATGATACACATGCTATGCAACAAGTAGCAAGTAACAAACCAAGTTAGGTGTATATACGTCCTTCCAACCTTATTCCTCCTGCACACGTATTTAATGGTGAGTCTCTTTTCTTAGGATTTTTGGTCTTGGCCTTAATATCAACAGGGGATATCAAGAACCAACATGCATGCCAAGTCTCTCAAAGTAGTAAAAGCACAAAAACAACATTTCTATGTATAAAAGATTAGCCCAATCTTTATTACCCTACCAGGCTTCTAAAGTATAGGCTTGGGCCTTTACAGATAGAAATACCTCATGGAAACATTCACAAACAATTTGGGTAGATCCTAGGGGAAATAACTAAGCCATTATATATGGTTAGGGTCCGGTAAGAAGGTCAAGGTTCCTTTAGCAAGATGCTCTCCTATAGGACTTGAGTTATAAGCCAAGGTCAGAGGGGCTCATCATCCTTTACAAACTCGAGAGAAGACTACCCCCTTAAGGACTTGGGTTACAGGCTTTGGTTAGATGAGTCCAACAATCTCTCTTGGACTGAGTTAAGGCTAAGAGTGATGGTTAGCCAATCTATAACCCCATAAAGCTAGTGGAATCATGGAATCATAAACTAATGCCATCGGTTAATAGAGACATGCAGAATGAATGCAAGAATAAAATAATAATTAATAAAATAATTCTAAAGAACAAAAGTAGAATCAATATCTCTTATCCCTAGTGGAGTCACCACTGTAGACGGTGGGGTTCAGCGTGCATCCAAGATTTTAGCAACCACGACAATGTTTGTGCTTAGGGCTCTAGAGAACACACTAACCACTGTCACAAAGACATGGCGTGGAGATGAGGAGTTGCCACCTAGGGTAATAACTAGGACAAATCGAAAAGGTGGTACTCGATTCCCTAAAAGAAAGCTAGCACCATAACCAGGAGATTCTAGATACAGAATACCAACTTCTTTCAGTCTTATGTTCATTTAGAATTACTTTATGAGTTATTATCTTATTCTCTATTTACATGCAATTTCATATAAACCGTAAAAACAATCAAGTCCAAGGCAAACTAGTCATGAAATATACAAGTAAATAATGCATTCAATAAATCACATAATCTCTAAGTTAGTCTAATCTACATGGATTTTAAATAAATGAGCTAAAGTCTACATATTTTAAATTATAAGTGCACCTAAAGACCTAATTCCTTTTGATTTTAATTAAATGAACCTACGTCTACTAATTTTAATTCTAAATATGAGTTTAAATCTACAAATTATGGAATATTTAAATTAATGGGCCTAATTCTACATGTTTTAATTCTAAGGTGATCTTAAATCTATAAATTATGAAAAAAAAAAGCTTTAATTAAGTGGTGTAAGTCTAAATTAATTAAATGAAATTAGGTGAGCCTATGTCTAATAAACTAAATGGGCCTAAAGATATTTCTAACCTAAAATGTAATTAATTATGGACCTAAAAATATATTTTAATTAATTAAACCTAATTAATTATTAAGTGAGATGGGCTAAAAGAAAATACCTAAACTTAAATAAATAAATTAAGACCTAAAATGGGCTTAAGGCCCCAAAAGCACATAAAAATAATAAATAAGACAAAAAACAAATAAAACATAAAAAAACAATTAAATAAGATCAAATAAATAATTAAATTAATCCTTACAAAAACCCTAATTTATTATCGAGCAACCTAAATTAATTTACTTCCTCCATTGATTTTAAGTAATTACTTGATTAAAAACCTAATTTTACTAACCAATTTAATCAAAATAAACATGCAACCACACACATAATTTCGCTACTACCACTATTGGGGCTGTTACATTAATTCATAAAACGATTAATAAAATAAAAATAAAGCAATAAATAAAATAAAAAAACCCTAGAAACTAAGTCTCTACAAGGCTTTATTCATAGTTTTCCATGGACTTCTTATGAATTCACCCCTCCAACATGATCACTATGCGTTTTCCTCCATAATCACCATAAAAAAATAAAATAAAATTATGATTAATGAATAAATTATAATAATAACTAGAAAGAATAAAAATAATCAATAATATCAAAAATAAAAAAATAAAATAAGAAGATGATGATGATGCTTATAAGTGATTTGGGGTACTCCTCAGATTTGTAATTCACCGTTCTTGATAAGTCTTCGAATCTTCTTCTTCAAAAATTCTCCAATGATCTTGAATTAATTGATAAATCAAAAGGAATTTTTGTAGAAAATCCCTCACAAAAAAGAATTAAGAAAGCTCGCACAAAAAAAATCAAAAACTTAAAAATATGTTCCTGCCTTTTCCCTCTCCTCATTTTTATTTTTTCTTCTTCTTTTTCCCTTTTTTATTTTTTTTCTTCTTTTTCTCCCTTTCCTTCCTAGCTCCCGTCCTCTTTATATAGTGGAAAAAAACTAAAAAACCTAGCTCAATCCTAACGTGATTCTAATTCCTAAAGATATAAGATTAATACTTAAAATTATATTTAGGAATTTTAGACCAATTAGAATTGAGTTAAAAGCCAATTAGGAATTTTAGATCAATCAGGATTGGGTTAAAAAATAAAAAATAGAGACGGAAGAATTCAATTCCGATCGAGATTATGTAATTTTGATCGGAATTGGTGTAATTTCGATCGAAATTACATAATTTCGGTCGGAATTATGGAATTCCGATAATTTTTTTAACATTTAATTACAAAAAGACCCCTGGAAGAATTTAAATTTTGTAATGAGGTTCTAAAAAAACATTACAATTTAGTCCTTAAAAACACTAAATCCTTCCTTTAAAAGATGCATTTAAACCCTTTGAATTTTAAAGCTTAAGTATCAAAGATCTATTCATGATATTTTCATCATTGGAGTCCTTTGTCACATCCATAATACATCATCCCGAAATTAGGTGTCTACAGTGACCTTACAGCCAGTGAAAATATTAAAGCTATATTTTAAGAATTAAAAGAGCAAAAAGGTCAAGACATTGGGCAAGAAGAATAATAACTTCAAACTCATAATGCTCCTCCAAGGAAAAGGACAAAAAGTGAAGGTACATCAACTCAAGGTGCTTAAGCTAAAGATGGTGAACCTCTTTGGGTAGGATAAATCTTTGAATGCATGTCTCTGATGGAAACCAACTTCAATTCTTTCTTTGATGAAGTTGAATCCAATTTCAATGTGCGTTTCAATCAAATTGATGCTAACATTGCTCATCTCTAAGATGATGTTCACCATATTTATGAGCAACAAGGATATTCATGCACCTATCCATCCTCTGTCCCTCTACTACCTTCATCTCATCCTTCAGAATAGATATTATTTGTACACTTCATTTATTTTATTTTAAGTATATGTTTAGTTTATTTCTAGTATATAAGCCTCTAACTATTAGTTTATTTTTAGGCTCATCTTATGCATGTTTATGTTTAGTTTATTTCGTGTTTATTTTTAGTATTTTATCTTTATGTTGTATGACTTTTCTTTATTAATGCAATTTTCTTTTCTCTTCAAAATGTCAATTCTATATTATTCATTCTTTTTTATTTTTGACAAAGGAGGAGAGATATTTGAGTTTACATGTGTATTTAGTTAATATTTTAAAAATTATTGAAACTCATCATTTCAAATTCTTTTAAAAGATGTGTTTATGTAAGTGATATATTTGAAATTGGAGGAAAGAAAATTGTTTGAATATTTTTTACATAAGTTTTTTTATGCATGTATAATAACATTGTAAGTGTGACTAGTTTTGTCGTATATCATATGTGATAAAAAGGCTTTGCCTTGCTTACCTTGTTTATGTATGCCATAAATTTCATAAAGATTTGGTGTATCTTTATTTTTTATTGTTTTGGTTCTTGATCTTTTATTTCCTTTAGGTTCATTTCTCTTTATATATCTCTCTTTTCTTTTTATCTTTGACAAAGGGGGAGAAGAACTTATGTGATAATTGTGCTTAGTGTTTGTGTTTATAATATGCTAAGTGTCACATGATCATATGTAATTAATTAGCTAAGCTTTATATGATCATATGATTATAAAGTTTGTTAAGCTTCAACATAAGTGCTATATGTACTATTTTTGTGATGTATTTAAGTAGCACTATATGCATATATGCTTGAAAATTATTTCCTTCAAATTGTCTAAAAATTTATTTAAATGATCATGTTATCATAATATTATGTTTTTAACACATTTGTCATGTTAGGCCATGTTACTTGTTATCCCTTATGTTAAATTTTATGTTGTGTTTATTTTTAACAAAAAGGGAATAAAATTATAAATTTATATTTCTTATTATGTCCATGTTCATAGGGGAGAAATAAAGAAATATATTTTTATTTCATTTGATATCATCATTATTATCACAATTGTTATCTATCATACACTTCACTTTGAATTATTTTTTATCAAACTCAAAATAAGTTTGTCAAAATAAAAAAGGGGGAGATTGTTGACCTTAGTAAGTTATTAATCTTGATATTGATCTTAACAAACTTAATTTTTTACCAACTAATGTGTTTGCTTCAAGTGTGTATAAGTTAGAAATCATTTGGAAGTCAAAATAATGATGAATTATTAAAGAAAAATTATCTCGGAAAGACATATCAAGCACTATCTCAATCGGACTCAAGTTAGGGACCAAATTGCACATTTTTGGCAATTTTGGTACCTATCTCGAGCTTAGTCCTGATCGGGACCAAGCTCTAGAAAATAGGGCTGAAAATTCCATCAAACTGCATTTTATGACAGTGAAGATCCCAATCTATGTCTCGATCGAGACATTGCTTGGGACTAGGCAGTCCTAATTGGAACATAAAGCCACAATTAGGACCTAATTCTGCACAACTTTGATTTTCAGGCAGAACTAATCCTGAGCTATGTCCCGATCAGGACTGTGCCTAGGACAAAAAAAATTAAATTTGAAATGGCTACAAATGGCTTCTTTTGAAGCATCCCAACTAGGACTGATGTAATCCCGACCGGGACCTGACAAATTACAGCTTAAAAGTCCAAATTACATTCAAATGGACTTTAATTTAATTGGAAATGAAATTATTGCTTTCAATAGCTATAATTGAATTGCTCATGTATAAATATAAATTATTTTGAGGTTAAGAAACTTGTTTATTCATTATATACTTTTAAGCATTCAATTAAGCTTTCAAAACTCTTTCAAAATTCATTTCATTTTTGTATAACACTTTAAAGAGTTGGTTAGTGTTAGAATAGAAATTCTTATTCTTTTATTTTTTAAATCAAGAAAATGGAAAGTGAGATTGTATTCTACAGGAATTGGTTTAAGTTTTTAACCACTAAAACACTTGGGAAATTGGTTTAAGTGTGAGCCTTAAAAAAACTTATGAATTAGTTTTTAAGTGAGCCTTGAAAAATCAAGTTGTAAGGTTTAAGTTCAGCCTAAAACTGAAGTTGTAAAAATCAATCTAGGGAAATAGATTGTGGTGATTCAAAATCCTAATTTGGGGATAAGTTAGGTGGAGATGTAGGATTGTTGAAAATCTGAACTCATTAAATTATCGTGTTCATCATTCTTCCTTCTCAATATTCTTTTAATCTTGCTCAAATTTTTTAATTTCTTATTATTATTTGATAGCCTTATTCACCCCCTCTAGGGCACTTTCAATTAGGCATGATACATCATGCTTGTTATTGATCAACCCATTGCGGGTTCTCTAACCAAGTATTTTTCAGCTCACATTGGGTGAAATCTTTATTTTATGATTTTGAGATTGATATTACTGGTAATTATAAATGATTTATAAAGATGAGTGTTGAAAGATAAGTTTTTAAAGGATTACCTAGGATTGACTTTTCAAATATAGGTGGCACAATCTTTTTTCTTTTTTTTCTTTTCCTTCTTTCTCCTTATTCCTTTTCTTTTTTCATTCTTCTTCTTTTTTTTTTATTGGTATTGTCAATTCATTTCATATAAAGGAAAATTTGAGATTAAAAATACTTGAAGGGAATTTGAAAGTCAATTATAACATTTAGTCCTTTTATTTAATGTGATTTTTTCTTTTTCTTTTTATTTTCTTTTAAGTCTCTCTCTCTAATTCAAGTATAAGATAGTATGAACAATTATAACAAATTTATAATCATGTAAATTAGACATTTATTAATACTAAGGAAAAAATGTTACAGTAAAATATTGCTTTAAATTATTACAACCATAAAAAACAATAATTATTTACAAGTATTCAAATTCAAGTTAGCTTCAATCTTTACTCTAAGGCAATATAATTCTTTCAAGTCCCTTATGCTCATGTTCTTTAACTTATAATCTAAAGGTGGAATGCAAGGTTCTATGGGTATAAACAACTGATCTAATTCTATATGTGCATGCTTCATTTGGGCCAAGTTTCCTCTCTATTTAGTCAAGAAGCTCAAGAAGGACTCTTTAGATCTTTGTTTTATATTTTGTAACTCTTGAAGGTACACTTTGAATTGAGAATTCAATCCGTACTACTTGATGAAGGTTGAACATAGTTCCCTTTAGTTTGGTTGAATATGTGCATTTAGAGTGTGGTACCACTTAACATAAACTCATTCCAAGGACATTAAGAACTGTTTGACAATCTAAGCCGCAAATAAACCAATAGCTTTCCTATAAGTGATGTAACTTTTTAGGTGTAGGTAAGGATCATCAATGCCAAATTACTTCTTTATATTTGGGAATTTAAATTTCGGGAGCTAATTCTTCTTCCTTTGAATCTAGGTCTAGATTGGTAAATTCATGACAAAGTATTTTTTTCATTACAGTCTATAGTTGATCTATATGTCTTTTCATGTCTTTCATTCATTCTGGCTCAGTTGAATCTCCTAGTGCTTTTAGTTTTACTTTTAGTGGTGAGCCAATAATAGTTCTAGTTTTAAAGTCTTCCTTATCAATGGACCTTTTTCCTGCTTATGAAACAATGAGAAAAGAATGAATATATGTAACAATATATTTTGGATTTGAATAAAATTTTTTAAATACATACCTTTGTTGCTTTTGATGTATGGTTTTGATTTTAATATATTGATTGTAACTCAATCATGTAGATCTGTTTTTTATATTGATTTTTGATTTATTGATTAATTTTCAATCATTTTATTGAATATAATTGATTTTTTTTAGAGATTGATTGGTTATGGCAGATTTGAAGTTTAGTTGAGAGAAAATATATTGAATGAGATCTCTTTTTATTTATGAATGATATACTGTATTTGTGCAAAACATTTTCCTTTTATAATTATCTATGAAAAGGAAGTTTATTGAATGGTATTTGTGAAAAAATTTCTAAAAAATAAAAAAAAAATCGGGTATTGAGTGTGGCATAATGGATATTTTTTGGATCTTTACAACAATGCCCTAAAAAGTTACCTCAATAACAAAAATACCCTTATTTTTCATTAATTATATGTGTGTCCTAAAAACCAAAATTATTTAAACACTTTAGCCTCCTTATCTCAACACATCATCATTTTTTTGCTTCTTTTATTCAGCTCATAAATAAAATGGATTCCATCTTTACTATTAAAAGCTTTTTCTGGTATTTGCTAATAAGTAATGGGGTTGAACGCACGCCCAAGTGTTTGGCGACCACGACGCTGTATGGGCTTAAGGTCCACTAGAAAAAATAAAATAGGCTTATGGCCTAAGTCGGAGATAGGAATCATCACCCGGATGAGACTCAAGACACAATTTACAGCAACTGGATCCCACGGAGGGCCCCAACAACCCCTCTCAGATTTTGGTTTTGGAAACTGGGGATGGGCTTTTGGAATGCCCTCCTAACCTTGTGGTTGGCCTCTATTTGTGTTTTATTACCTTTAATTATTTCCTTATTAACATGCAAATTTTCAATTTCCTCCAAACAATTATTTGATTTTCAATTAAATCCAAGTTTGCACATTAATTCAATTTCATACCAATTTAGTCAAAATAACAACGTAAATAGCATAAAAATAAACAAAATAAAACCATATAAAACAAAATAAGCATGCAGAAGAAATGGAGGGAGGAGAAAAGAATTACATCCCTCTAATCAAGCAAGCAATAAAATATAAGTAATAAAAAGGAATAAAATAAAGCGGGGAGGAGTAAAGATTACAACCTTTTAATATGCAAATAAACAATAAATTAAAAATAATAATAAAATAAATGAAAAGTAAGTAAATAATATTAAAGATCTCCTTAATTAAGGTTAATTACTTGGTAACTCAAAAGTCACCTAAATGCATTAATTCTGAAAATTAACATCATTAATTCCCAATAAAACCTACAAAAGAAACCACCAAGTTAAATTCTTAAAAAGAGAAAATTGAGCAAATAAAGACACAATTAATTGATGAATGTTAAAGCAATAAAATAAGTGCCAAAATAGTAAAAAACTTTCATAAAATAGAATAAAAATAATGATGAGATCAATATTATAATAAACACGAATTTAACATCTATGTAAAAAAACCCTGAAATAATAATAATCACATTTAATGAAAATATTTTCAAATTAAATCGATCATAGAAAATAAATATAGAAATGACAATATGGCGTTTAAAAAACTCATGAAATAAATATCATTAAACATCTTGAATGAACACTAAAAAATGAATAGGAAGAATAGGATGTGGTGACGCCTCTTCGTTGAGGTGTCGCCTTATGCCATTGCTATGATGCCTCTTTGATGAGGAGTCACTTGGATCCTAATTTATAGAAATAAATTACAGAAATAATTTACTATTCCTTTCCTAATCAAGTATGAAACTAGAATGATTTATAAACAAGCTAACTACCCATGCATGAATCTTTAGAGCTATATTTCAACATAAGAAATTCACTTAAATCATATAAAATAAGTCATGTAAATTAAAAATCAATGTAAGATAAAAGCCTTACTGCTTTGTGTTGATTTGGTTTTTAAAAGATTTTTGTCTTAGAGGTTGAATTTGATGAAAGCACCGTTTGAATGCAAAGGCAACCTTTTCCTCTTGAGAATGGACTCATAGGACTCCTTTTTCACTTCCTCTTTCTTGTTCCTCTATTTCTCTTACCTTTTGCTTCTCCTTGACCTCAGTCCCTTTTTTCTTATTTTTTTCCCTATCTCCTCATCAAAATGAATTCCCTCTCTTTTTCCCTTTCTTCCTCCCTCTTTTATTATGCCTCTTCTCTTTTTCCTCTTTAATTCACCTCTAGGAGTTTCACCTTTCCACCTTTTATTAGTAACATCCCCCTAATTACTCATGGAGAATGTTGGAATATGTAGAGGTATTAATTTAGATGTTTCTTATACCATTAATGATCAATTTTTTAAAAAAACAAGAGAACACCATTGAAGTAGTGCCTCTATGAAGAGGTGTCACCTCATTACCTTCGGGCTGAGACAACTTTATGGGCCTTGTGAGTTATTTGGGGCTCCTTGGACTTTTTGGGTTCCTTAAGCTTCTTGGGCTCAGTTTTAAGACTATGGTCCACTTCCAAAGGGGTTTTGGGCTATAGGACCATTCTTAATAGGAATATGGGTTGAACTTTGCATTCAGTGCTCGTTTCATTTCATTATTGGGCTTTCTTTATGGGCTGATAAAACTAGGTGTCTACAATTTGCCCTTTACTTTTCAAAAATCAAAATGCATGTAATGAAATAAGATGTATGAAAAAACATAATAAGGAAAAGATCAGTTATCTTTGCACTGTCGACCTCAGGATATAGCCTGAAAGGTGGAACGTTGATACTTTGATAAACAAATTTAGCCTTATACACAGTCGACTTTGGGGCATAACCCGAGAGGTGAACTACTAACACTTTGATAAAAAAAAATTAATTTTCATAAAATAATTTTCAATACCCAATCATAAAATTTTAAAAGGGATACAACTTTATCTTTAGGAGATTGTTTGAACTTATTATGTCGTCAGCTTCGGGGTACAACTCGAGAGGTCATCTTCCCAAACTTTATGCTATCAGCTTTGATGTATAAACTCTAGAGATAATTTTCTTGAAATTTGTGTTATTAGCCTTGGGGTACAAACTCAAGAGGTGGAATTTCTTAAAATTTATGTCGTTAGCCTAGGGTTACAAACCTGAGAGGTTGAATTTTTAAATTTCATGCTATTAGCCTTAGGGTACAAACCTAAGAGGTAATTTTCTTAAAATTTATGTCATCAATCTCAATGTTCAAACTAAGAAGTCAATGTTTGATACTTCTATTAGAAAACTTTATCTTTTACACCTTCGAACTCAGGGTATAATTCGATAAGTGAAAAATTGATAACAATCTCATTATACGAGATGGGAGCCTTACAACCACTTCTGACTTCAGGTAAGGTCAATTAAAAAATGCCATATAGCCTCTGGGGCATCAGGTAAGAACAATCAAAATAAGTCATATGGCCTTTAGGGCATTAGACGATGATAATAAAAAAAATACCACATAGCCTCTAAGGAATCTAGGTAAAGTCAATCAAGACATGCCATATAGCCTTTAGGGTGTTAGGTGAGATCAAATAAAAGGTGCCAATATAGCCTCTAGGGCATCAGGTAAGATCAAACAAAGCAAGCCATGTAGCCTCATAGGCATCAGGTGAAATCAATTAAAGTACGCCATGTAGCCTCATGGGCATCAGGTAAAATAAAAAAAAGCAAGCCATGTAGGCTCACGGGCGTCAGGCGAAATCAAACAAAGCAAGTTGTGTAGCCCTAAGGGCATCAAGCGAAATCAAACAAATCAAGATGTGTAGCCTCACAGGTATTAGTTGAAAATAAATAAAACAAGCCATGTAGCCTTACGGGCATCAGGTGAAATCAAACAAAATAAGCCATGTAGCCTCACAAGTGTCAGGTCAATTAAATAAAACAAGCCATGTAGCCTTATAGGCATTGGGTAAATCATCAGGACTGTAACCTATGTACCAGAGCTAGCTTACCCTAAAAAACACATTCACAAGATTTAATGTTGATGTATGCATAATCGTGGTCCTTAAAAACTCTCAAAAGTAATTTGACAACACAAGCTTATGTGGTGTATGCACTATTTGTGGAAGACATGCATTATTCTAATGTGCATATATATGTGATTTGAAAATAATTTTTGCAAAACAATTTCATGTATACATCAGTTGATAGTCAAAAAATAAGTAATCTGGAATGATTTTGTATGCATGAATTAATAGTTATAAAACAAGAAATCTCAAATGACTATATTAAATAACCATGTGCCTTTTTTGTTTAGAGCTATTCTTTAGGAATTGGCCCTTATTACATCAAAAAATTCAATTAAGTCTATCTAAGACTATTATTAAGATTATTTTATTCAAATGGAGCAGGAATTAAAATTCTCTTATAATCGAATTGGGATAATGACAATAAATGCCCTCTATTTGGTCGCCTCCTTAAAATGATTTGCTAGCGTAGGATAGTTATGCTTGACCTTTAATGTAGAAAAGATACCATGTTTTGCCCCCAGTTTAAAAAAATGATGGAAAGACTATACCATGTATGATCTTGAAAATTTCCCCCCAGTTGAAAAATTGATAGACCTTCTCACCCTTGCACCATAAAACATAATCTCATGATTCTTAAACTGCTCTTCTTAGAATGACAGTGCAACTAATTTTTTATATTTTCTCTTTTGCCTAGGTCACCCCCTTTCGAGGAGTTTTCGAACCTAGTTGAGCTTTTCATTTTGTTTTTGTTTTTATTTTCCCTTTTTTTACCTAGGTTGCTCTCTTTTTATGAGTTTTCAACCTACTTGGGTGGTAGTAAATTCCTAATGATGATTGACCACTATTTTTTCATGCTTGAAGTACATGTTGTCATTTTAGTTATTGATCACTTAATATTCTTACTGCTAATTGTTAGATTTTGATGTCACTCACAATGTTGATTGCTATGAAACTTGCAAAAAGTCCATGTCTAACACTTCACATGCTAACATTATGTCGATCATGACTATTTTCATGATTACTTCTTTATTATAATCAGACATGCTACATTATGCTTATTATTGATAAGCCCTTTGTGAGTTTTCTGACAAACTATTTTTCAGCTCACAATGGATGGAAATTTTAATTTTGACATTAAAAGGATTTTTATAGGATTGACATTTTCAAATGTGAGCGGCACAAACAAAAAGTTTTTTTTCTCCTTATTCTTTTTTATTTTCTTCTTTTTTGTTGTTTTTGTCTTTTTATCTTTCATTTCTTTTGTTTTCCTTTTTTTTTGGTGTCCACTATCTTGGTGAACATGGTGAATTCATTTTAGGAGAAGTTGAGGTTGAAAGTGCCTAAAGGACAATTGAAAGTCAATTTTGACATTTAGTCCTCTTGATGTGTATTTTTCTTTTTCTTCTCTCCTTTTTTTTAATCTTTCTCTCATTCAAGTATAAGATAGCATGCATAATCATAATCAACTAATAATCATGTAAATTAGGCAATCATACATTTATTATCACAAAGAAGAGTTGTTGTAGCAGAATATTATTCAAAATCATTACAACTGAAACTAATAATAATTATACATAAGCGTTTAAATTCAAGTCAGCTTCAACTTGTACTTTGAAATGGTACAACTCCTTGAAGTCCCTTATGCCCATGCCCTTTAATTTACTGGCTAAAGGTAGAATGCATGCTTTTATAGCTATGATCAGCTTATCTGATTTTATAGGTTTGTGCTTCATTTAGGCCAACTTTCCTCTCCATTTGTCTAAAAAGGTCATAAAGGATTCATCATGTCTTTGCATCGTATTTTATAACTCATGAAGAGAGACTTCAAATTGAGACTTTAGCTTGATAAAGGTTAAACATAGATCCTTTTAATCTTGTTGAATATGTGCATCCAAATTGTAGTACCATTTGATAGCAGCTCCTTCCAAGGATAATGAAAATTGTTTGATAATCTAAGCTTTAAACAACCCATTGGCCTTTATATAGGTGACATACTACTTCAAGTGCAAGCGAGGATCATTAGTGCTAGAGTATTTCTTCATATTTGGAAATTTGTATTTTCGGGGCAATGATTCTTCTTCCTCCAAATCCATATCTAAGTAGGCAAAGTTAGGATTGAGCCTGTGCTTTTTCAGTGTAGTCTATAGTTGATCCATTTGCCTTTTCATGTCTTTTATCCATTCTGGCTCAATTAGATCTGATGGTGCTTTTTCTTTTAGCGACTTAACAAGAATAGTTCTAGTTCTAGAGTTTTCTTCACTAAAGGGCATCTTCCTTACCGTCTCAGTAACTATATCTTTAATCATTTATCATGTCTTGTCCCTGACCTCTTTAAAAAGTTCTTGCTTGAAAGATTCAATATCAAAATTATAGGGTCCTGCCATTTTGCTCCTTTGTGAAGTAGTGTCAAGTGTTTAATTGGATCCTTGATATTGATGGGCCAAATTAGCTTTGATTTGCTTCTAAATAAGGAGAGGCTTATAGCTACAAAAATGTAGTTTAAAAAATTACAATGAATGTCATATATGCATAAAATGAAAAATTATTTTTTTACAAACACAAGTAGGTTACAAAGCAAAGCCTTCCAACCTTATTTCTCCTACACATGTATTCAATGGAAAGTCTCTTTTCCTGGGATTTTTAGTCTGGGTTTTGATTATCATTAAAGGATAACAAAACTGATGTACAAAAGAAACCTCTCGAGATGATAACAAACAAGTAGCAAATCTTATAAATAAAATAAAAGTCCAATGTAAAGGGCCATAATAAGAGGATTGGGTCCAACTTAATATGGTACATGATTGGTGGGCTTAGGCTTTACAAATAAGACTACTATATGGCACCAAACATATGCATTTTGGAAAATCCTAAAGGAAATTGGTAGGTCACTACATGAGCTGAGTCTTAGGTGAAAAGGCTTTGATTCCCATAACTATATACCTCCATCACGTCTCCCCACTCAAAGGTTTATGCAACATGGGATAAGTACGTGCTATAAGTGACAATAACCAAATACTCCACGAAATTTGAGTGAAACACAAGCATCAAAGAAATGACTATTGTTGGGTTATTTAGGACTATGTGCTCAGTGTGTGAAAATTTTTTATGAATGTAAAGGAAATAAGAAAATAATTAAAAATGATAAAACACAAAATACTAGAATCAGTTTCTCTATCCCTGGTGGAGTCACCACTATAGGTGATGGGGCTCAGTGCGCACACAAGTGTTTGGTGACCACGACACTGTGTGGGATTAAGGTCCACTAGGAAATATAAAATGGACTTATGGCCCAAGTCAGAGAAGAGAGTTGCCACCTGGATGATACTTGGGACACACTTTACAACAACTGGATCCCACAGAGGGCCCTAACAGTCATCCTCAGATATTGGGTTCAAAAATTGAGTATGGACTTTTAGAATGCCCACCCAACCTTACGGTTACCTTTAATTATTTAATTATTTCCTTATTAACATGCAAATTTACAATTTCCTCCAAATAATTATTTGATTTTCAATTAAGTCCAAATGACATCATAAATAGCATAAAAAATAAACAAAATAAGCATGTAGAAGAAATAAAGGGAGGATAAAAGAATTACATCTCTTTAATCAAACAAGCAATAAAATATAAGTATTAAAAATGAATAAAATAAAGCATGCACACAAAGAAATGAGGGAGAACAAAAGATTACAACCCTTTAACATGCAAATAATAATAAAATAAATGAAAAGTAAATAAATAATAATAAAGATCTCCTTAATTAAGGTTAATTACTTAGTGACTCAAAAGTCACTCAAATGCATTAATCCTAAAAATTAAAATCATTAATTCCCAATAAAACCTGCAAAAGAAACCACCAAGTTAAATTCTTAAAAAGATAAAATCAAGCAAATAAAGACACAATTAATTGATGAATGTTAAAGCAATAAAATAAATGCCAAAACAATAACAAACATTTGCAAAATAGTATAAAAATAATGATGAGATCCATATTATAATAAACACAAATTTAACATCGATTAAAAATAAACCTAAAATATTAATAATCGCATTTAATGAAAATGTTTTCAAATTAAATGGAACATAGAACATAAACATAGAAATGAAAATATGGCATCTAAAAAACTCATGATATAAATATCATTAAACATCTTGAATGAACAATAAAAAATGAATAAGAAGAAGAGGATGTGGTGACGCTTCTTTATTGAGGCATCACCTTAGGCCATTAAGGCGATGCCATATTGCCTTATGCCACTGTGGTGATCGCCTGGATCCTAATTTATAGAAATAAATTACTCTTCTTTTCCTGATCAAGTATGGAACTAGAATGATTTACAAACAAGTTAACTACCCATGCATGAATCTATAGAGCTATATTTCAACACAAGAAATTCACTTAAATCATATGAAATAAGTCATGTAAATTAAAAATCAATGCAAGATAAAAGCCTTACTACTTTGTGTTGATTTGGTTTTTGAAAGTTTTTGCCCTCACAGGTTAACTTTAGTGAAAGCACCATTTAAATGTAAAGGTAGCCTTTTCCTCTTAAGAATGGACTCTTAGGACTCCTTTTTCACTTCCTCCATCTTGTTCCTCCTTTTCTCTTGGTTTTTTCCTTATCTCCTCATTAGAGTGAATTGCCTCTCCTTTCTCTTTCTTCCTCTCGTTTTCCTCCTTAATTCACCTTCAAGAGTTTCACCTTTCCACTTTTTGCTAATAACATCCCCCTAATTACTTTTGGAGAATGTTGGAATATGTAGAGGTATTAATTTAGACATTTCTTCTACCATTAATGATCAATATTTTAAAAAATAGGAGAACACCACTAAGGCAGTGCCTTTATGAAGAGGCATCTCCATATCAAACTAAGGCAATGCCTCTTTAGTGAGGCATCACCTCATCACCTTTGGGCTGAGACAACTTCATGGGCCTAGCGAGTTCTTTGAGGCTCCTTGGGCTTTCTAGGTTCCTTAAGCTTCTTAGGCTCAGTTTTAAGCATTTGGTACACTTCCAAGGGGATATTAGGCTATAGGTCCATTCTCAATTGGAATATGGGTTGATCTTTGCATTCAATGCTCGTTTCATTCCATCATTTGGCTTTGTTTATGGGCCAATCAAATTGGGTGTTTACATTAGTTTTTGTTGTTGTTGTTATTTTTTTCTTAAATTTATATGTTAAATTGTTATGAGAAATGAAACCATAATTCTTTTCATTTCACTATCTTCTTCTTCCTCATCACATTTTTAACAAGGACAACAATATTGATGTTGTCACTATTGTTAATCTTATTGTTGTCGACGATGATGAAGATAATGAAAAGGAACCATTGATTAATGTCATCTTCTTCCTCTTCTCCAATTGATTAAAGTCTTGTATTTTGATTATTTTTTCTATTTCCATAGACTTTGATAGAATCACCATGCATAAAGCATTTTCATTATGTATATTTCTCACTTGGGTTTGATATAATTTTTTTGCGTTTTGATTAATTATAACAGAGAAGGCCAAAAAATTTTATTTCCTTGTTTTAATTAATTGTTTTCCTTGTTTTAATCTCTCTCTATGCACAAGTTTCAATTCATACACTCTATTCTTCTCTGTCATGAACTCTCATTTCTAGCATCTTATTGTTAACAGGTAAATTTTTTGAACAATGCCTTTCAATTTAAATATAAACCTCGCGATCATTAATTTAATTGGAATTGGTTGTTGTGATCTAAGAACAAATAGAAATAGAGTGGACAATAGTATAACATCTAGATATACGTCATGTAGGTATGGATTTTAATTAATTAATAAGAGTTTTGTTCTTATTCTTGTTTTATTACAATAAATAAACTTGTAACACCTTTTTTTTAGCAAGTTCTAAATGGAGTTGCATTATAGTCATACAAAGCTAGGAATGCTCCTAAAGATTAAAAAAAAAACATCCATGTGGCCACTTATCATAAATTTATACATACTTCTTTCATATGTTTCTTTTGTGCATAAGATATCCTTTGAGTTAGTATCATAAATATACTCCATTTCAATGTTATTGTAGCCATTGATGTAATAATATTGGAATTAGATTGAGAGTTCCTTGTGTATTTCTTTCATTTCTTTGCTCATGCCATGGAAAATTTGAATCTTTAAAAGCCCATGGGTTCTTTTATTATTTTTTAAAAATATTTTGTCTTTATTTCTTATATAACAAAGTGTTGTTCATTTGATGTCAAGAAAATATACTAATAATATACAAAAAATAAACCAAAAGTATATGAAACAAAACATATAATATCAAACTAATATTTATAAATTTATATTTCAAAATATTTTTTAAAAAATTGTCCAATACTGTACTTTTCTTTTGTTCTTCCACTTTCTTTTATGATTTTCATAAATATCTAAAAATAAAGAAAATAAAAAATAAAACTCAATCTTTTAACACTTTTTGAAAACAATGATTGATGCCCACCACATGACAAAATTAATGTTCTCATTAATCAATACACTAATTACATATCATTAAAAATATAAAGTGATAAATCAAAGCTCTTACTGTTAGCATATAAATTGACAATGTTTTTTTACATTTTAGTTTCACCTATGTTGGCAATTTGTGACATGTCCATTTAAACAATACGACACGATACAAAATTAAATGTTTAAAAAATTAATACAAAATTGAAAATACTTTTTGTATATTTTATGTTTTTGATACAATATTTTTATTATATTCGTTATTAAAAGCTGACTTTTAACACAATTTATATTTGTAAAACCTGAATGAATACTAGTTTTTATTCATTACATACAAAATGGAGCAACAATTTTATTTTCAAAAATTTTGCAATGACTACAATACAAATTTCAAAAGTATGAAACTTATAATATTTTTTGTTTACTTTTGGTTTATTTTTTGTTTATGAAATAATTTTTTATACTTTTATTCAATTCTTTAGCAATGTTGAACAATCATTTATTTTTCCAACTATTTATATATCCAGTAATATTTATTTTTGAATGAAAATAATGTATTACAACTTGATTACATGTATTAAATGTCTTTTTTTTTTCAAAAATGAATTTGATATTTCAGTTTCGTTCATATATATGTGTGTGTGTTTGTGTGTGTATTTTTGTCAATTTAGAGTATATTTTATATTTCCGGTACAATATCATAAAAAATCATTTTCTAAGAAAACTTATATTTACAAGAATGAAACAACAACTAGTTTTCCTTTATTATAAAGGAGAATATAGTGAAAATTTCATTTTAAAAAATTTCACTATAATATATGTGTTTGAGCCCAAAATATAATTTTTGGGATTTGATAATATTGAAGTCAAATTCAACCCACAAGAAGAAATCCAACCCATAAAAATATCTTATCGAAGGAAACAAGAAGAAGATATAAGAATATTATGGAAGTGAACATAACAAGCTAAAGAGTCAAAGGATCTAGTGCATTAATGAAGTGAAAATATTTGAAATTTTCATTGTGAACTATGGAGCTAGGGAAGGAAGAAGTAATCTACAAGTAATTGTCCAACTATAAAAATAAGAGTAGAAGATAACTCAATCACAACCAATCAAATAGAACATAACCAATCATCAACACAAAGTATCAATCAATCAATAATCAAATTCAACTTTTAGCTTTAACATACTTTTTGTTTTCTTAAGTATTTCCTATTTTCCTATTGGAGCTTTTAATCACCTTATTAATATAAAAATTTCTAACTTACAACTTATAAAAATCATTTCCTATATCATTTACTTAAATTCATGAAAATTTCATTTAAATCCAAATAAATTATGGTAAAAGCATTTGGAAATCCACAATTGTCTGAAAGAAGCTAGGTTTCACTTTGAGAAATAAGCCTCTAGCATGCTCGCATATTAAATTTGGTTTACCAAAAAACTTTACACCAATAGTTATACATTTTTGTTCTTTAGCATGGAATATGTGATTCTTTGAGCAATGCATGCTAGCCCTTTTATTTTCTTGGAAATAAAAAGAAATATATATATATATTAGCCCCCTGACAAGTGGTATCAGAGCCGACTCCATTCTTTTCCAATGTGGGGTCCTCACGAGAGGCATCGAGATTGAGGTAGGTCCAGACTGAGTGGGTCCCTATCCTCCTTTGGGCAAAGAGCTAGTGTAATAGGGCATTGCACAATCAGGTGAGGTAGAATGTCATAATCCCATATTAGAAAGTTGTAGAGGGGATCTTGACCTTATAAATGTGGACGCTACACACCCTATCAGGATATATATATATATATATAAAATTTAGTTAGGTGGGTGAGGTACAACTAAAATGACTGTCTTCTAACCAAACAACTGTGTGTAGATTAAAAGACCTAAAATATTGGATTTTTAAAGTAGATATAGGGAATTAACTATTTTAATACTAATAATGCTAAATTGAAAATAAAAGTGGAGATTGCATTGAAAACGAGAATATTAAGAAAGAACTAAAATTGAAAAATAAGAAACTCCATTGATTGCTATCTGGAATAATAAGAACTTTCAAGGAAATTCAAAAGTAAAAGAAATGTTAAATTGATTGTTGTTTATTGTATGTGTTGTCTTATCTGTTGAGTCCTTCATTCTTCCTTTCTTAAAGTTTTTATCTCTTGCTTCTTCTCTAATAACTGCTTTTCCCACGTCTCCTAGTCATTATTGACTTTTTTCTTTCCAAAAACTATTAAATTAATTAAAATAATGGGCTTTTATCATAACTTTGAATTTAATACGAACAATTTCCCCTGCATATAAATGGCTAAAAGAGCCTATTTATATGCATAATAAAAGATTAAACTATATTCATTGTGGAGCCCCTTCACTATAGAGCCTATTTGTCATTTCACTAAAATAATCTCCCTCTCTTATAGGATTTAACTATTTGTGGGGGAAAACTATCTCTTGATCGTGGTGCCTTAGAAACCCTTAACTTCAGCTTTCTTTCTAATTCTCCTTTGGATGTAAACGTAACTAAGAGCCTCTCATATGAGTCTGATGTATCCTTTTCCAAATTAACAATCAAAAAGCTCCTTAGCCTTAATGCTCTTTCCTTAAGTGAGATTCAAAGATCCTCAGCTCAATCTCCTGCTGCTATTTTGAATGTTGCTCTCCTTTTATCCATTATGAAACTTCCAAATTTTGAGGCACTATTTAGATATCTAAAAGACTTTACTCTGGCTATAGAGAATTTAAACATTTAGGTGGATGCCTCCAGTGTAAATATGGCCTAGCTAAAGCATGCTAAAGATAAGTTAGAGTTTAAGAAAAGTTATTTTGATGTAAATAATGAAAAGATTAACTAAGTAAACCATGCTATTTAAGAACTTGAGACTGCATTAGCTAACAAACAATCTAAACTTAAATCTCTACTCCCAACTAGGGAATCTTTAAAGAGTTCTTATCAGCTAGCCTTTGATCAATAGGAAACTCTTAGGAGATCCTTGGATGCTTGGCATAGGCAAATCCAGCAGTCATGTGATGACCTAAAACAAGCCAAGGATAAATAGAAAGAAAGCTGTAGCCTATGGAATAATCTAAGGAATATAGATTTATATCATCTATGAATACAAAACAATAGATCCTTTTTATATTACTAACTCATTTGCTTAGATTTCTTCATTTTTATTGAGATTAAAAACCTTATATGGATTATTTTATTTATTTTTATGGATGGACTTTTGGTACCTTGATATTTTATATTTTGACATTATTGCATAATTATAAACTATTACAAGTACCTAGCTCTTAGAGCTTTCCATATTGCATTTGTATATATCATGCAACCATTCCTTGCATTATAGCCATATGTGTGCTTCATGCATTGCATTATACTTTGGTAATCTTGATGATCTGTGATGACATAGACTTGTTTATAAACCTTAATGTGATGATGATTTGATTAAGTGTGAACTTATTTATGAACTCTACTAGAACTTTCGTTAGAGAACTTAAACAACAATTAATAAACACATATAAATAAAGGTGGCCAATAGGCCTACCTTTTTTAAAGATCCAAGAGCCAATCGATGAAGAGGTTCCTCCTAACTCGTCTCAAATTAACAATTACTACATAAAAAATGAGTTAAGATTTTAAACTTACTCCATATTGCACATGGCAACTATGTGCCATTTCACTAAAATAATCTCCTTCACTTGTATATTCCATTGTCTATGAAGGCAAACTATCTCTTACTCTTAGTGCCTTAGAAACCCCTGACTTTAGTTTTCTATCTAATTCTCCTTTGGATGTCAATGCAATTAAAAGCCTCTCGTCTGAGTCTGATGTGTCCTTTTCCAAATCAGCACTCAAAAACCTCATTAACTTTGATGCTCTTTCCTTAAGTGAGATTCAAATATCTTCAAATCAATCTATTATTACTATTTTGACTATCACTCTCCTTCTAAATTTTGAGGCACTATTTGGATCTTTGAGAGACTTTACTCTAGCTATAGGGAATTAGAACATTTAGGTGGATGCCTTCATAGTAGATATGCCATAGCTGAAGCATCCTAAAGATAAGTTTGAGCTAGAGAAACATTTTTTTGATGTAAATAATGAAAAGATTGACTAAGTAAACCATGCCATTCAGGAACTTGAGACTACATTAGCCAACAAATGATTTGAACTTAAATCTCTACCCCAAACTAGGGAATCTTTAAAGAGTTCTTATTAGTTAGGCTTTAATCAATATAAAACTCTTATGAGATCTTTAGATGCTAGGTGTGGGCAAATCTAACTGTGGTGTAATGACCTAAAATAAGCTAAAGATAAACAGAAAGAATGCTACACCCTATGGAATAATCTAAGGAATATAGATTTAGATCATCTGTGAATGTAGAACAATATATCCTTTTTATATTAACAACTCATTTGGTTAGATTTCTTTATTTTTGTTGAGGTTAAAAGCCTTATATGGATTATTTTATTTATTTTTATGGATCAGCTTTGGTAACTTAATATCTAATATTTAGATATTATTGTGTAATTATAAACCGCTATAGGTACCTAGCTCTTAGAGCTTTCCACATTTCATTTGTATGTGTCATGTAGCCATTCCTTGCATTACAACCATGTAGCTATATATGTCCCTCATGCATTGCATTACACTTTGGTAAACTTGATGATTTGTGATAATCTGTAATGACTTAGACTTATTTGTAAACCTTGTTGTGATGATGATCTGATCAAGTGTGAACTTATTTATAAACTCCACTAGAAATTTCCATAGAGAACTTAAACAACAATCAACAAACACATATAAACAAAGGTGGCCAACATGCCTACCTTCTTTAAGGATTCAAGAGCCAATTGATGAAAAGGTTCCTCCTAATCCTTCTTAAATTAATAATATCTGCATCAAAACTGAGGTAAGAATTTGAACTTACTCCATATTGCTCATGGCAACTGTGTGCCATTTCACTAAAATAATATCCTTTTTTTATAGGATTAAATTGTCTATTGAGGCAAACTATCTCTTGATCTTGGTGCCTTAGAAACCCCTGACTTCAGTTTTCTATCTAATTCTCCTTTGGATGTCAAAGCAGTTAAAAGCCCCTCGTCTAAGTCTGATGTGTCCTTTTTCTAAATCAACACTTAAAAATGTCCTTAGCCTTTATGCTTTTTCTTTAAGTGAGATTCAAAGATCCTCAGCTCAATCTATTGTTGTTGTTCTGACTATTACTCTCCTTTTATCCATTGGGAAACTTTTAAATTTTGAGGCACTTTTTAGATCTCTGGGAGACTTTACTTTGGCTATAGAGAATTAAAACATTTAGGTGGATGCCTTTAGAGTAAATGTGCCCCAGCTAAAGCATTCTAAAGATAACTTTGAGCTAGAGAAACGTTCTTTTGATGTAAATAATGAAAAAATTGACCATGTAAACCATGCTATTCAGGAACTTGAGACTACATTAGCCAACAAATGATATGAACTTAAATCTCTAATCCAAACTGGGGAATCTCTAAATAGTTCTTATTAGCTTGCCTTTAATTAATATAAAACTCTTATAAGATCTTTGGATGCTTAGTGTGGGCAAATCTAGTAGTAGTGTGATGACCTGAAATAAGCTAGAGACAAACAGAACGAATGCTACACCTTATGGAATAATTTAAGGAATATATATTTAGATCATATGTGAATGCAGAACAATAGATCCTTTTTATATTAATAACTTTTTACTTACATTTCTTCATTATTATTAAGGTTAAAAACCTTAAGTGGATGGTTTCATTTATGTTTATGGATGAACTTTTGGCACCTTAATATATTATATTTTGACATTATTGCATAATTATAAACTGTTATAGGTACTTGGCTGTTGGAGCTTTCCATATTGCATTTGTATGTATAATGTAGCCATTCCTTGCATTATAGCCATTCATCCATATGTGTGCTTCATGCATTGCATTGTACTTTGGTAATCTTGATGATATGTCATAATCTATGATGACCTAGACTTGTTTGTAAGCCTTATTATGATGATGATCTGATCAAGTATGAACTTATTTATGAACTTTATTAGAAATTTCCTTAAAGAACTTACATAACAATCAACAAACACATATAACCAAAGGTGGCCAACATGCCTACCTTTTTTAATTAAAACTTAAGAAAATATTTATAGAAAATAGGCCCTAAGACTTATTTACATGAAAAATTTTCTAAAGAGTCATAAGTCAACTCTACAATATTTTAGCCTATAAGTTCTTTCTACATAGCTGTTATGACAACCTTACATTAAAATGTTATTTTTTCTACCATTTCCCACATAGTAGGAAAGTATGTCTTCAAGTAACGTCAATTGATGCTTCTTTTGGTAGGCTCTCCATCTAAACTTGATAACCATTAGGCATTACCTTTTAAAACTCTATAAATCTTGAAAAGAACCTCCTAACTTAGAGACCACTCTCCATACTCCCTATCTTTAACACTAATAGGCAGAATTACCTTCTAAACCAATTCTCCTTCCTCGAAGCACTTTTTCTTCACTTCTTATTGTAAATCCTAGAGATTTTCTTCTTATAAGCAATCAAATTGTTAGGAGCCTGCATTCTCTCCTCATCAACATTCTTTAGCTCTATGATCATTACCTTATTATATTCCTTAAGTGTCAAAATATTCTAATTTGCTACTTTTAGTGAAGGAACCACCACTTCCATTAGAAGAACATCATCATGCCCATATACTAAAGAAGAAGGACTCAACCCAGTAGCATTCCTTTTTGAAGTTCTATAAGCCCATAAGGTCTCTAAAAGCAATTGATACTAATCTATAGGATTCTCTTTCATCACCTTCTCTAAAATCCCAATCAGCACTTTATTAGATGCCTTAGCTTGCCCATTAGCCTGAGGTTAGTATGGTGAGGAGCGAACTAGTTTGATCCCATAATCAGCTATGAACTCTTGCATTTCATCTCCTGTAAACATTGTGCCTTAATATGTTATAATAGATTGGGGAATGCTAAATCTATTAATAAGGCATTCTTTAATGAACTGGATAATATCTTTCTCTAAAATCCCAATCAGCACTTTATTAGATGCCTTAGCTTGCCCATTAGCCTGAGGCTAGTGTGGTGAGGAGCAAACTAGTTTGATCCCATAATCAACTATGAAATCTTGCGTTTCATCTCCTGTAAACATTGTGCCCTAATATGTTATAATAGATTGGGGAATGCTAAACCTATTAATCATGTGTTCTTTAATGAAATGGATAATATCTTTATGTTTTGCTTTTCCAAAGGAACTACTTCCACCTACTTAGAAAAATAATTAATGGAAACAAGAATAAAACAATGCCATTTAAAAGAGAAGGATAAATTTTACCTATCATGTCCATTGGCAGCTCTGAAAAGGCCAAGGTCTGACTATAGAATTAGGGCTGGCAATTTATGATATGACCCATTTAAACGACATGACACGACACAGAGTTAAATGGGTTTGGGTTTAGTATAAATGTGTTCAAGTCATAAATGGGTCAACCTATTTAAAATATGAATAAAATCGTGTTTAAACGGGTTGAACCCAGCTAACCCATTTAAACACATATTGACACGTTTAGTAAATAGGTTACACGATTAACTTGAAACATATTTAAACACATATTAACACGTATAAACATGTTTATATATATATATATATATATATATATATATATATATATATATATATATATATATATATATATATATATATATATAAAAGATAGTATTATCAATTGTGTTGATATAAATTCATCTATAGTTTTAGTGAATTATGATTATTTATGAACATTTATGCTATTGTTAGCATTACCAATTGCATTGTATACCCATGATATAATATGTATCTTTTAAACTTTATTGTATATTATTATTGTCAATTACATATTGCATTAATAATATATGGTCTTTTAAACTCACAAATGCAGCCAATATCTTTGATCATTTAATTTTGTATTATTTAAACTAATGGTTTGTTATAAGTACTTAATTTTATATTTCTTCATTTATGAGTACTTAATTTTTTTTACTAATGGTTTGTTATGATATATATTAATTTATCAATAAATATTTGTGACCATATAAATTTTAACATATTTTTACGTATATATGCAAGTTGAAGGATTAATAACTTGAAGAAAATTAAAATTATTTTATATGCTCTTAGACAATTTAATTTTTTTAGATTTGAACATTTTAAATTTAGACATGTAAACATAATCATTTGTAGTGTTTGGTTTATTTGTGGTGTATGACTTTAAGATTTGAACATTTTGAATTTGGACATGTAAACTTAAATTATATAGTATTTAGTTTATTTTTATTCTATTTTGTAATTTATATATTAAATGTGTCTAAACATGTCATTAATCATGTTCTAGACCTATTTAACACGTTTAGACTTGTTTAAGTTAAATGGGTTACACGGGTCATGTCATGTAACCTGTTTAATAAAGATGTCGTATTTGGGTTTATAGTTTTAACACATTTAATTAAACATGTCATGTTTAGGTTAGGCATAATCATATTATATACGTGTCTCGACACGACCCGTTTATGACCCACCAACATGAATTGCCAGCCCTGAATAAAGATCATTAGTAGGAACCCTCTATATATTTCCATGTCTTTGACACTATTGACATCCATTGGAGTACTGAATATAGTCTCTAAGGATTGACAACCAATAATAGTTGTGTCTTATTATAAAACATCTCATCTTAATTCTTGATTAGTGAGCACCACATATCCTTTCATGAACTTGCTTTATGATCTCCATAGCATCTGGAAATCCCACACATCTGAGTAGTAAACCATCATAGCCCTTTATGTAAAGCTTCCCTCCAACAACATATAATTGAGAGCCTTCACCTTAAAAGAATAAACAACCATCTTTCTTAGGGAGCTTAAGTATATTTCTTTATCTGTTCTCCAATCCCATGTAAGATCAACATCCACAAAGAAAGTGTCAATAAGAATTCCCATTCTATAATAGAAGGGTGATGTCTCTTTTGTACTAGGATCAGTTTATGAGTGAGCTCATTAGATAATTTCAAGCCCGAAGCAATCTGAGCTAACTATTTTGCTTCCTAATTATTTTCTCTAGGCACATGTAGGAATGAAACTTCTTTAAATTCCTCTAGGAATTGAATTACAACAATATAGTAAAGAGCCAAAAAGACAATGGTGCACTTGAACTCTCGAGATAGTTGCTTCAACACCAATTGTGAATCTCCTATGATTAACACATTTTTTGCTCTTAATTCTTATAGAATCTCCAAATTAATCATAAGAACTTCCTACTCTACCTGATTGTTAGTGCAGTTAAAATTTAAATTAAAAAATGTAGTAGTTTTTACCCTAAGTGGAGAAATGATTATAATGCTTACTCTAACTGATCTCTCTATGTTGGACCCATCAAACTTCAATACCTAAGGTTGAGTCTTTACACGATAGATTTGAAGATCCACCTTATCTTCCTTTTTGATTTCTAAGGATGGATGATATGCTAAAAAACCTGATAATGTATGTCCTTTTAAAAATCTTAAAGGAAAGTAAATCAATGTAAATTTTGCAAGGGCTAGAGACCATTTTCCAATTCTCCTTGAGATAACAGGTCTGTTTAACATGAACTTAATCAAAAGTCTATTTATAATACTAGATAAACCCTTCTTGAATAATGTAATGTCTTAATTTAAAACATGCAAAGTATAAAGCTAGACATAATTTCTCTATTAGAGAATATTTAATGTCAACTAGAGTCAAGGTTCTACTCAAATAATATACGACCTACTAATGTCCTCCTAAGTTGTTTTTGCTAATAAACATCTAATAGATTCATAAGCGACCAAGATATAGAGTTTAAAAGGATAACCTTTTCTATGAGGCATCAATATAGGAGGCTTTAAAAGGTATCCTTTGATTCTGTCAAATGCCTATTATGATTCTTTTGCCATTGGAACTCCTCCTTGTCTTTCAGCTTCAATAGTTTAGAGAATTCTTTTGTCTTTCCTACTAGATTTGAAATAAATTGCCTCAAATAGTTCACTTGCCTAAGAAATCTCTATAACTCTTTCTTATTATTGGGTGGTTTAGTTGTCATCACTACTTTAGCTTTATTTTTTTCAATCTCTATGCCTTTTATATGGACTAAAAAACCCATAAAGTTCCCTGCCTGCACTAAAAGCACACTTAAGGGAGTTAAGTTTTAAACAGTGAGCTCTTATTCTCTAAAAGGTTTCCTTTAGGTGATCCATGTGATCCATGACTTTCTTTGATTTAATTATGATGTTGTCTATATAAACCTCCATATGATACCTTGTCATATCATGAAATATAGCGTTCATTACTCTCTGATAGGTGGCTCTTACATTTTTAAGGCTAAATGGCATCATAAGCCATTCAAAAGTTCCCATAGCTCCCAAGCACCTAAAAGCCATTGTGTGCACATCTTCCTCACCTATTATGATTTGGTTATAACTAGAGAAACCATCAACTAATGACAATAGCTCATCCTTAGTGTGACATTTATTAGCATGTCCACTATTAGCATCACATATACATCCTTTAGGGTGGCAGCATTAAGATCCTTAAAATTAATACAAACATACAGTTTCTCATTTTTTTTAATAACATGGATAATATTTGCTAGCTACTAAGTATACTTTGCAGGCCTTATAAATTTAGCCTTGAGCAACTTCTCGATTTCCTTTTTAACTTGGAGTTTAACTTCTTTTGACATCCTTCTGGGTGGTTGTCAATGAGGTTTAAACTTTGACTTAATTAGCAGTTTGTGCTCCACCAAAGTTCTCTTTAGACCCAACATTTCTTTATAGCTCTATGCAAAAAAGTCTTAAAATTAGAACCTCCACTATTTATCTTTTTAAATCATCCTATAACAAAGAACTAACATAAGTTATTCTTGGTTCATCTAGAGTACCCAAATTGACTTCCTCTAATGGATATATTACTTATAGCAGTGCATTTTTTAATTTTAATGGAGCTTCCTTTAAATCTTCCATTTATATATTTTCTTAGTCTTCTAATTCTTATGGATCTTCTTAATAACTAACTTTCACACCATTCACTCCCAAGTTCTCCATATTGAATCCACTATACAGTTGTTGCACTTAAGTTCTAAAAAAGGCAGTTACAGCTACTACTAATTATTCTTGGTTATACTCAATCATCTAGGAGCTTAATAATGGGCTCATGTGCCATCAGCATATAAGGCACAATAGCAGCTGGATTAATAAGAGCTTTAACTTATTTCTAGATATCCTCACTTCCCAATATATAGATAGACCTTGGTTCCCCATTTTTCTTCTTTCTAAGAAATTAGATAGGTCCAAACTTTACGTCATAGTATTTAACCTCCACTACATCTGAATGAGTACCAAAAGGATGTGGATTAACCCAAACAACTTCTACATCATCACCATTTCAAAAATAACAAAAATTGATAAAGGGAAGAGCTGACACAACAATTGGCATGTATCCAATACCTTTCTAACAAAACATTATAATTAGTAAAAGAATAAATAATAAAGAATGCACTAAGAGATGTATTACTTCTCATAGTGATCTCCATTGGTAATACACAAAAGACCTTAGTTAACACTCCAGTAAAAGTAAATACAATGAAATTTTTAAGGATAAGATCCTCCTAAGTTCTTCCTATCATAGTCAACATTTTGGAAGGAATGACATTCACCATAGACCCATCATTAATAAGAACTCGAGAAACTGGCTTTGTATTCAAATGAGCTCTGATATAGAGAGGCCTGATATATCTTGTCAAGGATTTCTCTAGTATCACCCTTTTTAGTCCACTACCATTTAGAACCTGAATGGTGACTCCACCAAGAGCAATATTCTTTACTACATCTTTTACATTCAGAGTTTCCTTAGACAGAGTGACTTCTCATTAAATCTCTATTACATCATCTCCTGCTTCATGAGCCCTGAAAATAATAGGCTGAATCACAGAGGTAGTAGTAGAGTTCAAAGTTATAGAAATATTGCCAACTAGAAAATTGGACATTTTTATATAACTTGTTTCTTTAAAGCTTGCAATAGACTCATCTTCATCCATTGCATCTGTCACATACTCTTTTTTTGCCTCTACATATTCATCTTTAGTTTCCTTTCTTCAAATTTTAGAATTCTATGGAGAAAGCTCTAATTCCTCTATTTTCCTTGTGAGAGGTTGTTGTGCTGATAGTAGTCACTAAAGGAAAAGGATCCTCATCCACTAATATGGTTTCCTTCTTCTCTAAGAACTTCAAGACTCCTTTGTTAATCCTATCATGCACCACATTTATGAAAGCCCAACAATTATTAGTTGAATTAATAATTATAGGAATCTTGGTACTTACAGTATTATTTGCCTTTCAGTTAGTATTTTGTCGAAGCCTCGTAGTTGTTATGAAAAGTAATAATCTTCTCCTTCACTAAAAAATTAAAAATCTTTTTAGTTTTAGACACATCAAATATGTATTATGGTTGAACATTTGTGGCATGAGTTTTCTTCCACATGTTAGGTGTCTTTTTTATAAGCATGGGATAGACACAAGAACCCTAAAAAGTGAGACTTGCCATAGCAACCTCATGGTTGTCTACTTTATGGAAATAAGTCCCCATAGTGGCCTTTCTGATTTAGTTCTCCTTTTGAAGATGTTCCTTATATTCTGTCACCTTTGTAAAAAGTTCATAGAAATACCTAAACATCACTCCTTAAAACTCCTTTCGTAACTCTATGTCCAACCCTTTTTAGGTCATCTTCATTTACTCAATATCTAGTAAGAAGATCTTATAATGGTTCATTATCTTCTTAAACTAAGCTATGAATGAATATGCATTCTCCCTAAGCCTCTGAGTCATTCTTAATAGTTATGATACACAAACTTCAAGCTTTATCCTGAAAAACTGAGTGTGAAATGCTCTCTCCATTTCCTACTATATAAAGATAGAATTCCTTGGCAGTATGTCATACCAAGTGAAAGCATAACCAGTGAATGAGTGAAAAAATAATATTAATTTATAATTATAAAAATTCTTATAATTTGCTAATTCACCACACTATATGGTGAATTTAGCAACATGCTCTATAGTAGACTTTCCTTCTTCTCTATAAAATAAAGAGAACTCTAGAATCTTATAACCCCTAGGATAAGGATTATCATGATTTGTTGCATCAAGATAGGATTTATAAAACTCTGGTCTACTAATCTACCTTAAGTCAGGACCGTACAATTCTTGCACTACCTCTCTTACTGCATCCATATCAATTAGGACTTGATTCTTAAGAACATATGGTTGGAGGAACTGTTGGATCCCTCTAGTTCCTCCTAATGCCATGCCCTTAAGCCTCCTTGCATATTATTATCATAATTATATAGGTTAGGTTGCATAAAAGGATTAGTATTAGCATAAATATAGTAAGGAAGTATTGGCTTGCTATTAGGGCGGCAATTATGAAAACCTTTGGTGTTGTAGAAATCTCCTCCCGTTTGTGTGGAGGTGTGTATTTTTCTTTCTCCTCTAAATTCACTTACACTAGGTGATGGGAATCACCTACCTTTTAAAATAACCTAGAGGATTGCCCCCCGAGTCCCTTAGGATGTTTATTAGCCTTGGGAAGAGTCTCAACACTTGCACTCTTAGCACTTTATTGGATCACAGTAGTAGTTTATTGAAGATGATGATCCAATTTCTAAAAAAATACTTTATGACTTTCCTTTAGAGTTTTCACCATAAATACCAAGAACCTAGATTGTGACTCCTTCTATGACTCTATGAATTGAGATTGTATTTCCAAGAACTTGTTTTATATCTCCTTCTACTTTTGAAAAAAATTCTTAAGAAGTTTTCTAGAATCACTTGAAAGTTTTGTTTCAAAAGTTTCCTAAACAACAACATCTATTGGGATTTAAGCATTTACTGTCACTTACTCTTGAATCTATTTTTCAAAGTTCTCTACCATAGGGAATAAAGCCTTCTGGCCCTACTATTGTAGGCACCTCCTCCTGGTCCTGGGACCCGACATTTTCTTTCTCCATAAAACTCATGGTTCGTGGCATTTTCAGCAATGTCCCACTGAGCATGCCAAAATCTATTTGCCTCTAACCATTTTTCTATAAAATTTAGAGCATGCCAGGTGTGTGAGGTACACTAACCAAGATCACTAACTTCTAACCAAATGACTGTGTGTAGATTAAAGGACCTAAACTATTGAGTTCTTAAAGCAACAGTAAGGAACTAGCTATTTTAACACTGAAAATGCTTAATTGAAGATAAAAGTGAAGATTGCATTGAAAATGAGAATATTCACAAAGAATTGAAATTGAAAAATAAGAAACTCCATTAAATATTGTCTAGAATAATAAGAACTTTCAATGAAATTAAAAAATAAAAGAAAAGGTAAATTGATTGTTCTTTGTTATTTGTGTTGTCTTGTTTGTTGAGTGTGTTGAGTCCTTCCTTCTTCCTTTCTTAGAGCTTTTATCTCTTTCTTCTTCTTTGGTAACTACTTTTCCCCAATTTCCCATTCCTTGTTGACTTCTTCCAAAAATTGTCAAATTAATTAATTAAAATAATGGGCTTTTATCACAAGTTTGGATTTGGTACAAATAATATATAAAAATGCAATTTCTTAAATAAAAGTGTGGGACATGTTGAATCTTTCAAGCTGAAAAATGACCTAAAAACAAAAGATCAAGAATCAATTTTTATTTATAGCATTTTGATAATTTTGTGTTTATTTTGGTATGTAGGAATTAGAAAAATAAATATTTAGAAATAATGGTAAATTTATTAAAAATAAAGAGAAAATAAAAATAAACAAAGAGGGAAAGAAAAAATAAAATAAAAGAGATTGTACTTCAACATAAATTGTCAAAAAAAATTATGAAATAAAATTTTTAAAAAATATATTAGCTAATGCTCCACTAATGAAAAGAAAGGGGCAAAACGAAAAAAAAGAGAAATAAAACTTTTTAAAAGAAAGGAAAAGGGAAAAAAAAGAGAAATTAAAAAAGAGAAAATTAAAATTAAAATTAAAAAAATAAGGGAAGTAGATAAAATATAAATATAAAAAAGGAAAATTAAAATTAAAAAGAGAAAATTAAAATTTAAAAATAAAGAGAAAAATGAAAAAGGAAGGAGAGAAATAAAAAATAAAGAGAAAAAAATAGAACTGTTAGATTACAACTAATTTAATTATAGTCATTCATACATTTTACAGGTATTGATATACAAAAATGATAAATAGTTGCAATTAAATAAAAATAAATCCAATAGTTCTAGTTCTATTTGTATAGATGCAAATATTTGTATCATAACAAGAGCTTAAAAAATGAAGAGAATGAGGAAAAAATAAAGAAAAAGGTATGCTTATAAATAAAAGGGACATACTTGTAAATAAGTTGGGTTAATTTTATAATTAATAAAATGTATGAGCATTTTTTTATGGGGTCTTACATAAATGCTCTAGAAACTTAGCCTAATAACTTAAAAGGGTCTATGCCCCTAAGGTTTTACCATAAGCCTTAATGTATTTTTTGGACCAAAAGAACACAAAATTAAATTGTTTAGGAGATCTAACTCCTAATTTTAATGACAGTTACTTTCTCTGTTAGCTCCTGCTAACGTGGCCATCTTTTATTAAAAAGAGAAAAATAAATTCAAAATAATGTGGGTCTGACATGGCAAAGGTTGTTGAATTCTCTCCCATATCACTTAATGTCTTCATTTTTTTCCCTTTTTCATTTGCATTATAAACCCTAAAAAAAGCATTAAGCTCTCCTAATGCAAAGTAATGGCTTCATCATATTCATCAAATGCAAGCATACACAAAAGAAGCAACCTGAAAATTAATTATAAGGAGCCAAAGAGATTTTTTAGGTTCTAGAATAGGGGATTGAGATTAATTGCTCTAAGATGGACATCTTAGACAAATGAGAACCTCGAAAGGAGGTTTTATGGATGCTGAAATTACGAAGTGATTTTTGACATTTGTGTCTATTTGGTTGAATACTGTACAATATGAATGTTTCATATTGTGGATTATTCGAATTAATTTGCAAGTTAATGGAGTGGTTTTTTTCAATGGCATGATGAACTTGTTTCTGATAGAGTGAGGAGTTTGCTAAACAAAATGAAGTTTGAAAGGAGGAGGCTACTAGTAAAGAATAAGCATTTAAAAGAAATAAGAAAACGTGTATCAAGTTTTGAGTAAAAAATTGAAGAGTTATGGGATGAGCTAATGAAGTTGAAGAAAAAAAATATGACAAAGCTTGACATTGCAAGGAGGAAGATAAGAAAAGCTTATATTGTTGCTTATGTGTTTTAGATCTTGTTAGTAGTCGTATTTATAGTGTTTCAATAGCTATATTGTAACTAATTTGCAGAAAAATAGTTGTGTTCGTAAAAGAGGACCTACTCGTATTTTCCTTAGTGTTGCTTAAGAAATGGGAATAATCAATGATAATAAAAATTATATTAATATACTATAAACCATAAAAGAAAATTAAAATAAATTCTTAAGTAGGAAAACCTTTAATAAATCCTAAACCTTTGAAAGAAATTAAGAAATAAAAACTTCAGCCTTGACATAAATCATTGATAGCACAGTGAAAATGTATACAACCGTAAGTGTAACTTTAGCTTAAGCAATCCTTAATTGAGCAAAACAATAAAGCTAGTATTCAAAATAAGGTTGTTGATAAAAACATAAGCCACAACTAATCAAAGCACTAAAAAACACTAAACAGCATAACAAAGCAATACTAAAGTGGTTGTGTATCATCTTCTCTTCCATATTTTTCTCTTCCACATTATTGCTTAATTTCCTTGTCATTAGCTGCCCTTTCTTTTTTCCTAAGCATTTGTATATAAGCTTCACTATTTTGCTGCAACTATCAGCTTGTCATTGTTGGTCTGCCCTATCATTACAAACCTAGTGCTTTGAATGGAAGATCAACAGCAAATCAAACCTTAGCCCTATCCTCTATGTAGTTGGTCCTCTTACTTATGTTGCATGTAGATGACTATTAACCTTTACTTTTCCTCAATTGCCTCTAATATGGAATTGGATATCTTAATTTTGGATCAATGTCATCTGTGTGGCCATGTCTGAATCTACTAGTATGACCAAAATCAATTACTAGCATCTGACTGTCCAAGCTACATAAAAAATCATCTCCATCTGAATTATTAATCAATTTATTAATATAAGTACCCAAATGTCACCACAATCACATAAGTACATTATTAGAAATGTCATAAACTTACATTATATGTGCTCTTACTTATGCTAATATTAATATAATAGCCATTGTAGACGGCGGGGTTTAGCGCACGCCTAAGATTTTAGCAACCGCGACATTATTTAAGCTCAGGGCCCCTAGGGAACACACACTACTATGTCACAAAGACATAGCATGAAGATGAGGAGTCGCCACCTAGGGTAATAACTTGGACAAATTGAAAGGTGGTACTCAATTCTCTAAAAGAAAGTTAGCATCACAACCAGGAGATTCTGGGAATGAAATACTAACTTCTCTTAGTCTCGTGCTCATTTAGAATTACTTTATGAATTACTATTTTATTCTCTAATTACATGCAATTTTATTTAAACCTAATTTAAACATTCATCTAACCCAAAAAAGCCAACAGGTCATAAAATTACAAAAGGCAGCATCCCTAAATCTAAACTAAGTTAATTTTTAAAAGTTAGCGAATTCTACATATTTTTATTTACAAGTGAAATGGACTAGAAAAAGACCTACATTTTTAAATAATTTTAGTAAGCTTAAGTTTATTTATTTTAATTTAACTAAGGGAATAGTCCTAAGCCTACCAAATTTAAAAGAAGAAATTAAATTAAAAAGTGGGCCTAAGTCTAACTTAATTTTATTCTAAAAAGTAGGCTTAAATCTATTAATTTTAAGAAATAAAATAGAAATAAATTAGTGGGCTTAGTTCTACTTAATTTTAAATTAAGTGATCCTAAATCTATTTATTTTAAAAAGAAAATGCCTTAATGGGCTGATTTTAAGTCTAAATTAATTTTAATTAAAAAATGGGCATAAGTCTAAATTGATCTAATTGGGCATAAGTTGATTAAAATTAATTAAAACAAAAAATCCAATTAAAAGCCTATTTATTAAACGGGTTAGAGCCTAAATGTGGGTTTTGGGCCTAAAGAGAATAAAAACATATAAACAAGCCCAAACAAAAAATTAAAGCAAATAATGAATCAAAACATACATTCAATGATTTATAACCTAATTTAAATTACATGTAACCTAAATTAATCTAAAGCCACCATTGATTTTATTAGGGTTTTATCAAATTGAGCCTAGATTACTAATCAATTTTAGTGCAAAAAATATAAAATTCTACTATTTCTCACTATTGGGGCTATTACAAACTACTGTATAGATATTAAAATCAAATTAATTACAACTCAAAACAAAAGAAAATTAAAAGAATGTAAAAATCATAAATCTTAAATCTTATAGGATTTTTACAGATTGTAATCTGTGGCATTCCATGGATTCTTCCAATGGTCACAGTCTAAAATCACATATCTCCAACCTCACCTCTAGAGGACCACATAACATCAATCAAAATAAAAAAAAACACAAAAAAAAATTAATTAGTAAGTACTCAATCAAGAAATAAAATAAAAAACAAATAAAAAAAAGAAAGAGTAGAAGATGTTGTGCAAATGTTGTTTGAATGCCCCTCATATTAGGATTGTCACAGTTTTGAGGTTGACTCTATTGTTTTTTATTGATCTTCTAGACTTTTAAAAGCAAAGAATGTATTTTTTTTGTAGTAGCTAATTAGGGTTTTTTTTTTCTTTCTGATTTTTTTGCAACCCCTTTGCTTGTCGTTGTTTTTTTATAGACCCTTTTTACAGCCTTCTCCTTCTGGCTTTTAAAGCTAAACCCAACAACCTCCAACCCATATGATCACGTTGGAAGTTGCATTAGATTTTCAATTTGAATTTTCAAAATTAAAATAAAAAGATGAGTGACACAATTTTTTACAAAGACTCGCATGCAAGGACACGTTGTGTCCTGGACAATGCCCATTTTCATCCCATAATGTCGACGGACATTACCTAATACCGATCGGCATTATATAATGTTGATCGGCATTACACAATGCCAATGGGCATTAAATGTCGACCGATCAATTTTCATTTTTTTATTAAATTACAAAAAAGGTCCTTGGAAGTTTCTAATTTTTGTAATTAAACCCCAAAAAAAACTAATTTTGCAGCAATTTAGTCCTTTAAATCATGAAACTTGACACTAGAGATCAATTCTCAATTAGATTTTCAACATAGGGGCTTTTATCCCATGCGTGCACAATTGCATCCCAAAATTGGGTGCTTACAGTTGCCCCCCTTTGTCACTGTTTGCTTGAAAAATTGAGGCAAAGCAATAGTAGCACACAATTTTGAAAGAAAGAATTTGGGTACTTCATTGTATCCTAATTGACCTACCGATGCTTAAATTGCTGAGCAATTTTAAGCAAGATGCTATATTTGGCATACTTCACTATATTTCCTGTAGAACGTCTAGTGAGACATATGCAAATGAGTTTTGCTATATTCCTATGGGATGTTTAGTGTTTCATGATTTGAGAACATGTTATAGCTCCTGTGGAACATCTAATAATAATACCATAACTACTATGTAGTGTTTGATGAATTGCACTGTATTGCTTTTGGGACGTCTAGTGACAATAGATTTTGTTATATTTCCTATGAGACATTCAATGAAATATATGTAATGATTCTTATTATACTCCCTATGGGATGTTTAGTAATTTGTGATTTGAGAACATGTTATAGCACCTGTGGAATGTCTAGTAATAATGCCATAACTACTGTGTAGTGTTTGGTAGATCAAAAGATTTGAAAATTCATGTTAGAATGATTTTAATGAAAGAAGTACATTATACTTTATCGTACAATGTCGACTATACCTGATCGTATAGTCTAAATTGAAATACACTACATTTGGTTGTGTAGTTTTGATTTCTTTTATGCCATTATGCTGTAATCCATAATTGGTAATGATTAGTTGTAACCCTTTTATTGCTCATTGATGATGCTACAATCCATAATTGCTCATGATTAGCTGTAACCCTTTTGTTGCTCACCAATGATGCTGCAGTCCATAATTGCTTGTGATTAGTTGCAACCCTTTTATTGCTCACTAATGATGCTACAATCCATAATTGCTCGCGATTAGCTGCAACCCTTTCGTTGCTTACTAATGATGCTATAATCCATAATTGCTTGCAAATTGACTACAATCCTTTCATTCCTCACTGATGATTGCTTGCCTTTGATAATACTGTAGTCCATAACTATTTGCTGATGATGTTGCAACCCATAATTGCTTGCAAATTGACTAAAATCCTTTCATTGCTAGCCTTTGATGATGTTATAGTCCATAACTGCTTGCTGATGATGCTATAACCCATAATTGCTTGCAAATTAATTGTAATCCTTTCATTGCTTGCCTTTGATGATGCTATAATCCATCACTGCTCACTAATGATGCTGCAACCCATAATTGCTTGCAAATTGACTGAAATCCTTTCATTTCTCGCCTTTAATGCTACAGTCCATAACTGCTCGTGATTTTTATCTTTAGTTGTTTAAGTCAAATGCTTTGAATTCTTTATGCTGATTGATTAGCATTTTTGTTGACTGACTTTGAATTTTACTATATTGATTGATTAGAATTTCTCTGCTGACTAATGTCAATTCTGTTGTGCTAACCAACTTTACAAGTTGGGTACACTTCCTTCTGGATTTATAATTCCTACAGACTTGTTGAAGTTAGTTTCAATCATGATGAATGTATAAAAGTACATTATAATGTTGAAATTTTATGAGAAAATTCATCACTTTATCATCAGATAGCATGCACTCAACGAATTTCACTATTTTATATTTTCATGATTGTCATTTACTCGCCATTTGCAAAGGTCAGAGGCATCGTTAACCATCTTATGCTGAGAGCATATATTTTACTAAGTGAAGAGCTTACTTCCACACCTAATTTTAGGGAGAATTTACTAAACAAAACTTATGGAAATTAAGTATAAAAAAATTAAATTCTAAGTATTAAAATAGTCTTTGAATTATTTTTGTGTTTTTCTTCCTTATTCGAGTATTCCCCCACCTTTCTTATATTACTCAGTGTGCATACTGTTGGAATGGTCCTTTGGATACTGATAATCTTATAGAGCATTAGAGTAAATAGAGCGGGTTTTTTTTACGTGGATCCTCTTTTAATAATCCCTCGCCTTTCTTATATTACTTAATTTGGATACTGCCAGAGGTTCACATTAATACTCTTGCTCATTTTTTAGCATTAGAGTAAATTATGCTTGCTCTTATTTTGATTCTCCTCTTAGTGTTCTACTACCTTTCTCGTATTACTCAGTGAGGATACCATTGAGGGATTTATACTCATACTTATTTCTAAGCATTGGAGTAGATTATATGCACATTTATTATTCAAAATACTAAAATGATATTTTGAAATTCAAATAATTTATACTGCAAGTCCATAGATTTTGTCTTTGCATATTTTTCCCCTCATTTGGGTGTGAAGCAAGCATTAGATTGATTATAGTTTATAAACTCTCAACACAAAACCGTTAATTAATCATCTAAATTCCACGAGGCTAACAAAAAAGAGCCATTATAATCAAAGGTTATGAGATAGGCTTTTCGCACATGATCTCATGAAGTGGATGAATTTACTTTCAATTTATGAATTTTATGATTGAGATGCTACTTTATTATCTTAGTGAGGGTTTGGCATTTGCTATCTTGCCCATTCTTATTGATGTATCAGTTCCTTTCCCCTTCTTCATTCTTTTGTTTTTTCCCTACATAAAATACCATAATTTAGTATGGTCTATTTATAAGTAAAGAGATTTTATCAAAATGTAATGTTATTCTTTTGCATTCTTCCCTTTTGATTATAACAATGATGACTTTGATCACAAGGTCATGATACTCCATCATTGAAGTCATGGCCTAGGGTTGAATTTGCCTTTTTGCCATTCCATTAATACTATGGTAGAGGGCTTCATTCCTCTTTTTGAGATCTCCTACAAAAAAGGTTCATGAGTTAGAGATTTTATTTCATGATCAAATAATTTTCTAGAGTGCATTCATTTTAAGTTTTGAGTGCATTCTTCCCTTTTATAAGGTTGATGAATGTATTGCTGACATGTTGGACCTTCTCATCACCATATTTCATACCCTGTACTAGTCTAACTGTTGTGGAGAGATATTCTAGCTGATGCTTTCGATGAGACTATGGAGATGGATACTGAGTTTGAGGAGCCTGAACATCCTATCTAGCCTTTTGAGGTCGCCAGGATGACACTTTCACAAATATCACTGTCGATGATATTCCTTTACTGGATGGCCCCATAATTAATTGCGCTCCTACAATCTAGAGTCCCATTGAGCATTAAGTTCACCTAAATAGTGTCACCTTTTTTCCTTCAGATGCTTCATATATGAACATTCTGACTACCTTTCTGTGCTTTTACAACACTAATATTGAATGTTAATAGCAAAGAGTTTGCACAATCTTGCCTAGGCTCAAAGACTTTATTATGCAAAGCAAGTATTTCAAAATAAATGTATGCAAATGTATGCATGTTATGTATGACATGCATGATCCTAATAGGTCTTTTATTTGGAAAAAAGCTATGTTCGCAACTTAGAGTTTAAGAACAAGATGCCTTATCAACAGCTTGTAGTTTTAAGCATTGGATGCTTCATTATTAGTGCTTTTGATGTCAGAGCATCTGATACATCTCATCGAACTAATGACCAGGCTAGTGAGTGGGGTCCATGGCTTTACACTGGAGCTCGTGATTGATCGATGCACTATTGAACTTTTCTTTTTATTACTACTTTTGCTATATAATAACTGATGTATTGTAGTTTACTCATTTCTGCCATAAGATCTTTTTCACTAACTTTGAAGTTCTAGTGTTGTATTTAATGTTTTGCCCCTAAGCTGCCCCAGAGTTACATTTTTCCCCCAGCTTCATTTTGAATTCATTCTAGTAGTCTTTTTCTTCATGTGTGCAAGAGACTCGGTTTGGTCACTACTATTATTGACCCTTTATCTTACTAACCCTTTTAGTTGCAGTCTCATGTATTGAAGATGTAAAGGAGTGGGCGAACTGATTGAAGCAAGTTCTTGATGATGAAATCAACTGGACTTGCACTTCAAAGTATTCTTGAGCAAAATATAAGGCTTAATGCCGATGCAATAATTGATGATAGTTACAAGGTATGGGTTACAACACAAGTTATTAAGCCACCTGAATTCTCAAGGTATAAGGGGACGTTAGGCTTACAAGGAAAATTACAAAAGGGGTGGCAAAAAAGAAAACATAACTAAAATAGTGATCTCATAGCTCTAATTTAGCTTTCATTGTGTATTCAGATACTTATGCAGTATGATAAAGACAAATATGCGATATTTGAACAAAAATTTAAAATTCAATTTTAATAATTCATTAAGGCAAAAATGAGAACATTCATTACACCACATGAAATAGCTCATTTTATCAGCCAATCATGAATTTTTTCTCTCTAATTTTTACCTTATAGTTCTTTTTTCTTTTTTTTCTCTTTCTTTTTTCATTTTTTTATTTTTTGCTCAAATTTCCTATATTTAAAAGTTACATCATGTGATATATGTATGTTATTTGAATTTGCATTTGTGCCCATGCTAAATAAATCTAATTGAATTTATGTCAAACATGCAGATGCAATAAATATCATAATGCATAGTACCATTAGGATGTACATTACATAAGTAGGCATGATCAGAATTTATATCATCCATCATTAAAACAAAATAGAAACTAAAATTTTATTCAAATAAGACAATAAGAAATTTTATTTCCTATTATAGATGCTAGGGATGCTGAGCCTTATAGTGGTTGTCCTCTAAATTTTGAAGTGGGTAGAATTGTATAACCCTAGTCTCTAGGACTTAGTATAGAGTAAGTAAGGTGTCAAACACTCGGGAATTTTTTGGCAATTCTATATTAACCAGATAGTTACTCAGATGGATAGGTAAAACTAAATCAAAATAAATTAAAGAATCTAATTACTACTAATTTACTATAATACTAAATAGAAATAAAATGTAAATATATATAAGAGAAGCACAAATCATAATGTAAACAAGAACTTATAAAAGATTATCATAACATATATTGATTGGAAATTAGTGTGTATAATCTTTAAAAGCAATTCTCATTATCAATTTAAAGCTAGAGTCTCTAAAGGTAACTCTTTTTATCAATTAAAAGTATTTCCTCTTATAATCTATAAGCCCTCTCATTTTATTGTAGAGATAAGATAAAATCATATATCACATTATACCAATAAATCCTTAAAAGTAAATCTCATTATCGATCAAGGATGATTCCATCTAGAGTCTACAATCACTCTCGTGTCTTTGTAGAGATAAACAAAAAATCATAAATTAATTATACTAATTCTTTTCCCTTAAAATGAATTCCTTGTCTCCAAGTAAATCCAATTCTTAAGTAATTTCAATTATATGTCCACCAAATTACTCCAACTCTCATTGTAAGTAATTTTGATTAAAACAAGTTACATATAGTGATCAATCATAAATAACTTAATTAAGAACTAATTAAAATTAAATCATAAACAAAATAAGATAGAAAATGTAGTTCTTATTTAATTCATCATTACTTCTCAAACAATACTTAGCCAAGAGATATAGTTAAAGAATAATAAGAAAAGAAGAAAGAGAATTGATAAAACCCTTTTATTAAATCTTCTAGCACTTGCTTGATGTAGAGCAATCTTCTCTTCTTGCTTCTTACTTAATCTCCTTCTAGTTGATCTTTAAACACAAAGTCTAAGCAATAATTACAATAATTGCTCTAATGAAGTTATATATTTCTTGAATCCTCCTCTAAAAATCATCAATCCTTTTTTTTCATCATTTTTTAGGTCATAATTGATCTATATATAGACCTTATAGGTGGTTAAAAGGAGTTACAATTGGAAAGGTACCTTTTCAACAAAGGGTCATAACTCAATGTAAATATAGCAACTTCTAGGGCATTTTTGTCCTTCTAGATGACCTTATCTTGAGAATGTCTCTTCATAAAAGTTCTAGATCTCTGAGTTATATTTCTATAAAAACTTGAATCACCTCATTTGGATGTCTGTAGAGGAAGTTATTACCAAAATATAAAAACTTATCAAAGTTGGAAAATTGCAACCCTTTGGTGAGACATCACTGGGACGACTCGGCACAGGTTGTGAGTTGGCATGGCTTGCCTCTGTCATGACTCGTTCCCACTGTAATGACTCATGCCAGTATCAATTCAACTTCCTTTTGCTTCTCAAGCTTCATACTTCATTCTAACAAGTCCAAAGTCCTTCCTATACATCAATTGAACCTAGAAACATATATAAAACATACAAACTACCATAAAAAGAAATTGGAACTAAAAATAGCATTTTCATAACTAAATAAACACATAAACTAAACTAAAATTAAACAAAACAATACTTATAATACCTAAATAACTATGCATATTTGCATTGTATCAGAGGCGGCTAACATAACAACTATTCTTGCATCTTTTTACCAACAATCTCCATGACTTCATCTGTCTATACCTCAAATGTGCATTTTTCTTTCTTTTCTAGCAACTTCTTATCATCAAACTCATCACCCTATCCTATAGGTACAATCGACTCAAAGGGTATGTCAAAAGAAGGTTGTTTAGTATAAAATACTTTATAATCGAACTTGCCTAAAGGCTGACGTAATAAGTCTTATGATCTTTCCACATCTTTGGGGGCATTAGGAGATTTCTCATTGGTTTTAAGGTCTAGGTCCTCAAAGGAGCTTAACACTTCTTCCTCACTAACTTTTGAGTTAATCATCATGGTAGCTAGGGATGGTACATTTTAGTAGTTTAGGAAAGGATTATTTCTAGTGCTTGGGTTTTTAGGGTCTATGATTTTTTCAGAGTCTATAAGGTTTTGGATTTGAGGTAGATGTAGTTATCCGTGGAGTGTTAGAGGTTTTAATGGAATTGGTAGTGCTTGTTTAGGTTATAGCCTAGGGTGTTTGGGTTTGGTGGGTTTGGATTAAGTAAAGGTTGAAGTAAGCCCTTTTGCATTAGGCTCTCTATGACTTTTAAAAGTCTTGGTTAAAATTGGAGAATCTCATTGGTTGTTGAACAACATGCACTTCCATAATCCGACTAGTGCTCCATTGTTGTGTGCCCCCAGTTGGGTAGTTTCGGGTTCCTATACTTCTAAAAATTTTCTTCTTCTCACTCTTAATCTTTTCAGCTTGCAAACCATCATCATATAGGTCTATAAATGTTTTAGGATTCATCATTTGTAATCTCTCAACCAAATTAGCTGACATGTTATGGACTATCATCCTAGCCTAATCTTTCTCAGCCAATTTATTTTTCATTAATCCTTCCTTGTTCATGAATCTCGTTAGAAAATTCGAAAAGATTCATTAGGATTCTGCTTGGTCAATTCTAAATCCTTGATGGACACTTCTAATCTAGTGTTATAATTCTATTATTTCAAAAAAATAGTACATAGTTCTTTTCAGTCAACCCTGACAGACTTTTCCAACCCATGATACTAGTTTACAGCCATTCCCTCTAAAGACAGTACAAATAACCTAGTGATAACTTCTAATGGGACCTTAGTAGTGCTCATAGTTATTGTGTATTGACTGAGATGAATCCTAGGATCTCTAATTCGATTAAACTTCTGCAGGTGAGGCATTTTGAACTTCTCAGGTAGCTTATTACCTTCCATTAGTAGCATATTATCAAAGTCAAATGAATATCCCATGCTTTGTCCTCTAAGTAGCTCTTCCATCTTAGACATTTTCTAGGTCAACGCTTGCATCTTCTTGGACTCATGGTCTTGTACCAGTTCAAGTGATTCTCTCTTTGCCTTTTTAATCATGTAGTTCTTAACATCCTCAAGCTTTACATTAACAACAGGTGGGTTTTAGCAACAGGTTGCCCCCCAACATTATTGGCAGCAAGTGGAGCATTTGCAAGAAGTGGGATAGCTGCAGTAGCAGGTGGTTGATCAATTACAGGTGGTGGTATGACAATAGTAATAGGTTGCATCAATCTAGATAAAGCCTGTCTCAGTTCATCTTGCATCATAACCTTCATGTCATCCATCAAAGCTCCCTTGATCTCTTCTAAGGTCCAGTTTGTTCAAGATTTCTTTTGCTAAGGCTTTAGGACTCTGACTTATTCTTCTTAGTCTGCCACCTCATCATCCCCAAATATAAGAAGGCCCTGATGTATCTATGATGGCTACAAAACAAGGTGTTAATATGATGAATGAGATGCATGTATACGTGATGCACGTGCTATGCAACAAGTAGAAAGTATAATCAAGTGCACAATATACATCCTTCTAACCTTATTCGTCCCAAACACTCGATCAATGGCTAGTCTCTTGTCCTAGGATTTTTAGTCTTGGTCTTAATATCAACGGGGGATATCAGAGACTGATGAACATGCCAGATCTCTCTTAAAGCAATAAAGCATAAAAATAGTAATTCTAAGTATAAAGGTCTAGCCCAATCTTCATTACCCCAAGGGACTTCAAAAGTATGGGCATGGGCTTTCATAAATAAAAATACCTCATGATAATAAGCATAGAAATAACATTTCTAAGTATAAAGGTCTAGCCCAATCTTTATTGGCCTAAGTGGGCTTCAAAAAGTATGGGCCTGGGCTTTTATAGATAGAAATACCTCATGGAAAAAATATACAAGAAATTTTTAGTAGATCCTAAGGGAGGTAACTAAGCCATTATATGTGGTTAAAGTCTGGTGAAAAGATAATGTTCCCTTAGCAAGATGCCCTCCTTTAAGACTTGCATTACAGGCCAAGGTTAAAGGGGCCTAGCATCCTTTACAAACTCAAGAGAAGACTACCCCCCTTTAGGACTTGGGTTACAGACTTTGGTCAGATGAGCCTGGTAATCTCTCTTGAACCGAGTTAAGGCTATGAGTGATGGTTAGCCAATTTACAACTCCATAAAGCTAGTGGAATTATGGAATCATAAACCAATGTCATTGGTTTAATAGGGACATGCAGAATGAATGCAAGAATAAAATGATAATTAATAAAATAATTCTAAAGAACACAAGTAGAATTAGTATCTCTTATCCCTAGTGGAGTCGCCACTATAGACAGTGGGGTTTAGCGCATGCCCAAGATTTTAGCAACTGCGACACTGTTTGGGCTTAGGGCCTTAGGGAACACACTATGATGTCACAAAGACATAGTGTGGAGATGAGGAGTCACCACCCAGGGTAATAACTGAGACAAATCGAAAGGTGGTACTCGATTCTCTAAAAGAAAGCTAGCAACAGAACTAGGAGATTTTGGGAACGGAATACTAACTTCTCTTAATCTTGCATTCATTTAGAATTACTTTATGAATTATTATCTTATTCTCTAATTATGTGCACTTTTATTTAAACCCAATTTAAACATCCATCGAACCCAAAAAAGGCAACAAGTCATAAAATTACAAGTAAAAAATGCAAACAAAAGGCAGCGTCCCTAAGTCTAAACTAGGTTAATTTTTTAAAAGTTAGCTAATTCTACTCATTTTTATTTACAAGTGAAATGGACTAGAAAAAGACCTACATTTTTAATTAATTTTAGTAATCTGAAGTCTATTTATTTTAATTTAACTAAGGGAATGGTCCTAAGTCTACCAAATTTTAAAAAAGAAATTAAATTAATAAGTGGGCCTAAGTCTAACTTGATTTTATTCTAAAAATTGGGCTTAAATCTATTAATTTTAAGAAATAAATTAGTGGGCATAATTCTACTTAATTTTAAATTAAGTGATCCTAAATCTATTTATTTTAAAAAACAAAATGCTTTAATGGGTTGAGCTAAGTCTAAATTAATTTTTTTTTTAAAAATGGGCCTAAGTTTATATTAATCTAATTGGGCCTAAATTGATTAAAATTAATTAAACCTAAAAATCCAATTAAATTCCTATTTATTTCATGGGTTAGAGCCTAAACGTGGGCTTGGGGCCTAAAGAGAATAAAAACATACAAACAAGCCCAAACAACAAATTAAAGCAAATAATGAATCAAAAACATACATTCAGTGATTTCTAACCTAATTTTAATTACATGTAACCTAAATTAATCTAAAGCCACCATTGATTTTATTAGGGTTTTACTAAATTGAGCTTAGATTACTAATCAATTTTAGTGTAGAGAATATAAAATTCTACTATTTCCCACTATTGGGGCTATTACAAACTACTGTACAGAAATTAAAATCAAATTAATTATAACCCAAAACAAAAGAAAATTAAAAGAACGTAGAAATCACATATCTCCAACCTAGTAGTGTGTTCTCTAGAGCCCTTAATCCATAGCATTTCATGGATTCTTACAATGGTCATAACCCAAAATCACACATCTCCAACCTCACCTCCAGAGTACCATAAAACATCAATCAAAATAAAAAACCCAAAAAAATTTAATTAGTAACTACTCAATCAAGAAATCAAATAAAAATCAAATAAAAAAAAGAAAGAGTAGAAGATGTTGTGCAAATGATGTTTGAATGCCCTTCAGGTTAAGATTGTCACCATTTTGAGGTTGACTCTGTTGTTTTTTCTTGATCTTCTGGACTTTTAAAAGCAAAGAATGTATTTTTTTTATAGTAGTTAATTAGGGTTTTTTTCTCTCTGATTTTTTCGCAACCCCTTTGCTTCTCTTCATTTTTTTTACAGACCCCCCTTGCAGCCTTCTCCTTCTAGCTTTTAAAGCTAAACCCAGCAACCTCCAACCCCTGTGATCACACAAGAATTTACGTTGGATTTTCAATTTGAATTTTCAAAATTAAGATAAAAAGATGAGTAACAGAGTTTTTTACAAAGACTTGCACGTAGGGACATGTGGTGTCTTGGACAATGCTGATTTTCATCTCATAATGTCGACTGGCATTAGGTAGTGCCTGTTGACATTGCATTATGTTGATTAGCATTATGTAATGTCAATCATCATTATGTAATGTCGATCGTCCTTATGTAATGCTGATTGGCATTAAATGTTGGCCGACCAATTTTCATTTTTTTATTAATTACAAAAAAGGTCCTTGAAATTTTTTAATTTTTACAATCAAATCCGTAAAAAACCAATTTTGCGATTAAATCCATAAAATGTTGCAATTTAGTCCTTTAAATCACGAAACTTAACACCAGAGATCAATTCTCAATTAGATTTTCATCATAGGGGCTTTCGTTACATGTGTGCACAATTGCATCTCGAAATTAGTTGCTTACAGCAATATCCCACTTGATTTTGGTTCCTTTTACCTCGATTGCACTGCCCACCTAAGCTTCTTATCGAAACATTAGTTGTTGCCTTTTATTTACCTCTCATACCTTACATTCTCACTTTGCTTATGTTTGCAGGTATAGTATTGTCACTTGTATTGCCCTAGGTTAGTTGAGAGCTAGGATCCTCAATAGTACTCGGTGTTTCTTATAAAGATAGGATAAGTATGATTTGGGACTACTGCTCCTCTCCTTTAGTTTTTCCTATTAAAAAAATAACAATATTTGTTAAATAGATAACACAAAACCATATCACATTTCGCTAAACAACACCAAACCAAATCACACCAAAGCATATCAAACCAAACTAAAAAAATATGTTCTTAAAACATATGAATTTTCCTAGTTTCCTTTATTTAGACACTGTATTCTATTATATCCTATATCTTTACAGATACCATACCTTTATTTAATGCCTTTCTTTCTTAATTTTCATAATGCAGTGTTATTACTTAAAGGATTGGGTTCATTTAATGCTTTGACTCTCTTCACTCTAGGCCATTCACTTAGTTTCACCTATGGAGGTGGTTTAATTGACTGGTACAATTTATACTTCATAAATCATTTCCTAAGCACATGTTACAATGGTTTTAGGTATGCAATCGAATAAGTACTCTTATGATACCACTTACAAATTATTGCCATAGGATCCATTTTAGAGTGATACATTACACAAATCCCATGTGAACATGGGGTACCTATTAAATCCCAAGCCCTACAAGTGCATAGATGTTTGGTAATGAAAATAATATGCTTATGTGACCCTTCACCAATTCTATAACCAACATTGCCATTGAACGCAACCTTACAACCAGCTCAATTTTCCTTATTTTGTTAATACATTGCAATATAATTTGGACTATAATTGTTGATCCACCTTTCAGTTGCTACCTTATTGTCTTTAATCCTATTCATTGTTTAAAGTCTGATGTCCTCTAGTATACTAATAATTGGTTTATGCCTAGCTACTATAATCCATAAATTAAAACTTTCTACAATATTGCTATCCACATTTAGTAATTACTTTTACTAAAGTATGCTCTACACATATTGTGTGGAGGATACTTAAATAGGTCATCAATAACATTTTTGCTTAGTTCTCCCATTTTGATTAGGTTGTCCTTGAATTCTTATTTGTATGTGCTCTAAGCATAAATCTAGAATTTATTCTTCAGCTCTTCACCTCCCCACCTCTTAGACCAATTTGCAAAAATATGTCTAGCACACCACTAATGTTCGACTAGTGGTAGCACCCCTAAAATAGCATTAATGAGACCCTAAAGATGCATCATAAGTATATAATTAATCACCAATTTAAAGTACAAAAAATTAAACCAACTCAGGACTACAAAACCACATGCTTCATAAACAAAACAAAAAGTAATAAATTACTAACCTTTTACATATCAGAAATTAATTTCAAATCGCTTCCATCACCTTATTCAAGCTCTTATATAAGCCAGGAAATAAACCATCTCCAATTATTAGCATTTTCTTTATCAATCACAACCCACACAATCAAAAACATTTGGTCATTACTGTTAATCTCAATTGCACTAAGTAGTTGGCCTTTGTATACCCCTTTTAAAAAACAACCATCCAGCTTAATCAAAGGCCTACACCCTGTTTTCCATCCCTACCTGCAAGCTTCAAAGTAGATAAACATACACCTAAACACCCAACGACTTTCTTTCAATTCATCCTTGCACAACTCAATCTCAGCTTTAGTTCTAGGATTACTCCTCTTCAATACAGCGACATAAGTGTCTAAGTATTGAAACTCAACTCTAAAATTGCCATCTAACTCCTGAAGTACCATTCTCTTAGCCTTTTTATATTTAAACACAGAGACATTTATCTTCAAAATTTCTTCAGCTTCTTGGTTTATATTTGCAACCCTAAATGCCAAATTTTTATAGATCTTATTCTTGAAATGTTTAGCTAGAAATTTAGTTTATGCACTTAGAAGTTTAAAGTCTCTGTAACACTTATGCTCTAGATTCAATGTTTTTATGGCCAAATTAGGGTGCTCATATCTTTGGATATGAATAACAGAAATGAACAACCCTCTTCATTTTTTCACTTCACTCGCATCCTATAAGGTTCATTAGGATTGATTTTTCACTTCAACGCAAGTGTTATAGCATATCTCACTATTGCTTCTCTTGCCTCTAATGCATTGGCAAAGGTCATCCCAAGCATGAAATGAGCATTCTCCCCATCCTATTGAACTCTCTCTAAAGGTACACTATCATCCACTGTGTCTTCTTCCTCTACACCATCTATGTCATTTAATTCACATGACTGTTCAGCATTTATGTCTTCACCATGTTCTTCATGCTCACTTGCATAACCAATAAGATGCACATATATGTAATGAGGTGCATCACCCTCATTAACTACCCTATCTTTATCACCATTTGCATTTGCATTTACATTTATATTTACATTTATAGTTGCATTTGCTTCTGTGGGACCATATTCAATAGCCTATGTTTCCTCATTAAAAGTAGTTTTGTTTTCATTTTCCCCATCAATCAAATCCTCAAAAGGCTAATTACTTATTTGAAGCACCTGGCTTCCAAATTTTGGGACATCAACTTTATGGTTAGCAAAGGACTCTACCTCACTAACTCAATTATTTTCTATTGTCTGCTATAACACTTTTCTTACTCTCTTATCATCATGCACGAGAAATATACCATCCCTCGGTGTGTTTCCAGGCTCCAATATAAAAAATTCTTTTCACATTTGAGTAGCCTAACATCTGTTAGTATCAGTACAAAATATCATTATAGTTTAAAAAGTCAAGGTCAAAGTTTTCCAGCACATCGACATCCTCATCCACATACATTAACTCATCATCCTCACCTGTTTGCCATTGTCCCCTATAATTGAATAGAAAGTCAACAGTATTGTCCATTCTACTAATAAATTAATCAAAAAATAATTTTTATTACAAATGTGATATGTATAAGTTACTTTGGCATAGATAAAGTTAAGAATCCAATGAAAAATCCAACACACACAAAATAGAGATTAAATTTTTATTTAAAAAAATCCAAATTTTTTCAAACTAGCATAAGCAGTACCTGGTTCTCTTTTCCTCGATCCTTTTCCTTATTAAAAACTAGGTATTCGGTAACTTTTGTTTCTTTCTTAACAATGGTTGCATATTTTACTAACACTGGAGATTTTTATTTTACTTTTCTCAATGGTTAAGGTTCAAGAAATCATTTTCCAAAGTAAAGGCTTTTATTTCTTTTATTTTTTAATAGTCATTACTGTTTTAAAAGGCGCAAGTAGCTAACATGGTAGAGAGAAAGACTGACTTTGTTGCATGCTCGCCACATTATTATTTTTATTTTTTTGTTTCTTTTTGCTAAAATATAGCCACGTTAGCACGAGCTAACATAAAAAAAATAGCTACCATCAAAACCAGGGGCTTAAATCTCCTAAAAAAAACTTAATTTTATGTTCTTTTGGTCCAAAAAATACATTAAGGGCATAAATGCACCTTTACCCTAACTAAAAAACCCCTTCTATTCATTTATTACTAGCATGGCAAGAAAGGGAAAACATTTATGTGCTTACCCTAAGGTGTCTGTATCTTCTTCATTTTTTTCTTTTTTTATGGAGAGATTTTCTTATCTCTTTTTGGATCTAGTCATGTGAAACTAGGGGGTCATATATGTTCAATTCTACTTTATTACCTAAGAAGCCATTACCATTACCTAAAAAACCATTGCCATTACCCAAAAAGCCACTGGCCTTTGTTCTTGAACTTGCTTTAATGCTATAGAAGAAAATAAGCATTATCATCCTCCTCTTGCTTCTCATGTTGATGTTGTTAATGATTCCATTATTAAATGGGTTACTCTTAGGCATTGTCACTCTATTTCTAGGACACTCTTTATTTTTAACAATTATTTGATTCAATCCATTAAGTTCAGTTTTTTTCTTTTATTAGAAAAAGGGTTTTTCTCATATTTATTGATTTTTTAAGAAACAAAATGAAAAGAATGTTGGTTTATAAGCCAAATAAGAATCAATATACTACCAAAGGTAGTAGACTGTTAATAAGCGTTATTGTGTTGGGAAGTGCTGGACCAATCTAATTTATAAAGAACGAGGATAAGCTTATTACTGTTGTTATAGATACTACTTTAAAATCTTATGCTTGTGATGTTTGCCATCTTGTTCTTGGCTCTTATCTCAATGATTTATTAGCTTTGTTAAAACTTAGAGAAATTAACAAAGATGGAGTGAGAGAGGTACATATACTAAATAATGCATCAAGCAAAGTTGATTACTGTATGCATTAGCTTTAGCCATGTTAAGAGTTTTAGAACTCAAAGATGATGACCACCTTTATTGCCGTTAACATAAGGTGCATTGCTTTAACTATCCAATTTTTCTTTTTTTTCACATTTGGGTGTTTTCATATTTGATTGGTTGCTTGCAAAGAAGTGCTAAAAAAATCAAAGTTAAAAGAAGTGTTGAAAATTATATATAGGAAAAAGCAGTTCATTTAGGAAATGTGTAAATAGATTACTCCATTTGTATTCCCTTAGGAAAGGTGCATTAGATTTTTTTATCAATATGCATATTTCATATTTTCTTGATTTCTTTCCCTTATGAGTTACTGATGGTGCATGATACTTATATGTATATGAGAATTAGGGACAAATAGGCAGGATGATTTCTAGTAAAACAAGCCATAGAAAATGTACAAGCTTTTTTTTTAAGTTGTTAGCACCAAAACAAGGGAAATTATATATATCATAATCAACATTTCTGAGAATCTCGCAAAGTGAAGGAAAAATCGTGCTTCTGACTTATGAAAACATATAAATAAAGAAGTTTATGCATACATTAATAAACTCTTATGTGCTTTTCATACTATTGTAGTGCTTATTGGGAAGTGCTAGCTTATGTCACAAGAAGGACCCATGATGACCAAAATCCTACCATGTAAAGCAAACCTACTCAACCCATTGAGTAGCTTTTTGTTTGCTAATGATCCTTCATTTTTTCTACTACTCATCTTCATGTTGTAGGATGGATTAGCCATTACTGACACATCTTTTCACACCAACTTCTTCATTTCATTTGTTTCTTTTAGTTCAACCCCAACTCTATAAATAAAGAATTTTAATGTAGTTGATACAATGGAAAGTGGAGTGACAATTTCATTCTTTAAAATTTTAAAGTGACTAGAATACAAATTCTAAAAGTATGAAATCTGAATTATTTTTTATTTATTTTTCATATATGAATAGTCTCCTTATATTTTTCTTTATCTTTAATTGCATATCTCATCATCATTATTACTAATTGTTTTATTGTGGACAGCTTATGTCCACTATATTAGTGGTTTTATTCATCATTACTAGAATATAAATTCCAAAGACATTAAAATTAAAATTTTTTGTATACTTTTGGTTTACTTTTCGTATATTTTTAGTTTATTTTCCGTATAGTTTACATTTATCTTCATTATAGTATATTTTTCGTTTCTAATACAATATCCTCATTACAATATATTTTACATTTATGATACAATATCATTGCAACAAAACAATAAATTTCATGTTTTCGTTACTTAAATAGATTAAAAAAATACTACTAATTATTAATGAATTTTTATTTTTAAAATATTTTTGTATACTTTTCATATTTTTTAGTTTATATTCTTTGTATTTTACATTTCTGATATAATATCTTTATTACAATATATTTTACATTTATGATACAATATCTTTATTACAGTTTATTTCATATTGCTAATACAATATCCTCTTATAGTATATTTTACTTTTTCGATACAATATCATTGCACCAAAATAATGAACTTCATGTGCTCACTACTTAAATGGATTTAAAAAATCACTACTAATTGTTCATGAATTTTCATTTTATTCTAAAAGGTAAAAAAAAGGCATGTGGAGCTGAATTTCAATTGAGGAATTTTCTTTCAAACTAAATCCATGTTATTTGATTCTAACTAATAAAACTTTTTTTTTTTAAAAAAAAAAGAATTTTTAACTAATAAAAAAATAGTTTAATGATATTACTCGAACTTTAACTATTTTATTTATAATATTATATAGTTTTTTATTTATTTTTATCTATTGGAATTTTAAAAAAATAAACATTTAGATTTAAGGGTAAATTTATTAATGATAAAGAGAAAAAAATAAAATATATATATATACTTCAATAAAAATGCCAAAAAAATTATAAAATAAAATTCTAGAAAATTATATGAGCTAATGCTCCATTAATAAAAAAATCGAGAAAATTAGGAAAAATGAGAGAATAAAAATTTTGAAAAAAGAGGAAAAGGAAAAAAGGAGAGATAAAAAAAGATAAAGAAACAAGAAAAAAAAAACAAAAGATAGAGAAAAAATTTAAGAAAATAGGAAAAAAGAAGAATAAAAAATTTTAAAAAGGGAAAAATGAAAAAAGAAGGAAAGAAAAATAAAGAGAATAAAAAATGAAGGGAATAAGAAAAAAATAAAAAGGAAAAAGTGCATCTAAGCCCCTAATGTTTGGACCAGGGACCATTTGCGCCCTCAATTTTTTTTCGAACCAAAAGGCCTCCTAACGTTACAATAATTAGCCCAAACATACAAATTAACCTAACTTCTAAATTATGTTTCATTAACATTACATTTGGGCGGTAAGTGACCTTTCTTTATTAAATGCCTCAGCTGCCTCCATCTTCAATCTTCAACATAGCCCAAAAAATTTTCATCCTTTTTATTCCAGTAAGTTTTCCTCTTGATAATGTTCTCTTAGCCTGAGTAGCATATCTCACGATCGATGAATCTTTAAAGCATACATCACAAGGAGAGGACAAGTACACTATAAGCTTCCCTTTGGATTCTTCAAGCTCGTAACATTTCACATTCTATGGGAATAAGCTTGATGGAAGATTGTACTCTTGAAGAATTTCTAGTAAGGATTTTTCTGGCTTTCCTATCCAAAAAAAGAAGAAAAGAACCAACAAGTGAATCAATGGAGTTTATTAGTAAACTTTTTATGTGGTGCTACTACTAGCCTTATAGTTAGTTTCCAAAAGGTTGTATTGGGACAAATATTTTACCTTTGAGCTTGTTGAATGCCCATTTTGCTTTCTCTTCAACAGCATCTGAGAAAGTTTGCAAACAATTTGCACATTATTTATATGTAACTAAATTTAGTAGAAGAAAATTAATTGTAAGTAACATTAAAATAAAGATACTAGAAACTGAAAACAAAAAAAAAAAAATGATACCCAGAAACAAAGACAGCAAAATTGCATTCATATTATGTATATGTCTCCATTTAAAATATCAGACAATAGAAAAGTTATGCTTAGAATCTGCACATAGTATTCCAATTGCATTGCTTACTAAACGGATAAAGACCTTTTATCTTTCTATCAAACAAATTCAATTAAACAAATAAAGATCTAATGCTATACATGTCAAGATCATGAGGTCTATATCTGTAATTCCTAAAAAGAATCTTTGATAATCTAATTGCAAACAATATTAGCCACAAAACTGCAAACAATAGCAGTGCCAGCAAGAAGAAGATGATTCAACAACATCAATTATTGCTCCTCTTGAAAAACTGCAATCTCAAACTAAAAAGTTGATAATGCTTCCCACAATGACAACTTCCATGATAATTCTATTTCTGCATCCCAACCTCTCGATCCCCAATCGCTCCTCCTACTTCTATACCCAATGGAGATAATGATGACACTAATCCAGATTTCATAACTTCAACGCATTAAGTCCCAAATTTTTAAGAAGCTCCAGCACTTTCATTAGTTAACTTCCTCGGTCTCTCCAGATAGAAAGGTTTCTATCAGCTGAAGAAGGAAGGCTACTTATCATCTCAATTGAGCTTTTACCAGGCATAGGGACCTTGAATCGCAATTGGAGGCTGCCCAAAGGATTAATGATAGCCTTACTGCTGCCGATAAGGAGAGGCAAGCCTTTCTAACCTCTCTTAAAGAAGCTAAAGCTAACTGTGATACCTCGCAAATAACCCTTCCACTGCAAGCAGGTTTAGAACGAGCGGGCAATCCAAAGGAGTGAGTAGTAGTGAAACTAAGTTTGAGACCTCTTGCATGAGGCAACTAAACCACAGGTCTAGGATTAATGGAAGCAGAAATGGTGGGTTTAAGAGGCAAAGCATTTGTGGGTTTGGAAGAAGATAATGACGAGAAAGCATTTGTGGGTTTTAACGATAGCAGCTTGGTTAAATGTTTTTGTAAAGTTAGAAATTAACAGTTAGTTTAATTTGTGTCTGTTTCGACTAATTATAATAACCTTAGGAGGCTTAACGGTTCAACAAAATTTTGAACATTTAAAATTTCTGTTTTTTAGGGGCCTCGGTGCACATCTTCCCAAAATAAAATAAAAAAAGAGAAAAAATACAGTAAAAGAAGAAAATGAACACTTCAATAATTAAAAGGGATACATATGTATATAAGTTGGATACATTTTATAATTAATGAAAAGTAAGGTATTTTAGTTTATAACATTTAAAAAGTGTCCATTTATGTAAAATAATCTCATTTTTTATTGGGATTTTTACAAAAATATATGTTTTTAGGTCAGTTATTCAGCAAAATACCCACCTTTTATCAAATATTACATGTCCAACTTTTATCAAAATTACACGTGTGCCTTCACTTGTTTTCCCTTGGCTCATCTTCTTCTTCCTTGCATTTCCTTCAGTCGTCGCTCATAGCTCAAAGCTACTACCTCACAGCTCAATCTCTCACAACTCACAGCTTGCAATGCCATCACTCACAGCTCCTTGCTACCTGCTCCTTCATCATAGCTATGTCCCTCAACTTGATCTCACCATAATTTTTTAGATTCATTATTTTTAAATCTGATTCAAATCAAAATCCAAAAAAAAAAAAATTCAATTCAAATTCTAAATCTCATTCATCTATTCAATAGATACTCAAAACTCAATCATTCAGCATCAAAAAGAATATATAAGCAATAAGCAACAAAAATCACATATCTCAAGGTACATTATTCAATTTTTTAAATTACTCACTTTCATTCATATTTGGCTTAAAAAAATTTCACTTTCTAACAACATCAACATTAGAGATTTTGATTTTTTACAAGAAACAAAAATTGGAAAAAATAGTATATTTTGAGCATATTTGTATTTTCTACCACTAAATTCTATCTCTTGTGAATAATCTTGTTCGTACATGTTAAAAGAGAAAAACAGGTGCCATTTTCATTGTTTGTACACATTTTTGTATCTTATCCGAATATTTTTTAAATCTCATTACAATATGATGCATAAAAAATTATATGATCTGAAAACAATAATCTGATAAACATTATATGGAAAAAAAGTATATTATAAGTATCTTATTCATATCTTATACAATTCAGTATTTGTCACATTATAGTTTAGATATTTTTAGCTTATCATTGGTTTCAAATACTATTTTACATTTGTTATGTTTCTTTTTTTAGAATATAATTCAAATATTAACTATTTCTTGTGCATTTTATATACTTCCAGGAACTGGGAAAACTTCTAGTTTTGTGCATTTTGATGGACATTGGATTGATGATTCAACGTAAACAAATTTTAAATCAACTGGCATACAAATACCTAACAATTGCACCTACAATAAACTGATCACAATCATTTCTAAGCATACTAAATTTGAGATAGAAGAAAAATAGGTTCACATCTCACACTAAGTCAAAAAAGAGTATCCAAATTTACAAATCAAAGATGATTCAACTATGCAGTTCTATATACAATTGAAGAGTACATAATCTAATTGCACAAAATACCCTCTATGTATCATGTTGCAACTAAAAGAAAAGGACTTCAACAGTTTCCAAACACATGAAACAATACCAGCAACATCACAAAATTAGTCCATAGGAAAAACATATCGAAGTTCAGCCATGTATGAGTATGCAAAACAACTTAAAAAAAGCACCATTAAAGAAAGAACACAAAAGGAAGAAGAAATACAAAGCCCTCTTTCTCTAACATTTATAATAAATGATTCAACTTCAAAAGATATCAAAGTTGGGTAAACATTTAAAGACAAAGAAACATTGAAGAAAGTCATCGTCTTACATGTAATGTTAGACAATTTTTAGTACAAAGTAATAAATCATGTTCAGCAAGGTACAACTTAAAGTGCTTGGATGACACAACTGAGCTTTAAAAACTTCAAGATACTGAAATACAGATATTTTTATAATTAGAAAGCTATTCAATAAACACAAATGCAGCTTAGAAGTCAGACATGCAAACATTCATCAAGCAACTAGTCAGATTGTTATTGAACATATAAAGTCCAAATACGCAAGAACAAAAATGATATACACCCCAACTGACATAATGAGGGATGTACAGCTTGAATTTGGGATTTTAATAAGTTACATAAAAGCTTATAGATCAAGAGAGGCATCACTTGAATGTATTAGGGGAAAATCTAAAGATTTTTACATGCTTCTTCTAAGTTTTTTGTATATGATACAAGAAACCAACCCTAGCTCAGTTATGGATCTAAAAACTACTGAGGATAACACATTTTTGTATGCTTTCATGGCACTAAAAGTAAGCATAAATGGATGGCAGCATTGCATTCTAATTATAGTAGTTGATGGAACATTTTTAAAGTCAAAATACCGAGGAACACTTCTCATAGTAGTTACATACGATGCACAAGGTAAAATCTTGATTTAAATTTTTCCAAGACACAAAATTGAAAATTTAGTATATTATTAGCTTATCATTGGTTTTAGATACTATATTATATTTTCTATATTTCTTTTTTTAGAATATAATTCGAATATTCATTGTTTCTTATGCATAAGGTAAAATCTTCCCGCTTGCTTTTTGTGTCGTTGATTCTGAAAATTATGTTTCATGGAACTGGTTCTTTGAGAAATTGAGAAATGCATTTGGAATCAGAGAAAAAATGTCTATAATTTTAAACAGGCATGAAAGCATTACAACAGCCATAAAAAAAATTCTATCTTGAAGCTGCTCATATGCATTATATATTCTACATACTCAACAACCTCTAAACAAGATTCAAGAAAAATATAACATTGATAAAAAAATACTTCTATGAAGCTATAAAATGTTATATATTGCAAGAGTTTGAAAGCAACACGTCAAAAATAAAGAAACTGGATATACATGTACATAAGTACCTTGAAGACATAAGTTATGAGAAGTGAACAAAGATCCATTCAACCAATAAAAGGTACCGAACAATGACCATAAACATCGCAAAATCAATTAACAATGCAATAAAATCTATAAGAGAGTGCCCAATAACAATTCTTTTAGAATACTTGTGAGCGTTGGTACAAGAATGGAATACAAATAACCAAATGATTGTGAAAGCTACTTTCACAAAGCTTTCAAAAAGAGCTGAAGATATCTTAAATGACAACTACATCAAATCTTATAAAATCAAGGTCAGAAACTTAAACACTTTTAGTGTCTACTTTAAATATGATACCTCTATAAATATTTAATATATTTTTTATCCTATATTCTTCAAAACTGATTTTAAGTTAACAAAACAAATGATGGTTTGTACAATGTCTTCAATAATTAAAAAAAAATAGACATAGTCAATCTGAAAGACATGACATGCACGTGTAATAAGTTTCAACTTGAAGAAATATTGTGCGAACATGCATTGGCAATGTTGCAAGTGCTAAACCAAGAATCTTACAACTACTACTCAGCATTTTGCACTAAAGAATCAATGCTAGAAACATACAGAGGAATAGTATACCCGGTGCCATCACAAGTACATGGATTATGCCAATTGAAGTCAAATGCATGCCTATTTTACCTCTACAGAGCAGAATTCGACCATGAAGGCCAAAGAAAAGAAGAATTCAAGCTTCATAGGAAAAAAAGATAAACAAATGCAACACATGTGGCTACTATGGACATAACAAAAAGACTTGCAGAAACGTACCCAAAAAAAGTTAATATTTCAATACATTTATGTTCAAATCATGTTTTTCTCTATTTAATTTTATTTTTTTACAAAATTACATACAACGTTGAACCTTGAATAGGTATCTGATTTTTTTATTAAAATAAGTTATTGAAAATGCAAAACAATTGGCATATTCATCACCATGTTAACGACATTTTTGAATATTTTCAAAATCATATTCTTATAAGTTGAAACTGCAAAACAGGTGTCGCACTGTTATTCAATATTTTTTAATATTATAAAAATATTTTCAGAACCTTGTTCATGTATTTCGACATGCAAAATAGGTGTCATATTTGTTACTTATTATAAACAATTTTATGAATATTATCCTAATATTTTTAGAATCTTATTAGAATATGTTCAAAGTAAAAAACATGTGTCATATAAGTTACTTAGTTGTAATTTGGAATAATATAAGAATATTTTCCCAATCTTATTAGTATAATACACAGAACATCAGTATCTTATCTTAATATAACAAGTATCCAAAACCAAAAAAAAAGGAATCTGAAACAAAAAAAAGTATCTAAAATTGGAAAAAAATCACAAACTCACAAATACATTATAATATATTATAAGCATAAGAAACAACTAATATAACAAAAACAACAACAACAAAACTTGGGGTTAAAATCAAATCTTATATTAAACCATTGTCATACAATTAAATAAAATAAAATATATATAAAAAAACCTATAAAAACATTCATAACCAATAAATATTTGATACTATATAAAACATAACATCAAGTTAAACTATCATCAAATGAACATAAATTTCTTGAACAAGTTAGAATAAATTGATCCACAAGATCATAAAACTCTCTTCTTTTTCCCCTTTAGATTCAACCTACCTGGATGTTCATATTCACTATCAATGAACTCATCTTCCTTCCTTTTTCTATAACTATACAAGCTCAAAACATAATGAGACCTCATCTCTTCAACATTCAAATTACATGGAATAGCCAATCCATGTATAAAATGCTCAGCAATTGTCACAACAAATGCTCTACAATCATTATATAACAATTTAAAAAAAACATTGAAAAAAATTTAATAATATAATAAACTTACTTAGCATGCTGAGAAGGGAGTCCATCAACCATAACAACTTCAAAAGGTCCATTAGATGGATCAACATCATAATAGTGTTCCCAAAAATCAAGAACATAAAAAAAGAGTGGCAGAAGAACACTATAGCACCTCAAATAATCTAAAACCACTCAATCATTCTTCGCACCTCTCATAAAGTTATATACATATACACATTTATCTTTAATGTTTAATATTCCCAAAACCCAATGCTTATATTTTGTAACATGAATTAGGAATAAAATGAAATCAACATCAAACCATGGACAATTACACAATATTAAATATCCCAAAATATATTTAATAATGTAGTGATCGACACTTACAAGCGAAACATCATTTTTTTGCATAAACCTTTAAATAAAGAGCCTGAATGCATTGATTGAAATGATTATCAGTTGTTGTAAATTTAACACAATAATCATTGAAAATCTTGCCTTTCTTCCTCAAGTAATAGAATAAAACATCATATTGAACCTTGAGGGGTAAAATAATCATTTTTTACAATCATAATTAATTAAGTAAAATTATATTTAATCATTATGCTTAAGTGTTTATATTTAGGTTATTTAAAATTTATTAACTCTGCAGCCTTGTCATGAGTTATGATGGACTCATCATGATTATAAAAGAGTGGTAAAATAGAAGATCAAATTTTTATCAAGATCTGAAGTAAAAATTGATCAAATTCAATGGGAATCTTCATTATATATCATCACAAGCAAGTTCTAATCATCAGAAAAAAATTTCAAGCAAAATTACGAAGATTCAAATCAAAAATTTCAAAAATGGTAGAATGTTGTTGTGCCATTGTCACCACTAGTGTTATGATCATGACGAGCAAAATTATAATTATGACGATTTTATTATGATCATAATGACCAAATCCAAAACTTGGTAAAAAGGTGTCATGACCATTGTCACCACCATAGTTATGATCATAAAAGCACAAAAATTCAAATTTCTTCTTGACAGCTCTATAATTATGATCATGATGATGTGTAGACCTACTTCTTCTTAGATGTTTTCAACAGCTCTATTTACATTAAATGCACCTTTAACAACTCTTTTTCTCTTAGAGAGTTTAAATACTACTTTGAACAAAGCTAAAACAAAAGGATGAAGTTGAGCAAACACTTCTAGAGTAAACTTTTAGCATTTAATCTTGAATTCATTCTTCTACCACCCAAGCTTTCATCTTTAACTCTTTGTAATCTCTTCTATCTCAAGAGTGTTCTTGAGTGTGACTTGGTGAGTGTTTAAAACCATCATTCAATATCTCAATAGTGAGATTGAGTGAGTTGGATTAGGGTTTTATTCACTTGTAAGCTAAAAGGATTGTTCTTAGCAAGTGGGTTTGAGTGTTAACTATTAAAAACACTTGGGTTTGAGTGTGAGCCATTGAAAATAGTTAGGTTTGAGTGTGAGCCATTGAAAACACTTAGGTTAGAGTGTGAGCCTTGGTAAAACACTTGGGTAGCTTGATTTAAGCTTATAAGGGTTTGATCTACACCTTGAAGTAGATTGATAGTGGATTGGAACTCTCAACTTGTGGTTAAGAAGAGGAATAGGCTTTGAGGGCCAAACCTCTATAAATTCTTGGTATTTTTATTGCTCTTATCCTTTATTTAATTCAAATCTTACTTTATTTTTGGTTGCCCTTGGGTGTAAAATGAAAATTCCTTATATTGCTCAAAAATCCAACTCACCTACCTCTTGACACTTATAGAATTATATTTAGTATCAGAGCTTTGGTCTTCATTTTTGAAGATTTAACCATCTTAGAGAAAAGATCATGGCCTCCATAAGTCAAGTTGTTACCACCCTCAATGTTCATGGTCCTAGCTACAAAAGACCTCCATTTTTTTATAGTACCAATTATGCATATTGGAGAAATAAAATGGAGATGTTCTTGGATTGTGAAGAAGTCAATTTATGGGATATTATTGAAAAAGGTTGGAGTCCTCCAACAATGAAAGACAATGAAGGTAATGAGGTGACTATTCCTAAAAAGCGATGGAGTGATAAGCAATCAAAATCTAACTTGAGAAATAGAAAGGCAATCATCATCCTCTATTGTGGTTTGAGTAGGGAAGAATACGATGGAATAGAGCATTTAAAGTCGACTAAAGAGATTTAGGAATGTTTGAAGACCCAGCATAAAGGCACTAGTTAAGTTAAGAATAAGAAATTACAAATGCTTGGAAGAGATTATGAATTGTTTAAGATGAAGCCTTATGAGAAAATTAGTGATATGTATAGTAGGCTTATCACTCTCACAAATTCTATGAGGAAACTTGGCAAGAAATTTTCAAATAAGGATGTCAACAATAAAATTCTTATAAGTCTGCCTCAAAAGGTTTAGGAAACTAAGACGACCTCAATTGAAGAAGCAAATGATCTTTCTATTCTACCTACGGATGAACTTCTTGGGAAGCTTCTCATCCGTAAAATCAAAATGAATAAAGTGTTAGAGGAAGAGATAGCCAAGAATGATAAAAGCATTACTCTTAAGGCAAGTACAGACACTAGTGATAGTGACTCAAGTGAAAATGAAGATGAGTATGCCATAATTTTAACAAAGGTAAGAAATATTATCATGAAGAAGAGAAGATTCAAGATGCAAGACTCAAGTAAGAAGGATCAAATCATTTTTTATAAATGTAACAAATTGTGTCATATTAAATTTGAATGCCAAAGATGAAGAAATCCTTCAAGAAAGATAGGAAGCACAAGAAGGAAAGGAAGTAAGCACTTAAAGTAACTTGGGATGACTCTAATGATTCAAGGGATGATGAAACCAATGAGGAAATTGAAAATCTTTGTTTCATGGCATTAGAGGAACCTTTAAATGATGAGGTAACTCTAGACTTTGAATCAAATGAAGAAATGTTGCTTCCTTGTGAAAAATTGATGCATAAATGTGATAAATATTTATCTAGAATTACTTCAATCAAAGAAATGGTGAAAGCTCTAGAAAAAGAACTTAAGAAGCTAAAATTTTCTTATAAAGAGTTGACCAATTCATTAAATGAATGCAATTCAAAGAAAATTGAGGTTGCTCATGAGAATGCTAAAGTTATTGAACAAAATGCATTTTTAGAAAATGAAAATAGCAATCTCAAAAAGTAAATTTCTATATTTAACCAAGGAAAAGAAATACTTGATGGGATGATCTCTATGACTTCCACCCTTTGAATTCTAAAAATGGAATTGGATTTGAAAATGCTCATGCTAGCTCTTCAAAAGGTGTAAGCCCAAGTATTCCAATTACTAAGTGTAATTCCATAAGTGCCAAGAGGGATGGTGAATTGGCTTTTTAAGAAATATGGGTAATTTTCATTTTTCACCCAAGAGTAACCAAAAATAGAGTAAGAGCTAAACTAAATAAAGGATAAGAGTAAGAACAACACTAAGAATTTATAGAGGTTCGTGCCTCAAAGCGTACTCCTCTCTTTAACCACTTGTTGAGTGTTTTAATCCACTATTAATCTACTTCTAGGTGTAGATTAAACCCTTACAAGCTTAACCAAGCTACCAAAGTATTTTCCCAAGGATCACACTCAACCTAAGTGTTTTAATTAAAGCTTACACTATAACCAATTTACTAATAACAAACCTCTTAGCTTATAAGTATTTGAAACCCTAACCCAACTTACTCAAACCCATAGTTGAGCTATTGAATGAAGGAATTAAACACTTACTAATCCACACTCAATAACACTCTTGAGATAAATAAAGAGTACAAGAACTAAAGATGAAAGCTTGGGTGGTTGGAAAATTGAATACAAGATTAATTGCTCAAGATTGTTCTAAATATGTTTTCTCAACTTCATTGAAAATCTCCAGCTGAAATTTGTCTTGTATTTATATCCTCATAGAGAGAAATAGTTTTTGGATGATCATTTAATGCAAATAGAGCCACTTAAAATCATGCAAGAAAAGAGCTCTGCACATGCATCATGATCATGACAAAATTGTCATGATCATAATTTTAGAGGCACTAGGAAGAGATTTGAATTTTCATGCTTTCATGATCATAACTATAGTGGTGATGATGGTCATGACAACTCTCTGCCAATTTTTGGATTTTTTTATCATGATCATGATAAAGTCATCATGATTATAATTTTGCTCGCCATGATCATTACATTGGTGGTGACGATGGTTATGATAGCTCTCAGGAACTTTTTGAATTTTGCAATTTAGAACTTCATAATTTTTCTTGAAAATTTTTTCTAATGATTGGGAATTTCTTGTGACCACTTATGATGAAGATTTCCATTGAATTTGATCAATTATGACTTCGAATCTTGATAAAAATTCAACCTCCCATTTTACCATCATTTCATGATCATTATGAGTCCGTCATGACTCATGATAGGAAACTGCAAACTTGAAAAATAAATATATTGACCCTTCATTACTTAAGTCCAGACTTGAATTTTGCAATATTAATTAACCTAAAAATAAACACTTAACACCTATATTAAATATAATTTTACTTAATTACTTGTGACCATCAAAAAAGATTATTTTACCCCTCAAGGTTCAATAATCTCCCCTTTTTTTATAGCAACAAATAATTATGTAAAATTAGGCTAAAATTGGAAGGAAATACTCCCCCATAAAATAAGCCTAAAATTAAACTTGCAAAAAATCATTAAACAAGTCCATTTTGCATATTTGAGCAATAAAGCAATGAATTATTTTAATTGTTAACCATCAACAAAAATAGTTGAAATATATAAATACAACATTATCATGATCAAGCAGTTTTAGTCTCAACTTATAATAGTTTAAAGGAAAAAAATTTTAACCTATGACAAGAGCATAGCTCCAACAGTGACATAATCACAGTCATGGTCATGTTTTGAAAAGCATATTTTATGATTTTAACAGTCATAAAACAATCATAACCAAAAGTATTTTTGATAATCCAACAAACACTGCCAACACACATAGAATGACTAAACTAAGTCAATATCCAAAAATAACAGTGTGGGACAGCAGCATGGTTACAACCATGACCAAAAATAAATCCTGCATCAATATTTTTATGACAGATATAGCAATAAAACTTTTGACATTATACTTAGCAACAATAATATCAAAAATATAGCATAAACAACCAAAAAAGTTATCCATGTCAAAGTTAGCCCACTGTAACCAATAAGTAACTTTCCACCAAGGTAGTGCCCAACCAATTTCACACTTAAGCAATCCACAAAAACCAACACTATAAAGTAAAGTACAAAAAAAAAATTCAACCAATATCCATAACCTTGATCATCAACTAACAATAATAAAAAAAATTATCAAATTTCCAACGATAATGCTTTCATTTAAAATAAACAACATAATCCAATATAAACCAAAATCACTTAATCAGTCAAGGCACAATGCCAAAAATAATGAGCCTAATTTTGCTTATTTCTCCCTTTTATTATTATCAAAAAGAGCTAAATAAGGGGGGAAAGAACATTGTGCACAATAAGCAATAGACTAAATTAAAAGTATATATGTCCCAAAACAATGATAAGCACCAACCATAGCAAGTTCTAAATAAAAGAGTTAAAAGGACTAAACCAAAAACAAGTTCTTTAAAAAAAATTAGTGACAAGTAGGAAGGTGAGCCCTCAAATATGCCACATCAATTGTAATGGTGTCAAGTTTGATATGAATAACCCCAAGCCGAGATTCAAGTGCAGTGATGGAGGTTTGAACAGCAATAAATTGGAAATCTAAGTGCACGTGAAGGTAATTCAGTAGAGATTGGAAAGGAATGCTCATATTAATTTCTTCATCCGTTACAGGGATCTAAAATCTAGACCATTTCTTTGAAGTGGATGGCTCTTCACCTTCAGCCTGTCTGCAAAATTCCAAAGAATTAGTGTCACGCTAAACCATTTTACCTTTTTTGTCCATTTATCTCCAATACGTAGCACCATTCATAGTGAATTTCTTAACATTAAAGACACAATCCCAACTGTCCAAGTTAAGCTTGTCACCTACTTGAATGGCAATAGCATGAGGTCCATTCTGATCATCATCTAGCAGCTTTAAATACCTTGTGATGAGAGTTATGTAGCCACCAACATGAATTTTTCCAGATTTTGTAGTGGCTATGCTCCATAATTGCTTTGTAAAGAATTTTTCTAAGGCTACATGTTTTCCTTTCTCTCCATACCAAATCATAAAAAGTTTAACCTTTCAAACATTATTATGGCTTTATCCTCTAACTAGTATAGAATAGGACATGAACTAATGCAAATATTTATGCACAAATGAAGTTAGGCTAGAGTCTCTGGTGATCCAAGGTAGAAATTTACTTTTGCCTTTCAATTCCTTCCAGGCAGTGTGTTCATTGAACAATAGTTTATCCTTATAGGCACAATGACCTAAGGTTGGCAGTTTAAGTGCCTCTCCCAATTGGTCAAGGGTAAGGGTTTTGGCTTCATCATCTAGGGTGAAGGATAGGGTGTGATCTTTTCCTAGTTCTAAAGTTGATAGGAACTCAAGGGTAAAGGTAGAGGAGGTGGATTCATGGAGTTTAACAAATTCAATGAGTTTTAGTTTTGTGAGAAGCTCTCTCATTTCATTTTCACAACCCAATTCATGCAAACACTCCTAATTGAACATACGGGTTAAATGAATAAGATGAGTTTTGAGGATTTTATAACTATCCTTTTGCTCTTTGGTTTGAAGCGTAAAAAGGATGAGATTATGTGGGCCCCTTTTTCTAACAATCTTTATCTTGGTTCCCTTTCTTGTCGGCTGTGATGATAAGGAGGGGATCAATTCAAGTGGGGACTAAAGGAGAGAAAGAGAGAGAGAAAAAAGGAAATTGATTAAATTTAGCACCACAAAGGACGAGAAAGTGACATGAGAAAATGATAGGGATGTGAGATTAAGGTAAAATCGAGAGGAAGAAAGTGAAGGAGTTAGGGTAAAAAGAAATCAGGTCAAAAGGGAGGAGAAGGGTGGCAGCGCTAAAGGAACATGGTAAATAATTTAGTTTAGATACTTTAAATACCCTTCCTCATTAACCATAGACAAGTCATGAGTTATGATAAGAGAATTATAATCATGATGGAAATTTTTTATAAAATAGTTAAAATAAATTTTTTATCATAATGATGACATCAAGGATTATAACCATAACAATACTGATCATAATTGAATTTTGTTATAGCAAAATCAAAGGTATAGATTAACAAGAACACTGTCTAAAGAAAAATGCATTGATGGTTGGTACAAAATGTGTACAAATCATTTGATAGTTTTTCATAATTATGAAAATTTTATTTACCTAAAACAAAAATTTTCTAAAAAAAAAGGAACTCTCACTGCCAGTGATAGTAGTGACATAATAATAGCTTAAATTCATAATTTTCAACAATCAAACTCTTAGAACTTTGGTTGAGCCTCTTCAAGTATATTTGGGACCAATTCAATTTTGCACAAAAAAATAGAACATATCAAATTGATCACTTAAGGTTCAATCAATTAATGATAATGCCATAAATAACCACATATCACAAAGTATTACCATCTCGCATGCCAATTTCTCTCTTGATGAAATTCATTCTTTCGTCATAAAGAGGTTTAGTAAAAATATCAACAAGTTGGTTTGTTTTATCAATAAATTCCAATACAACATTGCCTTTTTGCACATGATCACGCAAGAAGTGGTGCCTAATGTCAATGTGTTTAGTCCTAGAGTGTTGACTTGGATTCTTGGACAAATGTGTTACACTAGTGTTATCACATTTTATTGGAATATAATCAAGAACCAATCTAAAGTCCATGAGTTGTTTAATACATAAAACCTGAACACAACAACAACCGGCGGTAATATACTCCTATTTAATGGTAGATAATGCAGTCGAATTTTGTTTCTTACTAAACTAAGAAATAAGGGAATTTCCTAGAAATTGGCAAGTACTAAAGGTACTTTTTCTATCTAGGATATTCCAGCATAGTTTGTATCCGAATAGGAAATAAAATCAAATGATGCATTTTTAGGATACCAAATTCCTAAATGAGATATGCCAATAAGATACTTTAAAATCCTTTTAACCGCATTCAAATATGACTCTTTAGGACAAGATTAAAAATGAGCACACATACATATGGTAAACATAATATCGAGCCTACTTGCAGTAAGATAAAGAAGACTACCAGTCATACTTTGATATTTCTTTTCATCAATACTCTTACCATTTTCATCTTTGTCAAGTTTGATGGTAGTGCACATAAGAGTCTTATTAGCTTTTGCCCCATTCATTCCAAATCTCTTGAACAAGTCTTTGGTGTACTTTATTTGATTAATGAAGATTCCACTTGTATATTTTTTTTATTTGCAATCTAAGGAAGAATTTAAGTTCTCCCATCATGCTTATTTCAAATTCACTCTTCATGCACTTAGAGAATTCTTCACACAAAAATTCATTAGTAGCACCAAATATAATATTATCGACATATATTGGCATAATAAGAATGCCATCTCTATGTTTTTTTATGAAAAGTATGGTGTTAACTCTACCTTTAGAAAAATCATTTTTTAAAAGAAATGTACTCAACCTCTCATACTAAGCTCTTAGAGCTTGTTTAAAACCATATAACGCCTTTGACAATTTAAATACATGGTTAGGTCATGTTGCTTAAAACCCATAGGTTGTTCAACATAGACTTCTTCCTCAATAAAACCATTCAAAAATGCACTTTTTACATCCCTTTGGAAAAGTTTGAAATTCATGTATGATGCATATGCAAGGAGCATCTTAATTGCTTTTAATCTAACAATCAGAGCAAATGTTTCTTTATAGTCTATACCCTCTTCTTAGTTATAGCCTTTAGCCACTAACCGAACCTTATTCTAAGTAATTGCACCTAGTTCTTCAAGTTTGTTTTTAAAAACCCACTTAGTGCCAATTATAGGATAATTTTGGGGTCTAAGGACTATAGTCCACATTTCATTCTTCTTAAATTGATTGAGTTCCTCTTACATATCAAGAATCCAACTTTCATCATTGAAGGCCTCATCAATATTCCTTAGCTCAATTTAAGAGATAAAGGCAAGACTATTTAAGTATCTTAGAGAGTGTCTAGTAGTTACCCCTTTTGATGGCTCATCAATGATTAAGTCCTTAGGGTGATCTTTTTTGAAGTGCCATTCTTTTGGTAAGTCTTCATGAATACTTGAAGTTATGGTGGTCACTTGTTCCTCTACAACTTCTTCCTTTTAAGCATCTATGACATTTTATGAATTCTCGATTGGAGGGGAACCATCATGATTATTCTCCATAGCTCCTTATTGTTGGTTTAACTCATCTAGACTACCTACATCATCATCAACAATAATAACAACCTTTCTTGGCTCAAATGGATTAGTCTCATAAAAAACAATGTGCATAGACTCTTCTATTACTAATGTTCTTTTATTAAAGACCCGATATGACTTACGAGCAGTTGCATAGCCAAGGAAGACTGCCTCATCAGTTTTAGCATCAAATTTTCTAATATTTTCCTTTGTATTTAATTTGTAGCATTTGTACCCAAATACCCTTAGATATAAAATTTTTGGTTCTCCCTTTCCATAGTTTATAAGGATTTTTATTTAAAATAGGTCTAATAAAAACTCTATTTGAAAGATAACAAAAGGCTTTGACGGCTTCGATTCAAAAGTATTTAGGTAAATTGTACTTATTAAGCATTGTCCTTGCCATCTCAACTAAGACTCTATTTTTCCTTTCAATAACCCCATTTTGTTGAGGTGTTTTAGGAGAAGAAAAATTATGAGAAATTCCCATTCATTGCAAAAAATTTTAAAGTGCTCATTTTCAAATTCTTTTCCATAATCACTTCTTAGAGAAGAAATTTTAAAACCCTTTTCATTTTGAATTCTTTTTGCAAGTATTTTAAATGCATCAAAGCTTTCATCCTTACAAGTAAGAAAGAGTACCCAAGTAAATATAGAGTAGTCATCAATGATAACATATGCATAATGCTTGCCACCTAGGCTTACAACTCTATAAGGACCAAATAAATCCATATGCAATAATTGAAAAGGTCTAGTAGAATTTACCTTATTTTTTTCTTTAAAAGAACTTTTCATTTACTTACCCATTTGGCATGCTCTACACTTTCTCTTTTTAAAATTTTACTTTGGGTAGGCCAATGATATGATCACCTTTGCTTAGATCCCTAATGAGCTCCATGCTAGCATGACTAAGTCTCATATGCCACATCTAAGTGTCATCCTTAATAGCAACAAAACACTCTACACCTTATTTAGTCAAAGAGCTTAAATCAATAGTATAAACATTGTTAACTCTTTCACCCTTGAAAATGACTTTGCTCTCTTCCATATGAGTTACAAAGGATTCCTTAGGTTCAAAAGTCACTTTATATCCTTTATCACATAATTGATTAACACTAAGTAGGTTATGCTTTAAGTCATCAACTAAAAGGACATTTTTAATGTAAGTAGAGTCTTTAATTTGACCAATGCCAACAATCTTACCCTTGGCATTATCACCAAATGTAACTTTGCCTCCCTTCTTTGTTTTTAAATGTGTGAAGAGGTTGGCATTCTTGGTCATGTGCCTTGAATATCCACTATCTTAAATACCACTTTTCTTTGCATGTTGTGGATTCCAAGCACACCTATAAGAATATATTTCATCTCATTTTACATACCCAAATATATTTGGGTCCTTGAGGGTTAGGATTGAAAGATTCATCACTTAAGTAACTCAAATAAGTCTTTCTTATATAACATCTAGAATTTTTATGTCCTATCACACCATAATAATGACATCTAACATTTGGTGGATGCTCTTTCATTTTAAAGCTATGAAAATCATGAGAAAGTGCATGATTGAATCTCCTAGGCTTAGGTCCTTTTGAGCTTTTTACTCTAAAGTTATTAATCTTATAACCATTAGACTTTTTAGGTCCATTAGTTTTAAGACTAGGTCTTTGATAAACCTTAGTAAATGGAGTACTAGGATTTACATTCTTTGAAGAGCTAGCATAAGCATTTTCAAAACCAATTCCACTCTTAGATTTTAAGGGAGTCGAAGTCATGGAAATTATTCCATCTTTGAGTTCCTTCCCTCTATTAAATCTAGAAATGGATTCCTTGAGGTTGCCATTTTCATTTTGTAAAAATACATTTTGCTTAATAAGTTTTGCATTTTCATTTGCAATCTCAATTTTCTTGCAATTACTTTCATTCAAAGAGTTAGTTAGCTCTTTATTAGAGGTTTTTTATTTCTCAAGTTCTTCTTCTAGAGCTTTTACCATTTCTTTGAGTGAATTAATTCTAGATAAATATTTATCATATTTATGCATCAATTTCTCACAAGCAAGTAACATTTCATCATTTGATTCAAAGTCTAGAGTTACCTCATCATTTGTAGATTCCTCCAAAGCCATGAAGCAAAGATTTTTAACTTCATTATTAATTTTCTCATCACTAGAGTCATCCCAATTTGCTTTAAGTGCTTGTTTCTTTTCCTTCTTGAACTTTTTGTCCCCTTTAAAGGATTTTTTTAACCTTAGGCATTCGGATTTAATGTGACCCGACTTGTTACATCCATAGCAAATGACTTGATCCTTGTTGTTTGAGTCTTGCTTCTTGAATCCTCTTCTCTTTTTCATTATGAGATTTATAATTTTTCTTGAAATCATAGCATACTCATCATCATCTTCATTTAAGTCACTATCACTAATGTCTTTACTTACTTTGAGAGCAATACTCTTATCCTTCTTGAACTTCTCTTCTTCAACTACATGAGTCATTTTAATTTTATAAGTGAGAAGCTTTCCAAGAAGTTCATCGATAGGTAAAGTGGAGAGATCATTTGCTTCTTCAATTGAGGCTATCTATCTTTTGAGGCAAAATCATAAGGATTTTGTTATTGACATCTTTATTTGAGAATTTCTTCCTAAGTTTTCTTATAGTATTGATAAGGGTAATGAGTCTACCATACATTTCACTAACTTTCTCATTGGGCTTCATTTCAAACAATTCATATTCTCTACTAAGAATTTGTAATTTTTGATTCTTGAGTTGATTTGTACCTTCATGTTTAGTCATCAAGCATTCCTAAATTTCCTTAGCTAACTTCAAGTGTTCAATTACATTATATTCTTCTCTACTCAAACCATAATATAGAATGCTCATTGCTTTTCTATTTCTCAAGTTGGCTCTTATTTGCTTATCACTCCATTCCTTTCTAGGAATGGTCACTTCATTACCATCTTTGTCTTTCTTTGTTAGAAGACTCTAACCATCTTCAATAATGTCTTATAGATTAACTCCTTTATTATCCAAGAACATCTCCATTTTGTTTCTCCAATATGCATAATTGGTACCATCAAAAAATGGAGGTCTTATGTAGCTAAGGCTATGAATATCAGTGGCAGCAATAACTTGACTTGTGGAGGACATGACCTTTTCTCCAAAATGATTAAATCTTTAAGAGTGGAGACCAAGCTCTGATACAAAATGTAATTCCACAAGTGCTAAGAGGGGGGTGAATTGGCTTTTTAAGAAATATGGGTAATTTTCAATTTTCACCCAAGAGTAACCAAAAACAGAGTGAGAGCTTAATTAAATAAAGGATAAGAGTGAGAACAAAACTAAGAATTTATAGAGGTTCAACCCTCAAAGCCTACTCCTCTCCTCAACCACACTGTTGAGTGTTTTAATCTATTATTAATCTACTTCTAGGTGTATATTAAAACCTTACAAGCTCAACCAAGCTACCAAAGTGTTTTCCTAAGGATCACACCTAGGTGTTTTAATCAAGGCTTACAATCAAACCCAATTTGCTAAAAACAAACCTCTTAGATTACAAGTATTTGAAACCCTAACCCAACTCACTCAAACCCACAATTAAGCTATTAAATAAAGGAATTAAACAATTACCAACCCACACTCAAGAAAACTCTTGAGATAAATAAAGATTACAAGAATTAAAGATCAAAGCTTGGATGGTTGGAAAATTGAATACAAGATTGATTGCTTAAGATTGCTCTAAATATATTTTCTAAACTTCATTGAAAATCTCCAACTAAAATTTGACTTGTATTTATATCCTCATAGAGAGAAATAGTTGTTAGATGATCATTTAATACAAATAGAGTTGTTTAAAATCATGTAGGAAAAGAGCTCTAGACGCATGTCATGATCATGAAAAAATTGTCATGATCATAATTTTGGAGGTGCCAAGAAGAGATTTGAATTTTTGCACTTTGATTATCATAACTATGGTGGTGACAATGGTTATGACAACTCTCTACCAATTTTTGAATTTTTTTGCCATGATCATAATAAAGTCATCATGATCATAATTTTGCCCATCATGATTATAACACTAGTGATGATGATGGTTGTGACAGCTCTCATGAACTTTTTGAATTTTGCAATTTGAAACTTCATAATTTTGCTTGAAAAAATTTTCTAATGATTGGGATTTGCTTGTGACCACTTATGATGAAGATTCCTATTGAACTTAACCAATTATAACTTCGGATCTTGATAAAAATCTGACCTCCCATTTTACCATCATTTCATGATCATGATGAGTCCCTTATAACTCATTATAGGAAATTGCAGACTTGAAAAATAAATATATTGACCCTTCATCGCCTATGTTCAGACTTGAATTTTGTAATATTAATTAATCTGAATATAAACACTTAACACACTGATTAAATATAATTTTACTTAATTACTTGTGACCGTCAAAAATGATTATTTTACCCCTCAACGTTCAACACTAAGGGTTACCAAAAACTTAGTCTTAAAACCAATAGACCTAAAAAGTCTAATGGTTATAAGGCTAACAATTCTAAAGCTAATAGCTTAAGAGGACCCAAGCCTAGGAAATACAATCATGCCCATTCTCATGGTTTTTATAATTTTAAAATGAAAGAGCATGCACCAAATGTTATATGTCATTATTGTGGTGCAATGGGGCATAAGAATACTAGATGTTATATTAGAAAGACTCATATGAGTTACTCAAATGATAGAACTATCAAAACTAACCCTCAAGGACCTAAGTACATTTGGGTACCTAAAGTGCAATGAAGAATTTTATTATAGGTGTGCTTGGAATCCATAATGTGTAAAGAAAAGTGGCATATAAATCATGGATGTTCAAGGCTCAAGACTGAGAAGGCTAACCTCTTCACTCATTTAAAGATGAAAAGGGGAGGCAAAGTTACATTTATTAATAATGCCAAGGTAAAATTATAGGCATTGGTTAAGTTAGTAAGAAAGACTCTACTCATATTAAAGATATTCTTTTGGTTAATGGCTTAAAGCATAATTTACTTAATGTTAGTCAAATATATGATAAAGTAATATAGTGACTTTTGAGTTAAAGAAATGCTTTATAACTCATGTGGAAGAAAACAAAGTCATTTTCAATGGTTAAAAAGTCAACAATGTTTATATTATTGATCTATCCTCTTTGACTAACCAAGGTGTTGAGTTTTTATTACTATTAAGGATGGCACTTGATGTGGCATAAAAGATTTGGTCATGCTAGCATAGAGCTCATTAGAGATCTAAGCAAAAGGTGATTATGTTATTATCCTCCCCAAAGTGAAGTTCCAAAAGGAAAAAATGTATGGAGCTTGTCAAATGAGTATTCTTAAAAAGCTAAATCAAAATCAATGAGCAATGGAGAATGATCAAGTTATTTCCCTTCCAATTTAGTCATCTCAAAATGTTGGATGGTAACTCATTATGATATATGTTTGTTTATGGCATTTTAATTAATTATTTGAACCTTAAGTGGTTAATTTGTTATATCCTTGAATTTTCATTGATTATGGTGCATTTTTCAATTAGTCCTTATAGTGCTTAAAGTGGCTCAGCCCAAGTTCAAAGCTTAAATTTTTGAAAATTCTATTTTAAAAATCATGATCATAATTCATCATGTCATCAGTCATGAACAAATAGTCTTTAACAGCTATAAAAAATTATTTTTCATTAGTCATGACACCTCTTTCATCACCAATGTTGCAAATAAGGTTAATGTTAGAATATATTAAGTATTTTTTTTCTTTAACCTAATATTTTCTTCTTCTTTTTCCTAGTCCCACCACTTTCCCTTTTTTGTCTTTAACCTATTTTTTTTCTCAAGATTCATTTTCTCTCCATGGTTTTAACTTAAACCCACATCATCATTCATCATCTTCTCTTCTCTTCTCATCTCTAAGTGATATTTGGTCCCCACAAGCTTTGATCTGTCACCTTGTCAACATCCATAAAGTTAATAAAGAAGGAAAATAGTAAAAAGAAATTTGTACCAACAAGGGGCCTATTTGATTCATTAATGTCTTCACTTACAATGAAAGAGCATAAAGAAAGGTACAAAATTCTGAAATCTTACCCAATTCTCTCTACTCGTATCTTTGATTAGGATTGTGTTAGAGAATTATGTTATGAAGAAAGTATGGAAACCTTATTAGATATCCTATTTTGTACTTGGTAAAGGGGAAAGCCATGGAATTGTTAAGAAATTAAAGTTGTTTTTTATGGTGTGGAGAGAACAGGAATAATTTGGCCTTAGCAAAAATTTATGTTAAATGATGTTATCCATTAAAGAGAGGTGATCAAGGAAGGGAACACAATTTAGCATGATAATGACACACCAGAATTCCAAAAAATGGCTGAGAGTGAAGCTCCTTCAACCTTTAAGAAATGTCAAAGATTGCAGCCCTTAAAGATGATAAAGAGGCTGAGCCAAACAATCCTCTTCAATTAATGATCAACCAGCTCCAAGTTTATATTAACAACAAATTTGAAGGAATTCAAACCTCCCTTGTAGTAATTGAGACTCGCTTTAATGCCACGGACCTCAAACTTGAAATTCTTATTGAAAATGTAGTTTACTTGAAGGCCAATCTCCCTGCCTTTTATGCATATCACAAATTCTGCATCATGCATCTCATTTCATAAATTTTTGGCTTTATTTTTGGTTTGAAGTTTTTATAGCACTTGATATGCTTGCAGCCTTTTAATACTTAGGATATATTTTTTTTATTTTGATTTAATGTTATGTTGGATAGTAGTTCCCCCCTTGCCTAATGGTTTTTTTATTGTACCTAAGGGAGAGAAAAGGCTAATTAAGCCTAGTTGTTTGGTTATCTTATGAAAGTGATATAGATATTTAATGTTTATGGATATTTAGTTTTTATTTAGTATTCATGGAAATGTTTTGGTTAAATTGTAAGTGTGATTTGTTGGAATTGTTAGTTATTATTATTATTTTGTTTTTTTGGATATTGATAGTAATTTATGGTTGTGGAATTTGCAAAATTTGTTGCATTTGATATGAACATTAATTCTACTATTTTTGTGTTTAGTTTGGTTGTTGGAAATTATTCTTTGAATATTGATTTTGCAAAGTTTGTAATTTTTGTGCTTAACTTGGTATGCAAATGTACACTATGTGATGTTGATTTTGGTTAAGCAATAATATTGGTTAAATTGGAGGTGTTGATGGCTCTATAATTGCACTATTCCATTTTCACAAATATTGATATATTTTTTAATATTGGATGCTAATTTTGTGAAAATTTATTGGTTATGGATATTAATTATGTGAAGCAAATTGTTAGTCATTTTGTGCTGTGGCCTTTCATTATTAGGGGTATATTTGCTTTGTTTTTTATTTTTCTTTTTAACCAGATTCTTCAAGTCTTTAAACTTAACAATGTTATGGCCTTTCTATTTTTAGAACCTTTCTTTTTAGAACTTTTCTTTTTAGAACTCTGTCTCTCTTATTGTTTTTTATAATAACAAAGGGGGAAAAATGTAAAATGTGTGGATGTGAATTGTATTTGTATGGATATTATGATATATTATGATTTGTGTGTGGGGGGGAAAGGTTTATATTGCTGAGAAAGGTTTTCAATATGGGGGAGAAAGGTAAAGGTTTATTTTTGGATATTGAACATGTTCATTATGGTTATTGTAAAGGGGGAGCATTTTTTTAGGTTGATGAATACATCTTCTTTGGATATATTTTTGTTGATGATTAAGAGTTGCTCAAATAATTCATTACTTTGTTGCTTAAATATGAAAAATAGACTTGCTTAAATGATGTTTCGCTATTTTACTTTTAGGATTATTTTGTGGAGGAGTAGTTCCTTCCTATTTGTAGCCTTATTTTACATAATTATTTATTACTATCAAAAAAGGGGAGATTGTTGAATCTTGAGGGGTAAAATAATCATTTTTTATGATCACAATTAATTAAGTAAAATTATATTTAATCTTTATGCTTAAGTGTTTATATTCATGTTATTTAAAATTGCACAAGTTAAGGAATGAAAAGTTAGCATTTTAATTTTATTAAGTCTGCAGCCTTGTCATTAGTCATAATGGACTCATCATGATCATGAAAGAGTAGTAAAATGGAAGATCAAATTTTTATCAAGATATGAAGTCAAAATTAATCAAATTCAATGGGAATCTTCATTATATATCACCACAAGCAAGTTCTAATCATCATAAAAAAAAATTTCAAGCAAAAGTACGAAGATTTAAATTGAAATTTTCAAAAATGGCAGAATGCTATCATGACCATCGTCACTACCAATGTTATGATCATGACAAGCAAAATTATGATCATGATGATTTTATCATGATCATAATGACTAAATCCAAAAATTGGCAGAAAGGTGTCATGACTATTGTCACCACCATAGTTATGATCATAAAAGTGCAAAAATTTAAATTTTTTCTTGGTGCCTCCAGAATTATAATCATGACAATTTTTTCATGATCATGACGACATGCAGACCTACTTCTTTTTAGGTATTTCAAATGGCTCTATTTGCATTAAATTCACCTCCAACAGCTTTTTTTCTCTTACGGGGTTTAAATACTACTTAAAACAGAGGTGGAATAATAGGATGAAGTTAAGCAAACACTTTTGGAGCAAAATTTGAGCATTTAATCTTGAATTCATTCTTTTACCACCCAAGCTTTCATCTTTAACTCTTTGTAATCGCTTCTATCTTGAGAGTGTTCTTAAGTGTGGCTTGGTGAGTATTTAAAACCATCATTCAATAGCTCAATAGTGAGATTGAGTGAGTTGGGTTGGGGTTTTATTCACTTGTAAGCTAAGAGGATTATTCTTAGAAAGTGGGTTTGAGTGTGAGCCATTGAAAATAATTAAGTTAGCATGTAAGCTTTGGGAAAACACTTAGGTAGCTTGATTTAAGCTTGTAAGGGTTTGATCTATACTTTGAAGTAGATTAATAGTAGATTGAAACTCTCAACTTGTGATTGAGGGAGTAGGATTTAAAGGTCGAACCTCTATAAATTCTTGGTGTTTTTCTTGCTCTTATCCTTTATTTAATTTAGCTCTTACTCTATTTTTAATTGCTCTTAGGTGTAAAATGAAAATTCTCCATATTGCTCAAAAGCTAATTCATCCCCCCTCTTGATACTTGTGGAATTATACGTCAATACGCTAAAAATAAAATATAAAATATAAAATTAGAAACTTAAAAATTAAATATTATCTGAATCTTATTAGTATATGAAATTGAAAACAGTATCAAAAACAAGAAGCAGTATCTAGAACACAAAAACAATATTTGAAACAAAAAAGAATATATTATTCTAATATAAAAAGTATTTCATAATTCAAAATAATATCTTATCTGAATATTAGCTGAATATCATCTCAATACGATACCATAATCAAAGAACGTTAAAAACTTAAAAATTTAAAATAAAATATAACTAACAAAAAAAACATATAAGTTTTAAAAAATAATTAAAAAAACTTACAGATGATGTTAAACAACATCCACAGTAACTCAACAGATGAAACCAAGTCTTTAAAGTGATTTTATCAACACCAAGTTTCAAAGCCGAAGAAATAACAACATTAACATCAGAGTACACCTTCTTCATACAAAAACAAAACAAACATTCAAAATTTTTAATTTAAAAAAAATTAGAAATAGACACTTCACTTAACATACTTGTTTCTCTTTAAGAACCTAACTCCAAGCCACAAATCAAACTTAGAATGCTTCTTAAAATCTGATGGCACTCAGTGGACACAAACCCTTTACAACAGTTGGAACCTTCTTATATTTCTCAACATCTTTTGAAGATCCAAACTTATTTTTTAAAAAAGAAGGACTTCATCAAATAAGTAGATTTAATTTCCCTTTTCTTGTAAGAGGACTCTCAAAATCATCTCTTTCATCAATATTTCCCTTTCAACCTAAAATAAATAAAAGATAAAATAATAATAACAAAACAATTTAAAAAGTATATAACAAACAAAAAATTATGCCTCAACCCATTTCCCCTTAACATCATCAATAACAACATTAATAAGAATATCATCTTCTCGTCCAACACCCTTATAAAGAATAATAAAATACAAAATACGAAATAAAACATAAGAAAAACTAAAAAAACTAAAATAAACTTAACATTGTTTAATAACAAACAAAAACATACCATATCACCAGCCATTTTACCAATAGCTTTCACAACAGTTTTTATAATATTAGAAAAATCACCAATATCATCAACATCAATATTCCCATCCTAACATAAAAACACAAAATGCATAATGCTATATCAGATACCACAAATATTCAAATAAGATACAAAACTTAGAATCCTTTAAACCACAGAACATACAAAAGAAGAAACATTTAAATCAGACTCTTCTAAGCCAACATTATCTTTCTTTAAGTCAGCATCCTTAGATTTTCCTTCATTTTTAGTTCTACCATGAGAAGAAGAACCACCTCTAACATCGTCACCAACAGCCTCTAAACACAAAAACAGTTTATATCAATATCAATTATTAAAAATAAAAATAAAAAACACAATTTTAAAAAACAACAACAACCTTTAACACTAAGACTACCACCATCACCCTCTCTATCTCCATTTTTATCCTTCTCTTTAATATCAGCAATATCTTCATTCATATCTTCTTCTTCATCCTTATAATTCTTTTCATCAACGGTACTTTTATTAAAGCTTTCTTTATCTTCTCCTTCTGCACCTTTCTTCAATTCAAAAGAAACATTCTTCTCACCAACATCCATAGACTAAAAAATGAAAAAAGAATCATATTATATTATTTTTAGTATATTAAAAGTATAAAAACACAAAAAATATATATATATAAAACAGTTGACATAGTTGCAACAAAAACAGAATATAATAAGAATCTTAAAAGTATATTATACAAATATAATACTAAAAAATATTAAAAACACTCCTCTTCATCAGCCCTTTTCTTCTTGACAAGTTCAAAATTATTATCAAAATAATAAAAATCATCACACTCCTCTTCTACTATCCCACCAAAATCAATATTAGTTCTACAAAAATTTTCAACCTGCAAAAAAAGTATCAAATTCAAATATTTTCTGAATATGATAATTATAAAATACAAAAACTAAAAAAAAAAACCTTAAAAAACACTCATCTTCAGTAGTCACTTCTAACTTATTCATAACCAACCTCATATACCCAAAAATAATATCAAACTTCTGAACCACATCTATCTTCAACTCCTTCAGATCTTTGGACAAAACTTCTTAGGTTTGAATGACTTTTTTCTACTTAGAACCACGAGAAGAGGACTCTTGAAATTCAGCCCCCAAAGAACTCTCTCCAGTCTTAAAAAAAACTTCTTCTTCTTCAAAACTTCCCTCAACATCACTAATACCAGCAGATTTCCCTTTATTGAAATAACTACTTATATTCAACTCCTCTCTTTCAGTAGCAATTGGGGTAATGTTTTTCAGATTCAACTAAAAAAATGTAATTAAACTGCAAAAAGATAAAAGAAAAATGAACATAAAAACAATCACCTTTTTTTAGAATTCTTTGAAAATATTCCATTACAAAGTCTTAAGACTCAAAGTCAACGACCAAGTATAATTCAGCATATGTGGCATAAGACCACCACGAACATGTGCAATAGAATAATCACACAATTTATCAACAACACCAATACAGCACTCATAAAACCACAACTGAAATGCATACAGAAACCCATTGAGCTTATTAAAGTATCTGTGATGCAATTTACGCTTATTAGCAAACCTTTCTTTCAAAGAATCCAGAGTGAAATCAAACACATCTTTCCCCCATGCATAGGTCTTAAAAGACCCACTTGCAATAAGATGCAACTTTTGCTTAGAAACAATCTAATATTTTTTATCTGAAAACAAAAACATCTCCAAAAAAAAATACAAAACAACAATTTTCAAGCAATCTTCATCATTCTCCCACCTCTTCGTAAAAAAAAAAATTCATAAATAGATTGTTTATTGATCTTACTCACAAAACTAAAATATTTTGAACAATATCATTTTCTTTTAAATAAAACACCTACATTCCTAAAATTAGGAACACAGTTCAACCCAATAATTAGTGCAAACTCATCTAAACCAAATTTCAACTTCACCCCACAAACAATAAACCACATTTCTTTTAAATTAGGATGCTTCAGTTCACGTAAAAGCAATGAGTGAATAACCTAACATTGAACTTCAAACTTTGGAATATCAAGAAATGACATAAAACAAGTAACTCTAAGCAAGGCCAACTATTCATTATTCAACACCTTTTTAATATTCTCAATAACTTGTAACTCAGAGAACAACAATTTTAGCAACAAAACATTCTCAATTCTCACTATATATATATATATATATATATATATATATATATATATATATATATATATATTGCAGTTTCCTCAAATTGAACAGGCTCATCAATTTGTTAGTTTTGATTTCTTTTTCAAACTCTCATTACTAGCAACAGACTCTTCCAATGATCTTTTTCCTTTAGAAGTCAATTTCTTCTTAGACCCAAAATCAAAATTATTTTTTTTTCCCTTTTTTCCTACCACTGGCAACATTCTTCTTCACCATTGTAACTTCACTCTCAAATCTCATAGATTTCTTTGATTTTTCAACCTTTTTATTAGGAGATTTTAAAGAACGTATATCTACCATTTATAAAACCGTCAACAAGTGCAACAATGAGATTTTTTTTTTTTTGGAAGTAAAATAATTGATAGTTAACATTTTAAAGAATGAATTTAAAATTTAAAAAAAAAAACATCAATAAGCAAATGAGCATTTTAAATTTTAGTAATATAACGTCAAAATTAAATTTTGAAAAGAAAAAAAATGATCATTCTGAATCAAACACATGCAGGGAATTCAAAAACAAAAAATAAGAAATAGAGAAATGAAGAAGCGCGACAAAGAGACGCTTGAACAAATAATGGGCATGCATATAATAGATAAAATATGAGCTTTTGCTGAAAAATGAAGCCCAAGTGTATTTTTGTAAATTTCTCTTTTTTATTAGCCCATGCAGATGGCCCATGAAAGCTCCGTCACGTTTCCTATAACCAAGAAGCGTCTCCGTTTAAAGGTTTCCAAAATTCAGAGCAGAGCTGCTCCTCATTACCAAAGATTCTGGTCGTCCTTTTTCATGCCAGCCTTCTCTATCTCCCTGTCAGATTTTGGACTGTTACCGTCTTTGCAACGTTAGGTATGTCCCTTTTTCTTCTTCTGTTCTACTTTAATTTGGACTTGTTTTGGGGGGCAATTAGGGTTTCTTTTATGTTTGTTTCTTGTACGGTTTTGTTGTAATTCGGTGTAGGAGTTGGTTGATTTTGTGTTTTCATGATGCTGTGATTGGAGTTCTGGATTTGAATTGATAGATTACAATATCTTAATATCGTGTTCGTGCCTTCAATTTAATTGCTGATTAAATCACCATTTTTCTAATTTATTTTTTTATTGCTATTTCTTGACTCTTGTCCTGAATTGTCTCTTTATTCACTGAATATATTGAAAGGGGTGGCATTTAGAAATTAATAAATTTGTAATTTGCTTCATGGAATCGATAGTTTAGGAAATTTTGGTTACGTGAAGTCAGGTTCTTACGTGTTTGGAAGTTCAAATAAGAATAGAGAGGCAGCAGTAGAGGTTTTCACCTCATGAAATGGGAGTGCAAATTTTCCATGGACAACCTTTGCTCATTACAAGGAACGATATCTATGTATGATTGAACCTTTTTTCAACAAGGTTTGGTCTTATTGGGACTCCAAAAGCCCTGAGCTAATTGCTTTTATCATTCAAAGTGGAATCTCCAATTTCCTCCATAAAACTGGATTCTTGGAAACCCGATTCTTTGTATTCTGTTTTTTTTTTTTTTTAATGTCCCAATGTCTTTTTGAAACACCCTCTAATTTTAGGAGTCTTAATTTCTGTTGGTATCTCATTTCATATGTTAGTCAAGAATTGTGGAAGAAAATCAGGACACTTCTCTACAGAAGTTTTCTTTCTCTAGGAATGAAAGGCTTGTTATGATATCTCTCTATCTTCATCTCTTTCCCTCTCTCATTTGAACATTTTTGGGTGTTTATAATTTGTTGACATCTTCCTGTATTGATTTCCACAATCTCTCTCTCTTGCTTTCTCTTCTTAGACATATTTTTTTGAGTTCTGTTACATTCCCTTGACTTACTTTCATATGGGACCTATTTTTCCTTGTCTCTTTGCTTATTGCAGCCCTGATTTGAATGATTGGTCGAGGATGAAGTTTGTGTTGAGTAGTGTGTAATTCTTCAAGTATGATGTTGTACTGGGGAAAATGATTTGTTTAGAGATGCCTGATTTTCATTTTAAGGGTGTGGTTGAGTAACAAGGTAATGAAGTTCCTGGTGCTGAGTTCATATCACTGATGTAATTGATCTTGGATGGACTGCTTACTGAAATTTTAATGTTGTTTACTGTTGGGATTTGGTGTTTTTTTTTGGAGGGGATGGTAAGGGGTTTGGGTTTGAGCTTATGGGTGATGATGAGTGTGTGGTTATGATGTGGACAGGAAGGAGGCTGCAGCTGTTGTGGTGTTGGTTTTGGTGGTGGTGGGTTTCTGCTCATTAGAGATAGTTCTTAATTGAAGTAATTTTGATAATGAGTTCAGACAGCAGGAGCAGAAGCAGGAGCAGGAGCCGCAGCCACAGCCCAATGGATCGTAAGATCCGCTCTGATCGCTTTTCCTATCGTGGTGCACCTTACAGACGAGAGTCACGTCGGAGTTTCAGGTTTTCTGATTTTTGATTGCTAGTATATTCTCCTTTTCTCCTGTATAGGAGAAAAGAAAATTGTTGGAATGTGTTTGTAGATTTTTTCACAGTGTTTGATAATCTTGTTTATAGAGTCAAGTTTCCTGACCATGTGATTGAGGTTCATTTATTTTTTATTTTCTCTAAATGTGTGAATTAATTACGTGCTGATTCTGGACTGAGCAATTCTATGGGATGATTGTGATTGGCCCTTAATAGCTCTTACATGACTGCTAGTACCAAATAATTTCATGAAGATTGTTTTGGCCAAAAAACAAAAAAAAAAAAAAAAAAATTGTTAGGTATTTATCATGGTAAACTTCAGTGGAGGACAGGCGGCTTTTAAAATATGGATATACGTTTTCCTTTATTTATGAGTGCTGACGTGGTTCTGTAGCTCCTGCTTACTTTCATATCATTAACATGCTTGGTTTATGCTTCATATTGAGTTGGTGCTCTTCTTCTTATCAGCCAAAGCAATCTGTGCAAGAACTGCAAACGACCTGGGCATTTTGCTAGAGAGTGCCCAAATGTGGCAATATGTCATAATTGTGGCCTTCCCGGGTATGGAATCTCAGTCCATTGCTCTTGTAATTTGAAGCATATATATGTGTGCTCCTACTTGCATATTCATCACAGCTTTGTTTATTCACTGAACAAATATGGCATTCTTATCTAGTTTGAATAAACAGTATGCTTGTGTTTCTTAAACTTCACTGTGTATCTTGTAAGGAGAGGACAGAATTGGCACTCTTTGTATGCTGCCATGATTATCAATACAAAAAGTGATGCAAGCTCAGAACATTTTATATCTAGAATAACACATGCCTCCAAGCAATGTGTGCTATATGTCAAGGATGGCAAAAAACTTTTGGTATTCTTGCAGTAATAGAAAGTTCATAGGCCTTTAAATTGTTTGAAAGGCTTGTTTACTGTTTTTATTTATGATTGATCATGCAGTCCAAGCATGTCCTGGGTATTGATATGCTCTTATGCTGTTTCTGTTGAAGCTGACTAAGGCCAACATTTTGTGGCAGGCATATTGCTTCCGAGTGCACCACAAAATCATTGTGTTGGAACTGTCGAGAACCTGGGCACATGGCCAGCCATTGTCCAAATGAGGGCATCTGTCACACCTGTGGCAAGGCCGGACATCGTGCTAAAGAGTGCACTGCTGCCCCACTGCCACCGGGGGATTTGAGGTTATGTAACAACTGCTATAAGCAGGGTCATATTGCAGCGGACTGCACAAATGAAAAGGCATGTAACAACTGTAGGAAGACAGGTCACCTGGCACGTGAATGCCACAATGATCCTATTTGCAACACGTGCAATGTGGCTGGTCATGTGGCTAGACATTGTCCAAAAGCTAATATGCTTGGAGACCGACGCAGCGGCTACCAAGACATTGTATGCAGGAACTGCCACCAGTATGGACACATGAGCAGGGATTGCATGGGCCCATTAATGATCTGTCACAATTGCGGGGGACGGGGACATCGGGCGTTTGAGTGTCCTTCTGGAAGGATGATGGATCGCTTTCCTCCCCGGAGGTACTACTGATTGATGATGGATTTGAATGGTGGCAGTGTGTGTTTTAGCTTAATTCAGATTGTTCAACTAGTTTTTAGCTCGATTGAATGTTGAAATTTATTGGCATTTAGGGAGCTATTTGGGAACCTTATTTGATAGCAAGGATGTGCGTATGTTGATGTGGAGCATTTACTTTGTATTAGGATTTAATAATATAGCTTTTTAGCGCTATAGGGTTTGTGCTTGCAATAAACAGTTTGTTAATCAGAGGGTAATTTACATCGGCATTTTCTGTGCAGAGTAAGACTCGTCCGTGATAGCATAATTTTTGTCGTTGTTTTTGGAAGCTGGCTGATGTTACATGATGTAGTGAATGTAGTCTGTACGGGTCGCCACTTAAACCAAATATACGATAATCGTAAACTTATCAAATGTATGTGATTGTGGATGATCCAAAATTTAATTATGATATATTATATCAAATCAATGGCCTTCTTCTTTCAGCAGTCTTTTTTTCTTTCAGCACATTCCATTAGCTAAACACTTGTAATAATAATTAAAAAAAAAAAAAGGAGAATTTTATATGTGAAGTGATATATGATTGATATATTCTTTGCTCATTTGGAGATTTTTGCTTATAAGAATCATGGAGATCTTAAGTTGGAGTAGTCTCTACAATTACCATCCACGTGATACAAGAAAAAGAAAAAATTTTATACATTTGAAATCTTTCTTTTTCAGACGAACTTACGGCCAGCTTCTGTGAAATGTGAATGCATAATTACAGTGATCTGCTCTTGAAGAACAGTAGTGCCATATGTTGTTTTATAACTTTTCAATGATAAATTGGTGAAATCATAAATAAAATTACACAACGCAGCGAATATTGGAAGTAGTTGAACACATTAAAATTTGAAAAATCTTTTAGTTCAAAAAAACTGAAAATTTTGATGACGGGTGGAAAATTCACATGATGTATAATAATACAATTGCCAAAGATAAAAATTTATTAATGTTGCTCCTGCTTACTTTTAGTGTTACCAAAATACTTTATAATATAAAATTTTATTGAGCATCTAATATACATATATATTTTTTGTATAATTGAATATTGAATAAAATTAAAACCACGATTTTGTAATTTTGGAATCATTTTTAGCAAATTACATTAAACTAGAGATTAAAATTTGAAAATTTTGTAGTTGAATTCACCCTATTTTACCTTGAATTAATTTTTTGAAAAGAAAAGAACCTTAATTTAATTTTAATAATAAGAGAAAACTACTTTACAATTTACAAGTGAGCATTACTGTGCTATAATTTAAATTTAACTGATCCGTATCCCAGCAATCCTATAGCCTTGAAGGGAATGAAATTAAAGCAACAAAGCTCCCAGGATTGGCGGTCCAATATTCAATGCTAAAAAAAAGCGGCAGTTTGGTGTTGAGCACATGTCAACATGAGTTTATCATTATTTATTGCAATTTGATTTCAGAAGGTACAACTGTTTTAATAATATAAAAATTTCCCATAAAAAACGTATACCTTATTATTTCAAAAAAAAAAAAAAAGCATTATCAATTAGATATAATTTAATTTATTTTTTTTCAAATTTAAAAGAAAGTTTTATCACCCAACAATAATGAGAAATTAAATTGTAATTTTTTAACACTGTAACAAAAAATTTTGATATTTGTTATTATTTAACCATCATCTCTTTTATTTTATATTTAATATCAAGATTAATCAATTTTAAATTTATTAATATTGATAAAAAAAAATTTCATTATATCTTTTCAAAAAAGTTAAAAAAAATATACATGTCATAGTTATTTTTACTATCTAATAATTTAGGTCTTTTCATCAACAATTGATAGTTTAATTTTTGACAACAAGTAGCTTGTTCTTAGAGTGTGCAAAACCCGCCCCGAAACTGACCCGATTTGCATTGATTCGGTTTCTATTTTAGAAATATTCGTAGTTAATGACCCGTACGAAAACCAGAACTTTAACAATAATATATATATATATATATATAATTTCTATAAACATGTAATAATTTGTGCTTATAGTACAATGGTGGAAACTTATGTGAGATCAATAATTGGTTATGGGTTTGAATTATATAACCAACATTGTTTTTTAGTGTAAAAATATGTCAACAATGATAATATTGAGACTCAAAGTGAGGTCCTCCATAAGAAAATTGCACATCAATTTCATTTAAACATCAAATATTTTATTATTTTTTATTTGTTTATTATATATTCGTATAGCATTCAAATCTGATCACACCCGATAATAATAATCGAAAGTCGATGAAAGTTGATTTAATATTGAGTTTCAAAAAAATGTAAAACTCGAAGCCATCCAAATTCACCCTAGCTCAAAGAAATTTTATAAAATTAAAAAAAATAAAAGAAATTATATAAATGATTTTTTTTTAATCAGAATATAAAGGATTTCTTTCTTGCGAAAATGGCAAAGTCACCTGCTCCAAAGGAAATTTTGGTAAAGTTTCAACAAGATTCTGCTATGTATAATAATAGCTATATAGCTACCCTCAACTAAAAGTCTTGCTTTATCTGCCTACACTGTTAACCACTAAGACAGTCATGCAGTAAATTAAAAAGCTAAATATATAAAATATGGCATCCCCTTTGTTCCATAACTATGTTTCTCAGGTAATCCCTTTATAGTCAGCTGTTGGCTCAAATAATAGATATTTATGTTCGATGTTTCGCTTCTTTTTTAACTTTCCAAATGTTTAAAAAAAACATTATGTTTCAACTTATATATTTTTATATCTTTCAAGAAAATATTTTTATTTTTATTTTTATTGCTATATATTAAAAAATTTTAATAACTAACCCAAATGGCTAAGTTTTATGACTAGGAGTGGAAAAATAAGAAAAATTAAATAATCAAATACTAATCTCAACTAAATGTTTTAATTTTGTCATATAATGTTTTATCATCTATTTTAGACAGATTAGGACAAAATATTTTATAACACAATATTTTATATTTGAATGTTTATTAGATTAAAGTGTTCTAATCAGATACTACTAGAGATGGCAAAAATACTCATAACTATTTACCCACTTTAACCAACTCATATTAAATGGATATGAGTCATTAATAAATTATATATAAAAGTTAAATGGATAATAAAAAGATTATAAATTTTGACTCCCTTTTAAATGAGTTATATGAATTTGGATAAGGGTACGTATATATTTTTATTTTCTTCCTAATTTTTCCTCAACTTTCTTTTTCTTTCCCTATTTTTTATTTTTTCTTTTCATTTTTTTAATTTTTATTTTCTTCTTTTATCTTTTTTTTTCTTTCCCTTGTTTTATTTTTATTTTTTTATTTTTTATCTTTTCCTTTTTTTTCCATTCCATTTTTATTTTTATTTTCTTCTTTTTTTCTTTTTTCTTATTTTTTCTCCTTTCCCCCTTCTTTTTTACTTTTTCTCTTTTTATTTTTATTTTCTCCTTTTTATTTATAAAATTAATTTCAAAATAAATATTCATGAAGTTTTTAGTTTTTTTTTTAAATTAAGTTTATAGAAATATATTTTTATATTTTTTAAAAATTTTAACAATAATAATTATAATAACAACAACAAGTAGTAAAACAACTTTCCAATTTAATAGAAATTAAATTCATAGTATATATATATTGGATTGTATCAATCAATACTCCTTAAAATATGTGGCTAAACTGACTATCATCGACTCTCTACATATAGCCACTATCATCTTCATCTTTTGATTAGAGAATTTCACAAAACAATTACAAATTTCATCATATGATATCTTTTAGAAACATTACAACGTGTTTGTGGACACCCTCGGTTTAATCAGCCCGCAATGAAAGTTTGGTGATGAGATAGTTTAAATTTTAAATGCAAGAAGAGTCTGAGATCTTCTTTAGAATGAATTTGACAGATTAAACCTAGTTCGAAGCTTTCATATGTAGCCAAAACCCAAAATATTAAGCCCATTGGTTCTTTATTAAGCCCAAACTAGGCCTTTTAGGCCCAAAAGCCCAGTAGGCCTGGTGAATAAGGGGCATCGCCTTTTCACTTTGGCCATCGGTGAGGCAACACCTCACTAAAGAGGCATCGCCTCTTCACACCTGTCCCCCTGTAGCAATAAATGTTATTTATTATTGCATTTAACATAAAAAAAACTGACCTTCCTACCTCTAGTTTGGAGTTTTGAAAGAAACAACAAGACTTTTGGGGCATGAAATGATGAAAAAAGAAGGGAGGCAATAATGAAAATACAAGGTGGAAAGTAACCCTGATTTTTGGGAAAAATTAGAGAGAGAGAGGGTAGGGGCTTAAAGGGTAGTTTTGGACATTCAAAAGAGAGGTTACGCCATTAAGAAAAGAAAGGCTTTGGAAGAGGAAAAAAATGTTCTTACAAGAAAGGAAAAAAGAAGGAAAAACAAAGAAAAAAGAAACTTGAAGCTAGGAATCCATTTCTTAAGAAAAAGGAAGGAGATTCTTGCATTCGATACATCGAAAATGAATCAAACAAGCTCTGAGGACTTCAGTTAGGAGCATTAAACGAGTCCAAATCAGTAAGAATCCTTGTTTTCAAGTTTTGAGTTTTTTTGTTTTTTTGAAACTTTCATTTCTTCTTTTTATATCTTTTTTGTGTTTATTGTTTCCTTAGGATTGCATCTAGAGCCTGAATATATGAATCATTAAGTTCTTAGCTATTCATTTATGTTGATTTACATGAATATTTGAGTTATTTAGAATCTAAAAAACTCGTAGTTTTTGTACTGTTGTGCCTGTTGACGAGGCAATGCCTTTTCAAAAGGGCGTCACCTCTTAATCTAGTGGCGATCGCCTCTTTATAGAAGCGATCACCTCTCGTGCAAAGTTTTGTTCAATTATGCTTTGTTTTAATATCTTTTTAGTATATTTTCGGTATATGATACGTATATGCTACTTGATTGATTTTGATAGTGCATGCATATGTTATACTTTTAAGATAGTTGAATGATTAATCCATGTTTATATGAATCTACATGCCTATATTTGGACTAATATAATTTGAATTTTTTTGTAAATAAAGCTGTTCATTTGAATTTGAGGCTAACCTTTATTTGTTATAGGTTTTGGTGATTTTTAAATACTATATAATTAGTGAATTAATTAGTTCTTGAGAGGTTTCATTTGGGTTAATTATTATAATAATTGTACATATTATTGTAATCTTTAATTCCTTCCCCATTTATTTAGAATGAATGTTTGTAAATTTATTCTCAATATTTGATTTGATTGCCAAGGCAATAAATATGCAAAAGATTAATGTGCAAACTCAAATTAAATTGTAAAATTAGAAACGTTTGCAAACCACAATAATGAAGAAATAAATTAATAATCAAAAGTAATAAAATACAAAACACAAACGAAGGCCAACCACAAGGTTGAGTGGCCATTCAAAGCCCATTCTCAGTTTCTGAACCCAAATCTCTGATGATGGCTTTTAGGAACCTTTATGGAATCCAGTTGTTATAAAAGTGTCCTAGTTTTCATCCAAGTGGTGACTCCATCTCCTTTTTAGGCCTTAAAAAATCTCATTTAGTAATCCTAGTGGACCTTAAGCCTGCACAGTGTCATGGTCGTCGTACACTTGGGTGCGTGGCCTAAACCCTGGCGCCCACAATGGCGAAGGATAAAGAAACTAATTCCAAGTGTTTTATAATATATCATATTTGATTATTTCTTTATTTCCTTTGTATATTACTGCATTCACTACACCATTACACACATTGAGCACACAGTCCTAAATAACTTACAATAGTTTTTGCTTTGCTGCTTGTTTTTTACTCAAATCTAGTGGTGGAGTATTCAATTATTATCACTCATATCACATACTATCCACATTGCATGGACCCTTAAGTGGGGAGACACAATGGATGTATATAGCTGTGGGAGCCGTAGTTTATTACCCTCGACTTAGCTCATGTAAATGACTTAGTAATTTTCATTAAGATTTTTCCCAAATTTGTGTGTTTTATGCCATTTAGCAAGCCTTTTCATAAAAGCCCAAGCCCATTTTCAAGTGGACTATGTCATAATTGAGCCTTTCATGCCCATCATGGCCCATTTGCAAATAGACCATGTCAAAATTAAGCCTTTCAAGCCCATTATGACCCATTAAAATGGACTTTGGCTTTATTTAAAGGATTTGTTACTCGTTTGCTCCGTCCTAAGAGTTTTTTACATGTATGATGATTTTTTCCCCTATTGATAATAAAAAACCTTATCAACAATCCTAGGATAAGAAACTTGCCATTGAATACACATACAGGAGAAATAAAGGTGGAAGTGTCATCTTTTGAAGAGCTTTGTTTTTTTTATTTATTAAGTGTAAATAAGATATTTATCCTTATTCTATTCTTTTAGGCCCTGCATATCATGCATACACACCATGCATGTTTCTAATTTAGGTTGTTACTAATATAAATCCAAATCAGTCATCTACTTAGACATGCTCCAACACCGGTCGCTTGGTCAGAATGGCAAAAGAGACGACATTAGCGAGTTTTGATCCAGAATAGTTCAAGATAGAGATGGTCGAACATATCAGAACAATTATGCGAGAGATTATGGCAGAGATGAGCTCAACCAGAGAGAAACCATCAATGCCTCCACCACCACCAATTGATTTTGATGCTGAAAATCCAGAAAGGTAAAGAATGGAAGATGATCAGTAAATTGTATTAGTAGAGCCAGTTACCAAACAAAAGTTAAATGCCCTAAAGGATACAGAGAAGCTAGATTGGGCTAAAAACCTTATTAATTTTATGGCTCAGATGCAATTAATGATGAAGGAAAAGGGGATGGATGCACCGATAAACTACTATGACCTGAGTTTGGGAGAGGATGATTACTTGTTACTTAAGAAGTTTAGGTTTCCTAATATGAAGAAGTTCACTGGTGTTGAAGATCCTCATTTGCATCTTAAATAGTATGCAACTCACATAAGAACAACCAGTTTAAATAAGGCTTAGATTGTTAAGCAATTCCCTTTATCCTTAGAAGGAGCACCCATCAGATGGTACTACATTTTGGAAGCTAATATTCAAGCTAACTTGAAAGGATTATGTGCAACATTAATAAAATAGTATAGTCTCAACATCTAAATGGAAGCATATTTGAGGGATTTACAAAATATCAATCAAAGATTTAATGAGCCTTTTGCTGACTTTTTGATCAGATGGAGAGTGAATGTAATAACCCTAGTTTTTTTAAAATTATTTTATTATATAATGAGATATGCAGTGTTAATAAAATTTAAAAGTTAAATTTAATTATTTTACTATTTTGTGATTAATTATTATTATTTTATGTTTAATTGAATTTTCTATATAAATATATTATTTTGAAACTTATTATTTTGGACGTTTAAATTTAATTATGTACATTTATTATTTTTGAATACTATTATTTTAATAACATTAATTTAGTGCATGGTTATTTTAATATTATTTTTAAGCTCATTATTATTATTTTATTTTTATTGATTGACATTATTGCATTATTGAATTATTTCATAAATATTGTTTATATTATTGTTATTTTCAAATGTGACGTGTGTTAATATTATCATGATTATTATTTTCTTTATTATTATTACTTGTATTATTTTTATTGTTTAATATTATTATGAATAATATTCTTATTATCCAATTATTTTATTAATAGTATTAATTTTAATTGTTGTTAATTTTATATTGTGTATATTATTGTACATGTGTGTGTACCTATATATATATATATATATATATATATATATATATATATATATATATATATACAAAAACAAGTTGCAGAAGACAATTTCTTTCCCTTTTCCTTCCACGAAGTCTCGATCTCCTACAATTACTATGCTTCTTCAACCTTCGCGCCAATAGCCATCCATCAGCTCCTCCTCCCTTCTTCTTCATCATCTTCCTCTAGAGCCGCCGGAACCAGCATGAACAGCGGAAGCAATAGTGGTGACAACATGCTTCCTCACCACCGGCGATGGTCCCGACGGTAAGAACTAGTGTTCCTTAGCTAGTTCAACTTCTTAAGCTCTAGAGAAGATGATTTTAGCCATGATTTGAGCTCAAACTCAGTTGATGGTGAGTTTTTGCATATTTTTAGTTTATGTCAAATTTCTTTTTAATTATTTTTAGCATGAGTTTAGTGGATTTTTTATAATTTCTTTTAGAAATGATAATCTATGCATCTTAATCTGCTCATAGGTATTTTTAATTTATTTTTCTGATTTTATTTGATTTTTGGTTAATTTTTGAATATTTTAATAATTAAAAATGAATTTTTGTTAATTAATTATTTTAATTATGAATTTGGTTAAATTATTGTTATTAAATATTTTTATTAATTTTGGTGTTGAGAAATTAATTTTTGGATTATTAAATAATTTTTATAAATATTTTTAGTTTCTGTAAATTTTGGAATTTTAAGTTAAATATGTATTTTGGTTGAAATTAGAGTTTAATTAAGTGTTTTAGTTGATATTAGAATGTTATTTGTTGATAAAATAATTTTTATGAATTTATATAATTTTTATGGAATTTTTATATAAATTATGTGTATTTTGAATTATTAGGTTAAATATATATTTTTGTTGAAACTATTGGATAAATATGTGTTTTGGTTGATATTAGTATGATATATGTTGATTAAATAATTTTAATGATTTTATAATTTTTGAGGAAATTATTTAGTATATTGGATATTTTATATTATAGGGGAAAATGTGTAATTTTGTGTTAATTATTGTAATATCCCGTGTTTTTAAATATTTTTACACTGTACCGGGATATGCAGTGTTAATAATTTTTGTGTATATATTACGATATTTTTACGAGTTGATATGTATTTAAAACCTATTTTAATTATTGTGTCTTATTTACAGTGCTTTACGTAAAATTTTCCTCGGGACTTGCATTTTCAGGGAAATTTTTACGTAAATAATTTATTATTAATTATTTTAAATATATTTTCGGACTTGCATGAACTCATACGTATTTTTAAAATACTAAATAAAGCCTATGTGTGTATATATTTATTTAATTAGGGTTTAGCATTTTACCCTAATATTTTATTAATTAATTAATTATTTTATTGTTATTTAGTTATTTTTAATTAATATTAAATTTTAAAATATTAAATATTAAGTGTGTGGATGTGATTTTTTTTCAAATATTTTATTAAAATTATTTTTTTATTTATTTTTTTATTATTTTTCTTTTTTCTTTTTCTTTTTCTTTTTCTTTTCTTTTTCTTTTCTTTTCTTTTTCTTCTTCTTCTTCTTCTTCTTCTTCTTCCAGCGCAACCACCTCCCCCTCACCGCTGCAACTCCCGATCCCTGACCGTCGGTGTGCCGCCAGCAACTCCACCTTCCCCAGCCAGCCACTCCGCCGCCCCCAGCCTCCTTCCCCGGCGCCAGCAGCCTTTTTTCTTCCTTTTTGGCCGAAATTCCTCTCCTCGCCGTTCACCAACTTTCCGGCCACCGTTTTCGACACCGCCGGTCTCTTTCTTCTCCTTGAGCTCCGATGAGTGTGATTCTAGCTTTGGTTTGAGCTGAAATGGTCTTGATTTGCTTATGTTTCAAATTTTTTATTTCAGCCATGTTAGGATTTTTGATTTTTTGAGCTTCGAATTGATTGATTCATGAAAACTCCCTTCACAAATGTTGATCCTAGTAGCTTAATCTACATGTATGAATTTTTTTGGAATTTTTGGAGATTAATTTGATTTTTGGGTATTTTTAAATATTTTAATATTATTTTCTAATTTTCGGAAATTAATTATTTAAATTATGAAATTGTGTTTTATGGTTAAATTAGGTGTTGAAATGAATTATAGGAATTTATTTGGAATTTTTATGAATTTCTATGTATTTATTTTGAATTATTGAAGTTTATGGAATTTTGGAAAATTAGGGTTAAATGTGTTTTTAATTGAAATTAATTGGTTAATTGAGTTTAATTATTGATATTATTGATATATATGTTGAGAAAATTAATTTTGGATAATTTTATAATTTTTGGTGAATTTTTGAAGTAATTATAGTATATTTATATATATAAGGGTATTTTGGTAATTTTACATAAAATTGGCTAAAAATGTAATTCAATTGGTTTTAATAGTTATTTAAGGTATAAAAATGATTTCTACAAATTATTTGGTATTTTTAACTAATTAAAACTATTTTTCGTGAATTATTTTCAATTTTATATATAATATACGGTTTTTCTAATAAAATGAGTTTTTATCGGTTTTTACAATGTTTTAAGGTTAATTATGTAATTTCTATTTATAAAATGTATTTCTATGATATAAGGGTATTTTTGATATTTTCAGAATTATTCTGTGTTTGTGGACCCCGGTCGGTAGACTGTAGTTTGGAGTCCGACCGAGGGGTTGTGAATGAGATGTGGTGTTTATTTTCGAAGTGTGTTTCTTTGCAGGGTCGGCTCTACTTTTTGAGTAGAGAGATGTCCATTTTACAGGGGAGGTTCTACCGAATTTTTGATAGAATTCTCGTAAAACGTGATGTCCAGTCGAACCCTAATATCAATTCTGTGTTTAATACTCTAGATCGAATTCTAGGATTTCTGTTAGGTTTATTCTAATGTCGGTTATTTATTATTTGTTTAGTTGCACCGAGACCGAGGGCTAGTGGACCAGGCCCGTCGGACCCATCTCGTGGAGCACACTAATTTGTGAGTTACTATACTATATATATATGCCTTAGGATGCATGATTTTAAAAATATATGCTTTATTTTAATTAAAATGCATAAAGAATGTGATTTGTATTTAAGTATATTTTTTATTTATTTTTGGTATATATTAAATTATATGCATGTTTTATTAATAAATCATATTTAAAATGTTTTTAAATATATTTCTAGCTTAATTTGTAAATTGATTGAATTCATTTGACATATATATATACTCGAAATATACCTGGTTTACTTTTGGTATATTTTCGGTATATATATGGTTTATATTATTGTTTCATTTAAATTCATACATCATTTATTTGTGAATGAATGTTTTATATTTATTAATGAAGGATATCGATAGAACGTGCTACCTAGTGGGCAGCACTAGGACCGAGTACGTACCGGTACGCCTATAGTATTTAGGCTATACTACTAACTATTTGCGGATATTGATTGATTATGATTATTGATGTGTGTGATGTGATTTGGGTGTGATTGCTGGAGCTCGGTTGACCAAGTGTCTCGAGGCCAATCACACTGGCAGTCAGACTGCTGGAGCTCGGTTGACTTAGTGTCTCGGGGCCAGTCTACTGTCTAAATGGATTAAGTGGATATATTTTGGAATAAGTGAGCCTGTATGGCTAGAGTGTTGTCTAACACTGTTTTCGAGGTTGCGATATTCTAGGGTTCTATATGATCCTTCATAAACGATGATTTTCAGTAAAATATATACAAAATGATTTTATTGCATCTGTATGTATTTGCCTGTATATATACATATTAGATATATATTGTTGATTGTATGCATTGTCATGTAGTATGCATGTATATATATTATAGTAATTCACTCAATGAGGTCTGACTCCCCTCCGTTGACTATTTTTCAGAAGAGTCAACATCTTCAGACCTCAGTAGCAAGCCTGTACGCCGGATTTCTTCCGCCTCGGCTTCTTTGTGTAAATTACTTACTTGAGTCTTATTTTTATATAATCTAGACACTGCAGTAGTTGTAAATTAATTTGTGGAATTTTATGTAATTTATTTATATGAGATATTGTATTATATTTGAAACTGGATTTGTATTAAAAGATTTATATATATGAGATGAGATTTGATTTAAATCCAGTTGGTGAAAATACTATTGTGATATTTATGATTTTTATTTCCGCTGCATTATATATTGCTACTATTATTGCATGTTTTATTTTATTTTTTTAGGCTTGCTACGGGTTCCGGATTCAAAAGAATTTCCGTTCCCTAGCGCCGGTCATGGCCCTGTTTTGGGTCATGACAATTATAGTTAAATATTATGTTTTAGTTAATTTCATAATTATTTAAGGTATTAAAATGATTTTTACCAATTATTTACTATTTTTAACTAATTAATACTAATTTTCAAAAATTGTTTTCAAATATATGTTATTTATAATTTGGGTGATAAAAAAAAGGGTTTTAAACTAATTTTATAATATAATTAAACGTGAATTTTATTATGTTATGTTGAATAATTGTAAAATTGAATTTTTATTAATATTATATAATATTTGAGATTTTATTAGTTAAATTGTGATAATTTTGCAATATTATGTAAATAATAAGTGTATTTGTTATTTTGAGATTAAATGTGTATTTTATTATTTTTGTGATGCTAAATTGTGATTTTAAATATTATTTACAAAATATGTTAATTTAATTGTAAAATAGAGATTTTATTCCATTTATGAATTTTATTATCAAATATTATTTAAATTTGACTTTTATATTTTAGTTGGAAAATAAAGGTTTTTAAATATTTTATTATTTTACTATTAATATTGTTGATTTGTGAATTATGAACATCGATTGGGGATTTGTTGAGTTTGGAGTGTGTTTTCTGTGTAGGATCAGCCCTACTTTTATAGGGAGATATCTCTTTTATAAAGGAGGCTTTGCTAAAATTTCGGTAGATTTCTCGCAAAACGTGACAACTGGTTCGAGTCTAGTTTTGACTTTTTGATTGAGTCTTTCTATAATAATCCTAGAAGTATAGAGTTAGAAATTTATTCTGATGGTTGTTGCTATTTTATTTTTCTAGTTGCACCGAGATCGAGGCCTAACGGACCAGTCCCGCCGAGTCTGTCTCATGGAGCGCTAATCAGTGAGTTATTATACTGTATATATATGCATTGCATATAGGATGCATGACTTAGGATTTTTCATTTTCATTATATGCTCTTAAAAATGATTTAAATTTTAATATGATTTGGTATAATTTTAGTTTATTTTTAGTATATTTCAATGTATATGTTTGCATATTTTCTATATACATTTTCAATATCTTTGGTATATTTAGGGTCTATTTTTTATATATGCATGCTAGGTAATTAGGTTTATTTTTATTATATTTTAGTATATATATACATGTTTTAAATGTGTATTTATTCATAATTGTTTTATTAAATGATTAATATACTTTAGATAAATTTTTAGTATATTTTAGATATACTCCTAAATAACTTCATGTTTTATTATTGATTTAAACATAGTATGTTTTTAGTATATTATGGGTTTATTTTAGTATATTTCATGATAAATTTGAATTTATTTTACATATATATACTTGAAATATACTTAATTTATTTTAAATATATTTTAGTATATATATGGTTTATTTTGTTAGTCTGAATGTCATTCTACATTAGTTATTTTTTGGATGAATGATTTATTATAAATGAAGGATATCAATAGAAAGTACTACCTAGTGGGCAGCACTATGACTGAGTACGTATCAGTACGATAAATTTAGGTTTGAGTGAGGAATTTCTTCTGGCATTTATGATATGACTGCGATGATTTGATTGATTTGATTGAGATGTGATATGAATGATGGTATGATTGTTGGAGCTCGGTTGACTAAGTGTCTCGGGGCTAATCACACTAACAATCAGACTGCTGGAGCTCAGTTGATTTAGTGTCTTAGGGCCAATCTATTGTCCAAAATGGAATAAGTGATTTACTTGTATTTAAGTGAGCCTGTATGGCTAGAGTAATGATATGGTTGATTGAGGTTGCGATTAATAGGGTTTTATTTGATCCTTCATGTATTAAAATAAATGTTTTCTACATTTATTATATTTATAAAAGTAGAGTTTGGCATTTGTATGAAATGTGTGTGTGTGTGTGTGTGTGTGTATATATATATATATTTATATTTATATTTATATGACTGCTGGTTTAGATTGCATGTATATATAGTATAATAATTCACTCAGTAAGGTTTGACCCCCCTCAATTATTTTTTTTAGGAAATCCTATAACTTCATACCTTAGTAGTAGAACTCTTCATCGATGTTCTTCTGTCTCGACTATTTTATGTAAATGTATATTTTGAACTCTTATTTGTATTCTAGAAATTGCAGTAGTAGTGTTATTGTATCAAAAGAGTATTGTTTTGTTTGATACTTTATACTCTGAAAGTTGTATTTGAACACTGTATGAATAAATATTTATTTATGATAGGATATTGAGTATCCATTTTTATATATTGATTCAAAAAATTTTAATTCAGTCGTGCTTTTATTTGTGTAATGCATATTTTTATTTTTCTAAGGCTTGTTACCGGTTTCGGATTCGAAAGAATTCCTGTTCCCTAGCGCCGGTTATAACTCATAGTTTTGGGACATGACAGTGAAACTGACATAGATGAAGCACCGACCCATTGAAAGTGACCTACTAGTGATAACAATAGAGGGGTGCGTACTTCCACTTTTTAAGAAGCTAAAAGATTAGGGAATTCAAAATTTTGAGGAACTATACAGGTTTAGGGTATAGAAAGAATCTGAATTGGCATAAGAAAAAAAAATCCTTTAGTGGAAGATTCGTATATATAGAAGGAATTAGATCCAGCAGTAGGATTAGATCGAGTAGCAATGTGCAAATAAATATTGTTCAACAACCTAAAAGATTTTCTAATCTAGGAAGACCCCTTTTTAAGGTTTTAAAGAAGCTGATTAAGAATAACTTGTTACAAGCTATACCACAGAGACCACCATTCCTAAATCCTGACCCAAAGTTGTATTGCAAATACTACCAAAATATTTGGCCATGACATTGACAACTGCACTTGCCTAAAACATGAAGTGCAAGATTTAATCGACTCAGGAAAAATAACTGACCCAGAAAGTAGAAAACCCAAGACTAGAAATAACCCATTACCCAATTATAGAAACATGCCACCACCAAATCAATGTATCCTTGCCATCAACACTAGTCTAATAGAGGAAAAAGTTTTGAATTCCTTTATTGATGCCACACCTACACCCCCAATATTTGAACTAGAAAACCTCAACCCAAGAGTGCAGCCTATAGAGGTTAAGGTGAATGTCTTAGGTATTTAGAGCTCTAATGATGAGGAAGGTAGAGCAATCAATCCGTGGAAGGGTAATAAAGATAGAAAGGCCCAATTAATTAAGAAACTTAAGAAGAAGGAAGAAGAAAAATAAATGGGGTTCAAAGAAAAAGAGATAGATCCAAAAGAAAAAGATAAGAAAGTTATTAAAGCTATGAAAGAAGAGAAAACTCTCTCTAGTGTCTAGGAGATGCTCATGCACTCTAAAGCTCATTGAGAGGCACTAGTTATGACAGTAGATCATAAGAAAGTTCCTACAACCTATACCCCTGAGCAGTTAGTGGATTCATTAACAGAAAGCCCCTAAGGAGCCATAACATTTACTAATGATGATATGCCTTTAGAAAGAAGGGATCACTTCAAGTCTTTATTCATTAAGGTAGAGGTAAAGGGAAAGTTGACGTGTTATGTAATTATCGACAATGAATTTGCTATCAACATTCATCCATTAAAGATTTTGCTTAAGTTAGGACTGATAGTAGTTGACTTGAAGCTATCAGACATGGTGATCAAGGCCTATGATGACACCAAAAGGCCTATTGAGGGAACTTTTAGAGCATTGGTCAAAACTGGACCTATCGAAGTTTAGGTCAACTTATATGTGATTTATATCCTGATGACCTTTGCTATCTTACTAGGAAGGCTGTGGTTCCATCCTTTGGGAGGCGTGTTGTCTACTGTGCACCAGAAGATTAAATTCTCACACAAGGGGAGAGTAGTCACCATTTATGCTGAAATTGAAGCAGTCGTCGCTACATTGAAACTTACTCCCCAGGAAATCCCATTTAGTCTGAGCTTTGAAGTTTGTATGATTTATAAAGATAAGCTAAATCCAAAAATTATAAACATGATGAAGAGTCAGAATTTCATGCTTAGAATAGGATTAGGGAAACATTAGCAAAGGCCACCTAGATATATCAAGTCCAAAGTGTCATTCTTAAACCACGAGATAGGATATCCCGAGGTTGATGAGCCAAAAGAAGTAAAGAAACCTAGAACCAAGTCTGTAAAAAAGAAAAAGGCAAAAAACAAGTCAAAAGCCAAATGGAAATCAAGCCACTCTAGGAAAATTTATGAAATAAGGTGCCAATAATCCATATTAGGGGGCTCTTGAGCCATTGTTAATTACTAATAAACTAGTCCTTAGTTTCGAAATATTCTCTAAGCAAGTGAATAGGACCAATAAAGTTATTTTAGAAGAGCGAATGATGGAAGAATTGGTATTATTTCTAGAACCTGAAGAGGATGTCCCTGTAACAGAGCTGAAAGACATGGATGACCAAGAAGAGGAACTTGACTTCAAGTCCTTTGGTTTGGACTCCATTATGGATATGTTTTATGATGATATTGACATTTCCTTTTCTACCCTGTTTAACTTTGAGGACCCTTTCTTTTCTAAAATAAATGCAATAAACTCTGATTTTGCTTACTTGTGTGATGTTTTACCTAACAGTTATTCAGTATATGATGATTATTTCATGCATATGTTTGACATTAATTCAGTGCAAACTTAATCATTTAACTTGGGGATATAGGATAATCCTAAGAATATACTTCTTGCTTTTGATCTAACTCCTGATGAGAGTGAAAAAATAAAAGAAATAATGAGAAGAAGACAAAAAGTATTCACATGAGGTTATGAGGATATGCCAGGGATTAATAGAGATCGCAAAACACGCGATTCCCATATATCCTCACATCATATTGGTAAAATAGAAAAAGAGAAAATTGAGACCAGAATGGGCTCTTTTGATAAAAAAAAAAAAAGAAGTTGACAAATAGTTAAAGGTGAGATTGTTGGAAGTAGTCGATGACACTCAATGGCTAGCAAACATCGTGCCAGTTACAAAAAAAGATGAAAGGGTCAGGATGTGTGTGGACTACAAGGATTTGGACAAAGCCTATCCAAAATATGACTTTCCCTTACCATATATTGACACTCTAGTCAATAGTCCAGCTTCAAGTGCCATATATTGACACTCTAGTTGATAGTGCGGCTTCTAGTGCCATGTACTCCTTTATACATGACTTCTTAAGGTACAATCAGATTATGATGGCAGTGATTGATAAATTGAAAACCTCCTTCACAACTAAATGGTGTGTGTACTGCTATTCAATCACATCATTTGGATTAAAGAACGCGGGAGCTACCTATCAAAGGATGGCTACTACCCTGTTTCACGACATGGTCCATAAAAAGATAAAAGTATACATGGATGACATAATGGTAAGATCTTAAAATTAAGTTTGTTAAAATCAAAATTAAGATTAATAATTTCTAAGGTCAACAATCTCCCCCTTTTTGATTTTGACAAACTTATTTTGAGTTTGATTAAAAAATAATATAAAGTAAAGTGTGTGATAATATTTGTGATAATAGTGATACCAAATGTAATAAAATATATTTCTTTATTTCTCCCACTACGAATATAGACAATGATAAGAAATATAAATTTATAGATTATTCCTCTTGAAAAAAAATATAAACAACATAAAATATTACAGGAGGGACAAAAACATGACATTCTTATGACAAATGTATTAAAAACATAAAATATGATAACATAATAATTTAAATAATTGTTAGGCAATTTGAGGAATAATTTCAAACATATATGCATTTAGTCCTATTAAAATGCATCACTTCTTATAGCAACAAAGTAAAGATGCACCAAACCTTTGTAAAAATATTCATGTATTATCAAAGATCAAAATAATTCCTTAGAAGATATTTATGCCTTATCAAAGATAAAAACCATTCCTAAGAGGATATTCATGTCTTATCAAAGAAAAAAAACCATTCCTAAGAAGAAATTAACATGAATTATGCATGTATAAACACAATAATAAAATATTTTACACATGTATAGCAACAAATAACAAACTCAAATATATTTCTCCCCCTTTGTCAAAAGCAAAAAGAAAAGAGAGAGATATAGAGGGAAAATGAAAAATAAAAATACTCAAAATCTTTATGAAATCTATGTCATACATAAAGTAAACAAAATAAAACCTTTTGTAACATATGATGTACGACAAAATTAATCATAATATTAATATGCATGCAAAAATTTAAACAAAATTTCTCTCCCTATATCAATTAAAAATAGAATATGTCACTAACATAAATATAATTTTTAAGGGAGTTTTAAAATTAAAAACAAACTAAGTACACATGTTAAAAAAAATTAACTAGGTACACATGCAAACTCAAATTATTTCTCCTCCTTTGATAAAATGAAAAAGGAAATTTAAAAAAATAAACCAAATATAAGCTGACAACTAAAAAAAATTTTAAAATCAAAATCAAAATATTTATCAATAAAAGTAATCAATAAGCATGACATGATTTCATATGAAAACAGTTAAACCATTAATTAAATATAAAATCAAGATAAACTAGAACCATCAATCATGCCTAGTTCATGCTTAATGAAATTTAATCTCTATTCATTGAGAGGTTTGGTGAAGATATCTACAAGTTAATTATTTGTATCAATAAATTCAAGTGAGATATCACCAATTTGAGCAAAATCACACAAGAAATGATGTCTAATATCTATATGCTTAGTTCTAGAATGCTGAATGGGATTTTTGCTAAGGTTAATAGAACTTGTATTGTCACATTTGATTGGAATGTGATGAAGTTTTACACATAGTCTAATAACTATTGTTTTTTCCACAAAACTTGTGAACAACAAAAATTTATTACAATATATTCAGCTTCAGCAGTAGACAAGGCAACCGAAACTTATTTCTTGCTAAACTAAGAAACTAAACATTATCCTAAAACTTGATAAGTTCTAGAAGTGCTTTTTCTATCTAGTAAACTACCAGCAAATTCTACATCATAATAACTAATCAAGTCAAAGGATGAACTCTTAGGATACCAAAGTCCTAAATGCATTGTACCACAAAGATATTTAAAATTTCTTTTAATAGCATTCAAATGAGACTATCTAGGACTTGATTGAAATCTAGCACACAAGCAAGTAGCAAACATAATATCGAATTCCTCGCACAATCAATGGTTAGTAGCACCGAATATAATATCATTAACATATATTGGAGCAATTAATAAATCATATTTGAATTTCTTTATAAAAAGAGTTGTATCAACCTTTCTTTTAAAGAAACCTTTCTCTAGTAAAAAGTTACTCAATCTTTCATACCAAGCTCTTAGAGCTTATTTCAATCTATATAATGCTTTTAAAAGTTTAAACACATGATTTGGAGAGTTAAAATTTTCAAAACCTGAAGGTTGTTCAACATATACCTCCTCTTTAATAAAACCATTTAAAAATGCACTATTAACATCTATTTGATAAAGTTTAAAATCCATGTATGATGCAAATGCAAGTAGTATCCTAATAGCTTCTAACCTTGCAACGGGGGCAAAGGTTTTATCATAATCAATGTCTTCCTCTTGATTATAACCTTTAGCTACTAGTCTAGCTTTATTCCTAGTTATGACACCTTGTTCATTCATCTTATTTCTAAACACCCCATTTGGTGCCTATAATAGGATGATGTTTAAGTCTAGGAACTAAGGTCCAAACCTTATTTCTCCAAAATTGATTTAACTCTTCTTGCATAACAAGGACCCAAAATTCATCACATAAAGCATCATCAATATTTTTTTGTTCAATTTGAGAAATGAAGGCTAAATTAACAATAGACTTTAATTGAGCTCTAGTAGTTACCCCTTTTATAGTGTCACCTATAATGAGGTATTGAAGGTGAGCTTTCTTGAATTATCAATCCTTTGGAAGTTCATCCTTCAAAATAGGTTAAGATGTCTCCTCATTTTCCTTCTTGCTTGGATCTTTAAGTTCCAAAGGATTACTAGCATTTTCTTCTTGTGTTTCCACAATCTTATTGTCACCTATAAGATCATCAACACTAAAAACATCCTTTCTAGGATTAAGTGAGTTTGATTCATCAAATACCACATGCATTAACTCTTGAACTACTACAGTTCTCTTATTAAAGACCCTATATGCTTTACTAAAAAAAATAGCCTAGGAAAATTCCTTTATCATCTTTAAAATCAAATTTTCTAAGATTGTCCTTGGTGTTTAATATAAAGCACTTGCATCTAAATACTCTTAGATATGAGATTTTAGGTTTTCTTTTGTTCCATAGCTCATAAGATATTCTATTTAAAATTGGTCTTTTGAAAAGTCGGTTTGAAATATAATAAGATGTGTTAACAGCTTCTGCCCAAAAGTATAGAGGCAAATTATACTCATGAAGTATTGTTCTAGCCATTTCCACAAGAGTTCTATTTTTCCTTTCAACTACTCCATTTTTTTAGGAGGTCTAGGAGATGAAAATGTATGAGAAATACCATTTTTATTACAATAGTTTTTGAAAATTTCATTTTCAAATTCGGCTCCATGATCACTTCTAATATAAGAAATATAAAAGCCTTTTTCTTTTTAAACTCTTTTTGCAAACTTCTCAAAGCTTAAAATGCATCATTCTTATGAGCAAGGAAATATACCCATGTAAATCTAGAGTAATCATCAATTAATACATATACATAGTGCATTCCACCAAGACTAGCAACTCTAGTTGGTCCAAATAAATCCATATGTATAAGTTCAAGTGGCCTAGAGGTGGACACTATATTTTTTAGCTTAACTGAGGACTTGGATTGTTTTCCCTTTTGGCAAGCATCACAAGGTTTATCCTTAGTTAATTCAAGCTTAGGTAAACTAATTACAAGTTCATGTTTACAAAGATCATTCAAAAGCTTAAAATTTGCATGTCCTAATCTTCTATGTCATGTCCATGTGTCATGGGAGATAGACACCAAGAATTTTATGTCTTTGTTATTAATTTTATTCAAATCAATGACATAAATATTGTCTACTCTTTTACCACTAAAAATAACTTTGTTTTCATTAAGACTACTAATAAAGCAATTTTTAGGATAAAAAGTTACTTTATTTCCTATGTCACATAATTGACTTATACTAAGCAGATTATGTTTAAGACCATCAACAAACAACACATGATGTATAAATAAGGATTGAGGATTACCTATTTCTCCAAAGCCAATAATTTTTCCTTTTGCATTATCTCCGAAAATAACGTGTCCTCTATCCTTAGCATTAAGTTTGTTGAATTGCTCTTTATCTCCTATTATATGCCTTGAACATCCACTATCGAGATACCACTTGCTTTTTATTCTTGTGGATTTGAACCATATCTACACAATACAATTTAAGTGTTTTTTTGGACCCAAACCTTTTTTGGTCTAGGTTGGTTTGTTTCATGAGATTCAAGTGATATACATGCTTTTAGCTTTCCCTTTCTATTTAACATATGAGACCTTTTAGCTTTGAAAGCTTAAGTCTCATTTGATTTGGAGGTTAAAGGAGTGGAATCATATGAAACTTTTACAAAATTAATATGTGATGAAGATGATGAAGACATTCCATTTTTATATCCAATTCCATGGGTATCTCCATAAAATTTTTGAGAGTTAAGAAGACTGTCTAAAGTTTCTTTTCCTCTATTAGATTTAGTAGTAGAATTCTTTAATTCTAAGACCTCCTTAGAAAGCTTATGATTTTCATCATTTGCTTTCTTAAGTTGATCTTCAAATGAATTAGAAGATTTTGCATCACTAATAAGTTTTTCGTTTGATTCAATAAGTTTAGCAAAATTAATTTTTAAAGTTTAAAATTGCTTATAATGTTTCTTCTTAGATAATAAACTTTTGCATTTAATAAGTAATTTGCTCACAATAGAGCTCTTATCATCATCATCATTATCATTATCACAATCATCAAAGGAAGAATAAGAAGTAGATGGTACCTTATTTTCATTTTCAAGGGCCATGAAGCAAAGATTGGCCACCTCTTATTGTTCCTCTTCCTCTTCAAATTCAGAGGAATCATACCAAGTAGTTTTGAATGCCATCTTCTTATCTTGTGCTCCCTTGTTCTTGAATTTAAGTTTGGGACACTCACTTCTAATATGTCTCGATTTCTTTCATTCATAGTAAGTAACCTCCTTAGTTTTCTTCTTCCCATCTCCTTCGAACTTCTTATTAAAGTACCTTGTTCTTAAGAAGTTTTCTTTCTCAAAAACTTTTTAAAGTTTCTAGTGAGCATGGTAATGTCACCATGTTCATCACTAGAATTTTTGATGCTTTCCTCTTCACTAACTTCTTAAAGAGCTTTTAGAACAATGCTCTTTTTCTTTTCTTCTTTTTCTTTTTATTCTTCACCTCTTTTCTTGACAGTGAGCTCATGTATTAAGAGCTTACCAATGAGCACATCGATTGATAAGGTGGAGAGGTCTCGAGCTTCCTCAATTAAAGTAACACGAGGAGAGCATTGAGATGATTTATCATCTTTGTGATTGATTCATGAGGCTTTATTTTGAAGAGTTCATATTCATACGTATAAAGTTGAACCTTCTTGCTTCCTACTTGAATGTTGCCTTCATAGTGGTTTTTTAAGGTCTCCCACATTTCTTTAGTGGACATACAATGTTGAAACTTGCATCTTTCTTCTCTTTTCATTAAAGAGACTATAGTAATCATAGCTTTTTTATTTTTATGATTTTCCTTCTTTTAATCAATACTCTATTGGCTTCTTGCAAGAGTAGTTACCATACCATCAATGATAATTGTAAGTGGTTCCCAACCTTTTAGGACAATGTCCTAAAGTTTGATGGAATCACAATGAAGATATAATTCCATTTTGAATTTCCCATGTGGATAGTCACTACCATCAAAGAATGGTCTAAGAGAATAGATGTTTTGTAATTCACTCCCCATTATCTTATATTCTAGTAATGAAGTACCTAGAATTCAAGCTTTGATACCAAATAAAAAAAGTTCTAGAGGGGGTGAATAGGACTATCAAATAAAAATGAGAAATTAAAAGAATTCTTTGCAAGAATTGAATGGAAGTTGAGAAGCAAAAATGAAGAACACAAAAATTTAAGGCGTTTGGATTTAAAAATAATCCTACGTCTCTACCTAACTTATCCCCAAGTTAGGATTTTCAATTACCCATAATCTTATTCATAAGATTGAGATTGCACAAGAGTTTTATGGCTCACTTTTATAACCTTACAACATAAGTTTTCAAGGCTCACTCAAAAAACCAAAACCTAAGTGTTTCAATGGACAACACTTAAACCAATTCCTTTAGAAATAAATCTCACTTTCCTTCTAATCTAACCTAAGATTTAAGATGAAGAGAAATTCTATTTCTAACACACACTCAACTCTCATAAGGGTTATCCAAAAAAAGAATTGGATTAAGATAATTTAGGAGCTTAATGAATGCTTAAGAAATAATGAATGATAAACAAGTTGCTTAACTTTCATTCAACTCTAGAGGTATTTATACTTAAAAATATAGTTGTTGGAGGTGCAAATGATATGCCCAATGTCTATATTTACAATCATTGAAAGTGATGTTGTCAAACAGCTATTTATGGATTAAAACCATGATTGACTACTTAAGACATTTGAATTTTGTCACGACCTAAAACAGGGGCCATGACCAGCGCTAGGGAACGGGAATTCTTTTAAATATGGAACTCATAGAAAGCCTTAAAAATAAAAACATGCAATAATAATAACAATAAAAATGAATATAATATCTCGCAGCGGAAATTAACTTTCATGATTAAAATAAGTATAATCCACCAACTCGTTTTAAACAAACAAGCTCATCTCATATATAAATAATATTTTAATACAATCCCAGTTCAAATATTTAAAATACATATCTCATACAAACATGGTACATAAAATTCATAACTGACTACAACTATTATAGTGTCTAGATTATAAAATAAAGTCAAGTGAGCAGTTTACATAGTAAAGTCGGGGTGGAAGAAATCCGGCGTAAAGGTCTACTACTGAGGTCTGAAGACGATGACTCTCCTGAAAAATAATCAACGAAAGGGAGTCAAACCTCACTGAGTGAATTGTTATAATATATATACATGCATAACTAAATGACAAACGCACACAGTCAACAATATATATATAAATATATATACAAGCAAATGCACACAGATGCAGCAAAATTATTTTATATATTTACCGAAAATAATATCTGATTATGAAGGATCAAATAGAACCCTAAATGATCACAACCTCAAAAAAGTGTTAGACAACACTTTAGCTCACTTATTCCAAATAAATTCACTTGTTCCATTTGAAAAGTAGACTGGCCCCGAGACACTTGGTCAACCGAGCTCCAACAGTCTGACTGTCAGTGTGATTGGCCCCGAGACCCTTGGTCAACCGAGCTCCAACAATCACACTCTCAAATCACATCTCACATCATATAAATCAATCCAATCATAATCCACAAATAGGTTAGTAATACAACCTACATGCTATCATCGTAACGGTACGTACTCGGTCCTAGTGCTGCCCACTAGATAGCACGTTCTATTCATATCCTTCATTTAAATATAAAACGTACATTTATAAAATCAATGATGCATGATATTAAATAAAATAACAACATAAACCATATATATACTAGAAATATATCAAAAGCAAACCAAGTATATTTTCAGTATATATATGTCAAATAAATTCAATTTATTTACAAAATAAACTAGAAATCAACTATAAATATACTTAAAAACATTTTAAGTATAAATGCATAATAAAACATGCATATAATTTAAAATATACCAAAAATATATAAATCATATACTAAAAACAAACCTAAGCAATAATTAAATCGCTTATGCATAATTTACTAAAATAAATCATACATTTCTAAAAATATGCATCCTAAAACACGTATATATAAAATAACAACTCACTATTATTGAGCTCCTCGAGATGGGTCCGACGGGCCTGGTCTACTAGGCCTCAGTCTCGACGCAACTAAACAAACAAATGACAACACGACATTAGAATAAACAAATCGGAATTCTAAAGACTCGATCTAGAATCTTAGATACAGAATTACAATAAGAATTCAACTGGATATCGCATTTTACGAGAATTCTACCAAAAATTCGACAGAACCTCCTTTGTAAAACGAACATCTCTCTACTCAAAGAGTAGAGCCGATCCTGCAAAGAAACAAACTTCAAATAGAAATAGGCTCACAACCCCTCGGTCGGACTCTAACCACAATTTCACCGACCAAGGTTCACAATTCATGAAATAATATAAAACATATGAAAATACCAAAAATGCCCTGTAATATTAAAAATACATTTTATAAATCCAAATTACATAATTAACCCTAAAACATATTAAAAATTGATAAAAACTTATTTATTTAGAAAAATCGTATATTATATATAATTTGAAAATAATTTATGAAAAATAGTTTTAATTAGTTAAAAATACTAAATAATTTGTAAAAATCATTTTTATACCTCAAATAACCATTAAAACCAATTTCATTATATTTTTAGCCAATTTAATGCCAAATTACCAAAATACCCTTAGTTATCTAAATTCCCTAAAATTAATCAAAATTCACCAAAAATAGTAAAATTACTCAAAATTAAATTTCTCAACATATAACTCAATAATCTCAATAAATATACTCAATTAACCAATTAATTTCAATAAAACACATAATTAACCTAATTTTCCCAAAATTACATAAACTAAATAATTTCAAAATAATTATATAAAAATCACAAAAATTAAAAATAAATTTCTAAAATGCATTTCAATACCTATAAACACCATAAAACACAATTTCATAATTTAATTAATTAATTTTTAAAAATTAGAAAATAATAATAAAATAATAAAAAATTCACAAAAATCAAAATAATTCCCAAAAATTCCACAAAAATTCACAGAGCTAGGTTAAGCTACTAGGATCAATGTTTGCGAAGGAAATTTGCATGAATCAACCAAATTAAAGCTCAAAAAAACCAAAAACCCTAAATGGCCGAAAATGTAAAATCAAAACCTAGGAAAATATAGACCATTTAAAGTGAAACAAAGCTTGGAAAAGCACTCACCAGAGCTCAAGGAAGAGATAGAAACTAGTGGGGCTCAAAATGGTGGTCGAAAACACGTCGTTCGGAGTTAGGATCGATTTTCAGCTTCTCGAGTTTAGCAGCGTTCACCAGTGCTTGAGAGGGTGGAAGAGAGTGGCGGAGGTGCTAGAGGAAGAGGGTGGATGTCTGGTAGGCACACTGAATGGAGGGGAATGGGATTTGCAGCAGGATGGTGAGGAGAAGGGCGTCAGGGAAGAAGATTAGGGGTGGATGGCAATTAACGTAATTTTGATAACTTTCTATATATATATATATATATATTAATATGCAAAATATAATCATGCATGATGACATGCGATTTAATAAAATGAGCTAGTGTAAATAAATAAATAATTATTTAGGTTTTATTTTTCAAAAAATGTAAATCTCGGAAAAATTTTACTTAAAGGACTTAAAAATAATTAAAATAATTAAAAATGACTTTAATAAATAACAAGCTAATTAAATAATCAAATATATATATATATATATATATATATATATATATATATATATATATATATATATATATATATTATTTACACTGCATATCCCGATGCAGTTTAAAATTATTTAAAAATTCGAGATATTATAAATTTACCCACACTTTCTCCATAGAAGTTGTAGACATTTGAATTAGATTTCCATATCATTTTTAATAATCCAAATTGGACTTCTATAGCTCAAGATATGTCCAAAATACTAAGAGCTATACAATCTGAAATGTAGAATACTATCAAACAACTATATCCAAGTTGAACCCATGATTTTCTGTTGATAAAATTTGAATTTGCCTAGAATTTCTTTATAAAAGTTGTAAATATTTGACTTATATTTCTATATCATTTTGAATCACCTAAATTGGACTTCTGTAGCTCAAGATATGTCTAAAATACTAAGAGTTGTGCAATCTAAAATGCAGAATACTGTCAGACAGCTATACATAAGTTGAAGCCGTGATTTTCTCCTGAATAAATTTTAATTTTCCCATATTTTCTTCATTAAATTATAGATTTTTTACTTATATATTTATATCATTTTGAATTACCTTAATTAGACTTCTATAATTCAAAATATATCCAAAATACTAAGAGATGTGCAATCTGAGATGGCAGACATATATGTGGATTTTGACTCCAAAATTTGCATAACCAAATGAACTCGAATTTTGACAAATAAGCCAATTCAGAAAGCTCAAGATGTCTACTTCAAATTTAAAAAAGATCACTTTCTCATTATAAAGCTCTAAAGATGTCTAAAGTCTCCTTGAATCTCAAAGATCTAATCAGCCTAAGATAATCATTCTTAATTTTAACTTCCAATAGAGTCCTAACTTATACACACTTAAATAAATTAATTAAATACTTAAAATTAAGTTTTTTAAGATCAAAATTAAGATTTATTATTGCTAAGGTCAACACTAACCTCCAACAATAGGGGACTCCTTGAGAATCATTTAGTTTCAAAGAAATTGTGGAGCTCGATGATGGTCTCTACTAAGATAAGAGGAAAAGGATTAAAGCCTCCTTCCACTTGACCTAAAATGTGAAGAATCTTTAAATCACAGTTGCCAAAGGCTGAAACAAGTAGAAATTGAGCATACAGACAGAGAGTGATCATTTAAGGCCAGTAAACTTTATTCCTATCTATAAACTCTGTTGCCTCAAGAAAAGAGCTTATCAGAACTTCGTTATAGAAGACATGGTGAGGAGAAGACTGAGGAGAAATATTGAATAAGCAAGCCATTTAGTATTGAATAAACTACAAATTTTGGGTTTCAACCAAAGGAATTGCAATCTAATAGGTAGAATCAATCTGGGAGCCCAAGATAGCCTTGAATTCTTTTGGCAAGGGGCATAGCTCAATATTGTTGAACCTAAATACATGTTTTCAAGAATCCCAAAACTGAGCAAGAACATAGAAAAAGGGGAAATCGATCTTTTGAATATGTATAGATCAAAAGATAAATAGATAAAATGAGTCTAATCTAGCCCATGATTCGCCATCCAGATTCTTCAAGATTAGTTGTAGTTGTTTCAAGCTTCTTTCTGTCATTTTTAGAAGTTAGGATGATTTTTAGAAGGAGAAGAGGAAGAGAAATCATGAAGAGAGGAAAGTTAGGGATTTAGAAGGAAATTGAGGATTTTATAGGTTACAGAGCACAATCAGAGAGGCGATCACCTATATGATCAGGTAGCACCTCTGCATGTTGAGGCGATTCCATATCACCTATTTACAAAAAGGTGATGCCCTTATGAAGAGGTGATGCCTCTCCTATAGTCAAAAGTTGACTTTATATATATGCATGGATCAGAAGACAGAAAGATAAAATGACTCTAAGCTAGCCCATGATCCGCCATCCAGATTCTTCGAGATTGGTTGTAGTTGTTTCAAGCTTCTTTCTATCATTTTCAAAAGTTGGGATGATTTTAGAAGGAGAAGAGGAAGAGAAATAACAAAGAGAGGAAAGTTAGGGATTTTAAAAGAAAATTAAGGATTTTACAAATTGTAGAGCACTATCAGAGAGGCGATCACCTATATGATTAAGTAGCACATATGTGTGTTGAGGCAATTCCATATCACCTCTTTATAAAAAGGCGATGCCCCTATGAAGAGGCAATGTCTCTCCCATAATCAAAAGTTGACTTTATAGCTATAAAATATCAGAAGACAGATAGATTAAATGACTCTAATTTGGCCTATGATTCACCATCTAGATTCTTTAAGATCGGTTGTACTTGTTTCAAGCTTCTTTCTGTCATTTTTAGAAATTATGATGATTTTTGGAAGGAGAAGAGGAAGATAAATCGCAAAAAGAGGAAAGTTAGGGATTTTAAAAGAAAATTAAGGATTTTATAAACTGCAGTGTGCTATTAGAGAGGTGATCACCTTTATGATTAAGTAGCACATCTGTGTGTTGAGGCAATTCCATATCACCTCTTCATAAAAAGGTGATGCCCCTATAAAGAGGTGATGCCTCTCCCACAATCAAAAGTTAACTTTATAGCTATAAAATATCAGAAGACATATAGATTAAATGACTCTAATTTGGCTTATAATTCGCCATCCAGATTCTTTAAGATCGATTGTACTTATTTCAAGCTTCTTTCTGTCATTTTCAAAAATTAGGATGATTTTTAGAAGGAAAAGAGGAAAAGAAATCATGAAGAGAGGAAAGTTAGGGATTTTAAAAGGAAATTAAGGATTTTATAGGCTACAGAGCACTATTAGAGAGGCGATCACCTCCACGATCAAGTAGCACCGCTGCATGTTGAGGCAATTCCATATCACCTCTTCACAAAAAGGTGATGCCCCTATGAAAAGGTAATGCCTCTCCCATAGTTAAAAGTTGACTTTATAGTTGTAAAATATCATAAGATAGATAGATTAAATCACTCTAATCTAGCCCATGATCTGCCATCCAAATTCTTCAAGATCAGTTATACTTGTTTCAAGCTTCTTTCTATCATTTTCAAAAGTTGTGATGATTTTTAGAAGGAGAAAAGGAAGAGAAATCATGAAGAGAGGAAAGTTAAGGATTTTAAAAGAAAATTTGAGATTTTATAGGCTGTAGAGCGCTATCGAAGAGGTGATCACCTTTACGATCAGGTAACACCTTTGCGTGTTGAGGCGATTCTATATCACCTCTTCACAAAAAGGTGATGCCCCTATGAAGAGGCGATGCCTCTCCCATAGTCAAAAGTTAACTTTATAGTTGTAAAATGTTAGTATTTTATGTGTTGAATTCAATTATCAAATGAAGCAATTTTTGTAATGAATATTTTGCAATTAATTGAAATACAAATGAATTCAAACATCCATCTTGCACAAAATGTAAAAAATAATGAAATAAATAAAGAATTTAGAATGGTAATAATAAAATAGTTTAAAGGAGCAGAAATAGTCCTAGTCTAAGGGAATCCAATGTAGTCTCCTACTCATCGTCCTCAGCCTCATCATCTTGATGCTCCTTATCTATAGAATCATCCACAGTATCATCTCCATTATCGCTACTGTCATCCTTGGCATGCTTAGTAGTAGGCTCAACCTTAGCAATAAGCTCCTCCTTGCTAGTGCGTTCCTCCTCATCATTCTCCATAGCCCCATCCTCATCATCATCATCTTCCACCTGAAGGGCAGCCAACTAGCACTCAAAAGTAGTGACTCTAGCCTGATGAACATCCAGTTCATCCTATTAAAATGAAATAAAGGGTAAGAAATTATGAGTGCATGCATACATATAAAAATAAGAGATAATTATTACCTTCTACTATTAAGTAATGCTCATCAGGAAGTCCCTCTAGGCTTCAATGACCCTATACATATACTCTCCCTGGTCTCAAGACATCTACATGATTAATGAATTATTAAGCTTAACCCTGCGTTAAGTCAAAATTGAGAACAAGTTTGCAGAAAAGAGAAACTCACATATGTAGAGGTCTTTGGGAGAAATACGGGCTCTATGCTCATATATAATGTGAGGAACTAGTGAGACAGCTCGCTTGAAGGCACCCAACATTAGTTCATCAAGTATAAAGTAGTAATGAGCCTACCGACAACCATGTGTGATCTAGAGCTAGAGGCACCACTAGAAGGCGGTGTGGTAGTCGAAGTACTCTCGCCATATGGTACAATACGAGGACGCTGAGCAGGCATCTCTTAAGCAGTAGGCCTAGTGCAAGTAATTGGTGCCATAGTAGGTGCTTGAAGAGGAAGAAAGAAAAATGATTCAAAAAGAAGACATCTGCATATAAGAATATAAAATTGTATGCTTGATATGGATGGATGTGGATGAGTCCGTATGGCGAGAGTACTTACCTGAGATGTGGATGCAGCAAAAGGCACCTACTGTAGAAGATGAGTTTGTATAAAGTTCGCGTAGCAAGACTTCCTCCTCTTACAATTATCATCAACATCATCTCCCTTAATAGCACGATCTAGCTCCTCTCCCTCCAATAAAAGAGCCCAGAAGATATCATAAGGAGGAGCAAGTGGAGGTCGTCCTACCCAAGCACCATACCAAGATCAAATCCTCTTGCTAAGGAACCAAACTCTACAATCGAGTCCTCGAAGTAGTACCCTCTTCTTATATAACAATCTAGAGCAAATCATAGTTTGAGACCATCTAGCCTCGGGACGCCACAAGTTTAGGCAATCTGCAAGAGCAAATAAGTAAGTGAATAAATTTAATTAATAAACAGATTACTAATCATGATTTAATTTATAGGTACATACTTAGTCAGAAGTTAAAGAGTTTAGGCACTCACAATGGATGTGCACGCGAACAACAACCCTTCTCCAAAATTAATTAGCACCCTACCTTGATATAGGTGGGAAGGGTACATCATGGATGGGAGATATCCCGATAATCAACTCCAGCTTTAGAGCCTAATCTTGTAAAGTAAAAAAGAAAGAGAAGAGTTGTTAACATATCATGATAAAAATATCTAAGTCAAACTTAATGGAGAGAAAGAAAAGAGAGAAATAATAGGATTATGTACCAGAAGCCACAGAACAGTCTAGATCCCTAGATAGTCTCATCCATGTTTCTGTACAGATAGGCTAGAGCATAACTCCCTTAATCGTATGAAGCCACCAAGTCAAGATCCGTCAAAGGTAGTAGGAAGTACAAATTAATGGAACTCATTATGTTAGCAAAAAGCATAGTCTTAAACAAATAAACTAAGAAGGCCCTCACCACCTGATCAATTTGAAGGTTAGAAGTAGCAGTTGCTATTCTGTCCGGGGTGTAGTAACTCTTGATAGAGTCAACCTTCACAATGTAAGTCCTTTTCATATCTGGGACCATACCCAACAGACGCCTAATATAAGCAAGCCGCTCTAAAGATAGATGATGTAGGCTCACGTCAAGGGGAATAGGATCTCCTGTGCAAGCAATACCAATCTGTAATATCCCGTGTTTTTTTAAATATTTTTACACTGTACCGGGATATGCAGTGTTAATAATTTTTGTATATATATTACGATATTTTCACTAGTTGATATGTATTTAAAACCTATTTTAATTACTGTGTCTTATTTACAGTGCTTTACGTAAAATTTTCTCGGGACTCGTATTTTCGGGGAAATTTTTACGTAAATAATTTATTATTAATTATTTTAAATATATTTTCGGACTTGCATGAACTCATACGTATTTTTAAAATACTAAATAAAGCCTATGTGTGTAAATATTTATTTAATTAGGGTTTAATTAATATTACCCTAATATTTTATTATTTGTTTATTAATTTATTGTTATTTAATTATTTTTATTTATTATTATATTTTAAAATATTAAATTATATGTGTGTGGTGTAAATTTAATGTGTGTGATTTTATTATTATTTTATTATATAGTATAAAGTATATATATATACATATAGATTATTAAAACAAAAGGAATTGGAAAATTACCGTTTAGCCCCTCCCTTCTCCTTCTTCTCTCCCGATCGTCTACCGTCACTGCGCCTCCCATTCCAGCACGTCGGACCGCCCTTCGCCGCCACCATCTGCCGCCAACCTTCTTCCCCTTCCTTCCTCTTCCTCTCCGACGTGACCAGGCCGCCGGAAGCCCACTGGAATGCCCGGAATCCGCCATGGCAGCAAGTTGAGTTCTCATCGTCGACAACGATTCCGGCCACCATTTTTGACACCACTGGTCTCTTTCTTCTCCTTGAGCTCCGGTGAGTGTGATTCTAGCTTTGGTTTGAGCTTAAATGGTCTTGATTTGCTTAGGTTTCGAATTTTTTATTTCGGCCATATTAGGGTTTTTGATTTTTTTTGAGCTTCGAATTGTTTGATTCATGAAAACTCCCTTCACAAATGTTGATCCCAGTAGCTTAATCTACATGTGTGAATTTTTTTGGAATTTTTGGAGATTTTTTGGATTTTTGGGTATTTTTGAATATTTTAATAATATTTTCTAATTTTCGGGAATTAATTATTTAAATTATTAAATTGTGTTTTATGGTTAAATTAGGTGTTGAAATGAATTATAGGAATTTATTTTGAATTTTTATGAATTTCTATGTATTTATTTTGAATTATTGAAGTTTATGTAATTTTGGGAAATTAGGGTTAATTATGTTTTTAATTGAATTTAATTGGATAATTGAGTTTAATTATTGATATTATTGATAAATATGTTGAGAAAATTAATTTTGGATAATTATACTATTTTTGGTGAATTTTTGAAGTAATTTTAGTATATTTATATATATAGGGGTATTTTTGTAATTTTATCCTAAATTGGCTAAAATTGTAATTTAATTGGTTTTAATAGTTATTTAAGGTATAAAAATGATTTCTACAAATTATTTAGTATTTTTAACTAATTAAAACTATTTTTCGTGAATTATTTTCAATTATATATATAATATACGGTTTTTCTAATAAAATGAGTTTTTATCGATTTTTACAGTGTTTTAAGGTTAATTATGTAATTTCTACGTATAAAATGAATTTCTATATTATAAGGGTATTTTTGGTATTTTCAGAATTATTCTGTGTTTGTGAACCCCGGTCGGTAGATTGTAGTCTGGAGTCCGACCGAGGGGTTGTGGTTGAGTGTTGAGCTTGTTTTTCGAAGTGTATTTCTTTGCAGGGTCGGCTCTACTCTTTTGAGTAGAGAGATGTCCGTTTTACAGGGGAGGTTCTATCGGATTTTCGATAGAATTCTCGTAAAACGTGATGTCCGGTCGAACCCTAATCTCAATTCTGTGTTTAATATTCTAGATCGAATTCTAAGATTTCTGTTAGGGTTATTCTGATTTTTGTCGTTATTGTTTGTTTAGTTGCGCCGAGACCAAGGGCTAGTGGACCAGGCCCGTCGGACCCATCTCGTGGAGCGCACTAGGGTGAGTTACTATACTATATATATATGCTTTAGGATGCATGAATTAGAAATATACGTTTTATTTTGATTAAATATGCATAAATAATGTGATTTGTATTTAAGTATATTTTTGGTATATATATTAAATTATATGTATGTTTTGTTAATAAATTATATTTAAAATGTTTTTAAATATATTTCTAGCTTAATTTATAATTTGATTAGATTCATTTCACGTATATATACTCGAAATATACCTGGTTTACTTTTGGTATATTTCCAATATATATATGGTTTATGTTGTTATTTTATTTAAATTCATGCATCATTTATTTTGTGAATGAATGTTTTATATTCATTAATGAAGGATATCGATAGAACGTGCTACCTAGTGGGCAGCACTAGGACCGAGTACATACCGGTACGCCTATAGCATTTAGGCTATATTACTAACCATTTGTGGATATTGATTGAAATTGATTATTTGATGTGTGAGATGTGATTTGGGTGTGATTGCTGGAGCTCGGTTGACCAAGTGTCTCGGGGCCAATCACACTGGCAGTCAGACTGCTGGAGCTCGGTTGACTTAGTGTCTCGGGGCCAGTCTACTGTCCAAATGGATTAAGTGGATATATTTTGGAATAAGTGAGCCTGTATGGCTAGAGTGTTGTCTAACATTGTTTTTGAGGTTGCGATATTCTAGGGTTCTATATGATCCTTCATAAACGATGATTTTCAATAAAAATATATATAAAATGATTTTACAGCATATGTGTGTATTTGCCTGTATATATACATATTATATATATATACTGTTGACTGTATGCATTGTCATTTAGTGTGTATGTATATATATTATAGTAATTCACTCAGTGAGATCTGACTCCCCTCCGTTGACTATTTTTCAGGAGAGTCAACATCTTCAGACCTCAGCAGCAGACCCATACGCCGGATTTCTTTCGCCCCGGCTTCTTTGTGTAAACTGCTTACTCGAGTCTTATTTTTATAATCTAGACACTGCAGTGGTTGTAAATTAATTTATGGGATTTTATGTATTTTATTTATGTGAGATATTGTATTATATGTGAACTGGATTTGTATTAAAAGATTTATATATATGAGATGAGATTTGATTTAAATCCAGTGGTGAAAATGTTATTATTATATTTATGATTTGATTTATGATTTTTATTTCCGCTGCATATAATATTGTTATTATTATGGCATGTTTGATTTTTTTTTTAGGCTTGCTACGGGTTCTGGATTCGAAAGAATTCCCGTTCCCTAGCGCCGGTCATGGCCCCTGTTTTGGGTCGTGACACAATCATAGCTATGAAAGAATGATATGGAAGAATCATTTTGAATATGTATAGATCAAAAGATAAATAGATAAAATGAGTCTAATCTAGCCTATGATTCGCCATCCAGATTCTTCAAGATTAGTTGTAGTTGTTTCAAGCTTCTTTCTGTCATTTTTAGAAGTTAGGATGATTTTTAGAAGGAGAAGAGGAAGAGAAATCATGAAGAGAGGAAAGTTAGGGATTTAGAAGGAAATTGAGGATTTTATAGGTTACAGAGCACAATCAGAGAGGCGATCACCTATATGATCAGGTAGCACCTCTGCATGTTGAGGCGATTCCATATCACCTATTTACAAAAAGGTGATGCCCTTATGAAGAGGTGATGCCTCTCCTATAGTCAAAAGTTGACTTTATATATATGCATGGATCAGAAGACAGAAAGATAAAATGACTCTAAGCTAGCCCATGATCCGCCATCCAGATTCTTCGAGATTGGTTGTAGTTGTTTCAAGCTTCTTTCTATCATTTTCAAAAGTTGGGATGATTTTAGAAGGAGAAGAGGAAGAGAAATAACAAAGAGAGGAAAGTTAGGGATTTTAAAAGAAAATTAAGGATTTTACAAATTGTAGAGCACTATCAGAGAGGCGATCACCTATATGATTAAGTAGCACATATGTGTGTTGAGGCAATTCCATATCACCTCTTTATAAAAAGGCGATGCCCCTATGAAGAGGCAATGTCTCTCCCATAATCAAAAGTTGACTTTATAGCTATAAAATATCAGAAGACAGATAGATTAAATGACTCTAATTTGGCCTATGATTCACCATCTAGATTCTTTAAGATCGGTTGTACTTGTTTCAAGCTTCTTTCTGTCATTTTTAGAAATTATGATGATTTTTAGAAGGAGAAGAGGAAGATAAATCGCAAAAAGAGGAAAGTTAGGGATTTTAAAAGAAAATTAAGTATTTTATAAACTGCAGTGTGCTATCAGAGAGGTGATCACCTTTATGATTAAGTAGCACATCTGTGTGTTGAGGCAATTCCATATCACCTCTTCATAAAAAGGTGATGCCCCTATAAAGAGGTGATGCCTCTCCCACAATTAAAAGTTAACTTTATAGCTATAAAATATCAGAAGACAGATAGATTAAATGACTCTAATTTGGCTTATAATTCGCCATCCAGATTCTTTAAGATCGATTGTACTTATTTCAAGCTTCTTTCTGTCATTTTCAAAAATTAGGATGATTTTTAGAAGGAAAAGAGGAAAAGAAATCATGAAGAGAGGAAAGTTAGGGATTTTAAAAGGAAATTAAGGATTTTATAGGCTACAGAGCACTATTAGAGAGGCGATCACCTCCACGATCAAGTAGCACCGCTGCATGTTGAGGCAATTCCATATCACCTCTTCACAAAAAGGTGATGCCCCTATGAAAAGGTAATGCCTCTCCCATAGTTAAAAGTTGACTTTATAGTTGTAAAATATCATAAGATAGATAGATTAAATCACTCTAATCTAGCCCATGATCTGCCATCCAAATTCTTCAAGATCAGTTATACTTGTTTCAAGCTTCTTTCTATCATTTTCAAAAGTTGTGATGATTTTTAGAAGGAGAAAAGGAAGAGAAATCATGAAGAGAGGAAAGTTAAGGATTTTAAAAGAAAATTTGAGATTTTATAGGCTGTAGAGCGCTATCGAAGAGGTGATCACCTTTACGATCAGGTAACACCTTTGCGTGTTGAGGCGATTCTATATCACCTCTTCACAAAAAGGTGATGCCCCTATGAAGAGGCGATGCCTCTCCCATAGTTAAAAGTTAACTTTATAGTTGTAAAATGTTAGTATTTTATGTGTTGAATTCAATTATCAAATGAAGCAATTTTTGTAATGAATATTTTGCAATTAATTGAAATACAAATGAATTCAAACATCCATCTTGCACAAAATGTAAAAAATAATGAAATAAATAAAGAATTTAGAATGGTAATAATAAAATAGTTTAAAGGAGCAGAAATAGTCCTAGTCTAAGGGAATCCAATGTAGTCTCCTACTCATCGTCCTCAGCCTCATCATCTTGATGCTCCTTATCTATAGAATCATCCACAGTATCATCTCCATTATCGCTACTGTCATCCTTAGCATGCTTAGTAGTAGGCTCAACCTTAGCAATAAGCTCCTCCTTGCTAGTGCGTTCCTCCTCATCATTCTCCATAGCCCCATCCTCATCATCATCATCTTCCACCTGAAGGGCAGCCAACTAGCACTCAAAAGTAGTGACTCTAGCCTGATGAACATCCAGTTCATCCTATTAAAATGAAATAAAGGGTAAGAAATTATGAGTGCATGCATACATATAAAAATAAGAGATAATTATTACCTTCTACTATTAAGTAATGCTCATCAGGAAGTCCCTCTAGGCTTCAATGACCCTATACATATACTCTCCCTGGTCTCAAGACATCTACATGATTAATGAATTATTAAGCTTAACCCTGCGTTAAGTCAAAATTGAGAACAAGTTTGCAGAAAAGAGAAACTCACATATGTAGAGGTCTTTGGGAGAAATACGGGCTCTATGCTCATATATAATGTGAGGAACTAGTGAGACAGCTCGCTTGAAGGCACCCAACATTAGTTCATCAAGTATAAAGTAGTAATGAGCCTACCGACAACCATGTGTGATCTAGAGCTAGAGGCACCACTAGAAGGCGGTGTGGTAGTCGAAGTACTCTCGCCATATGGTACAATACGAGGACGCTGAGCAGGCATCTCTTAAGCAGTAGGCCTAGTGCAAGTAATTGGTGCCATAGTAGGTGCTTGAAGAGGAAGAAAGAAAAATGATTCAAAAAGAAGACATCTGCATATAAGAATATAAAATTGTATGCTTGATATGGATGGATGTGGATGAGTCCGTATGGCGAGAGTACTTACCTGAGATGTGGATGCAGCAAAAGGCACCTACTGTAGAAGATGAGTTTGTATAAAGTCCGCGTAGCAAGACTTCCTCCTCTTACAATTATCATCAACATCATCTCCCTTAATAGCACGATCTAGCTCCTCTCCCTCCAATAAAAGAGCCCAGAAGATATCATAAGGAGGAGCAAGTGGAGGTCGTCCTGCCCAAGCACCATACCAAGATCAAATCCTCTTGCTAAGGAACCAAACTCTACAGTCGAGTCCTCGAAGTAGTACCCTCTTCTTATATAACAATCTAGAGCAAATCATAGTTTGAGACCATCTAGCCTCGGGACGCCACAAGTTTAGGCAATCTGCAAGAGCAAATAAGTAAGTGAATAAATTTAATTAATAAACAGATTACTAATCATGATTTAATTTATAGGTACATACTTAGTCAGAAGTTAAAGAGTTTAGGCACTCACAATGGATGTGCACGCGAACAACAACCCTTCTCCAAAATTAATTAGCACCCTACCTTGATATAGGTGGGAAGGGTACATCATGGATGGGAGATATCCCGATAATCAACTCCAGCTTTAGAGCCTAATCTTGTAAAGTAAAAAAGAAAGAGAAGAGTTGTTAACATATCATGATAAAAATATCTAAGTCAAACTTAATGGAGAGAAAGAAAAGAGAGAAATAATAGGATTATGTACCAGAAGCCACAGAACAGTCTAGATCCCTAGATAGTCTCATCCATGTTTCTGTACAGATAGGCTAGAGCATAACTCCCTTAATCGTATGAAGCCACCAAGTCAAGATCCGTCAAAGGTAGTAGGAAGTACAAATTAATGGAACTCATTATGTTAACAAAAAGCATAGTCTTAAACAAATAAACTAAGAAGGCCCTCACCACCTGATCAATTTGAAGGTTAGAAGTAGCAGTTGCTATTCTGTCCGGGGTGTAGTAACTCTTGATAGAGTCAACCTTCACAATGTAAGTCCTTTTCATATCTGGGACCATACCCAACAGACGCCTAATATAAGCAAGCCGCTCTAAAGATAGATGATGTAGGCTCACGTCAAGGGGAATAGGATCTCCTGTGCAAGCAATACCAATCTGTAATATCCCGTGTTTTTTTAAATATTTTTACACTGTACCGGGATATGCAGTGTTAATAATTTTTGTATATATATTACGATATTTTCACTAGTTGATATGTATTTAAAACCTATTTTAATTACTGTGTCTTATTTACAGTGCTTTACGTAAAATTTTCTCGGGACTCGTATTTTCGGGGAAATTTTTACGTAAATAATTTATTATTAATTATTTTAAATATATTTTCGGACTTGCATGAACTCATACGTATTTTTAAAATACTAAATAAAGCCTATGTGTGTAAATATTTATTTAATTAGGGTTTAATTAATATTACCCTAATATTTTATTATTTGTTTATTAATTTATTGTTATTTAATTATTTTTATTTATTATTATATTTTAAAATATTAAATTATATGTGTGTGGTGTAAATTTAATGTGTGTGATTTTATTATTATTTTATTATATAGTATAAAGTATATATATATACATATAGATTATTAAAACAAAAGGAATTGGAAAATTACCGTTTAGCCCCTCCCTTCTCCTTCTTCTCTCCCGATCGTCTACCGTCACTGCGCCTCCCATTCCAGCACGTCGGACCGCCCTTCGCCGCCACCATCTGCCGCCAACCTTCTTCCCCTTCCTTCCTCTTCCTCTCCGACGTGACCAGGCCGCCGGAAGCCCACTGGAATGCCCGGAATCCGCCATGGCAGCAAGTTGAGTTCTCATCGTCGACAACGATTCCGGCCACCATTTTTGACACCACTGGTCTCTTTCTTCTCCTTGAGCTCCGGTGAGTGTGATTCTAGCTTTGGTTTGAGCTTAAATGGTCTTGATTTGCTTAGGTTTCGAATTTTTTATTTCGGCCATATTAGGGTTTTTGATTTTTTTTGAGCTTCGAATTGTTTGATTCATGAAAACTCCCTTCACAAATGTTGATCCCAGTAGCTTAATCTACATGTGTGAATTTTTTTGGAATTTTTGGAGATTTTTTGGATTTTTGGGTATTTTTGAATATTTTAATAATATTTTCTAATTTTCGGGAATTAATTATTTAAATTATTAAATTGTGTTTTATGGTTAAATTAGGTGTTGAAATGAATTATAGGAATTTATTTTGAATTTTTATGAATTTCTATGTATTTATTTTGAATTATTGAAGTTTATGTAATTTTGGGAAATTAGGGTTAATTATGTTTTTAATTGAATTTAATTGGATAATTGAGTTTAATTATTGATATTATTGATAAATATGTTGAGAAAATTAATTTTGGATAATTATACTATTTTTGGTGAATTTTTGAAGTAATTTTAGTATATTTATATATATAGGGGTATTTTTGTAATTTTATCCTAAATTGGCTAAAATTGTAATTTAATTGGTTTTAATAGTTATTTAAGGTATAAAAATGATTTCTACAAATTATTTAGTATTTTTAACTAATTAAAACTATTTTTCGTGAATTATTTTCAATTATATATATAATATACGGTTTTTCTAATAAAATGAGTTTTTATCGATTTTTACAGTGTTTTAAGGTTAATTATGTAATTTCTACGTATAAAATGAATTTCTATATTATAAGGGTATTTTTGGTATTTTCAGAATTATTCTGTGTTTGTGAACCCCGGTCGGTAGATTGTAGTCTGGAGTCCGACCGAGGGGTTGTGGTTGAGTGTTGAGCTTGTTTTTCGAAGTGTATTTCTTTGCAGGGTCGGCTCTACTCTTTTGAGTAGAGAGATGTCCGTTTTACAGGGGAGGTTCTATCGGATTTTCGATAGAATTCTCGTAAAACGTGATGTCCGGTCGAACCCTAATCTCAATTCTGTGTTTAATATTCTAGATCGAATTCTAAGATTTCTGTTAGGGTTATTCTGATTTTTGTCGTTATTGTTTGTTTAGTTGCGCCGAGACCAAGGGCTAGTGGACCAGGCCCGTCGGACCCATCTCGTGGAGCGCACTAGGGTGAGTTACTATACTATATATATATGCTTTAGGATGCATGAATTAGAAATATACGTTTTATTTTGATTAAATATGCATAAATAATGTGATTTGTATTTAAGTATATTTTTGGTATATATATTAAATTATATGTATGTTTTGTTAATAAATTATATTTAAAATGTTTTTAAATATATTTCTAGCTTAATTTATAATTTGATTAGATTCATTTCACGTATATATACTCGAAATATACCTGGTTTACTTTTGGTATATTTCCAATATATATATGGTTTATGTTGTTATTTTATTTAAATTCATGCATCATTTATTTTGTGAATGAATGTTTTATATTCATTAATGAAGGATATCGATAGAACGTGCTACCTAGTGGGCAGCACTAGGACCGAGTACATACCGGTACGCCTATAGCATTTAGGCTATATTACTAACCATTTGTGGATATTGATTGAAATTGATTATTTGATGTGTGAGATGTGATTTGGGTGTGATTGCTGGAGCTCGGTTGACCAAGTGTCTCGGGGCCAATCACACTGGCAGTCAGACTGCTGGAGCTCGGTTGACTTAGTGTCTCGGGGCCAGTCTACTGTCCAAATGGATTAAGTGGATATATTTTGGAATAAGTGAGCCTGTATGGCTAGAGTGTTGTCTAACATTGTTTTTGAGGTTGCGATATTCTAGGGTTCTATATGATCCTTCATAAACGATGATTTTCAATAAAAATATATATAAAATGATTTTACAGCATATGTGTGTATTTGCCTGTATATATACATATTATATATATATACTGTTGACTGTATGCATTGTCATTTAGTGTGTATGTATATATATTATAGTAATTCACTCAGTGAGATCTGACTCCCCTCCGTTGACTATTTTTCAGGAGAGTCAACATCTTCAGACCTCAGCAGCAGACCCATACGCCGGATTTCTTTCGCCCCGGCTTCTTTGTGTAAACTGCTTACTCGAGTCTTATTTTTATAATCTAGACACTGCAGTGGTTGTAAATTAATTTATGGGATTTTATGTATTTTATTTATGTGAGATATTGTATTATATGTGAACTGGATTTGTATTAAAAGATTTATATATATGAGATGAGATTTGATTTAAATCCAGTGGTGAAAATGTTATTATTATATTTATGATTTGATTTATGATTTTTATTTCCGCTGCATATAATATTGTTATTATTATGGCATGTTTGATTTTTTTTTTAGGCTTGCTACGGGTTCTGGATTCGAAAGAATTCCCGTTCCCTAGCGCCGGTCATGGCCCCTGTTTTGGGTCGTGACACAATCATAGCTATGAAAGAATGATATGGAAGAATCATTTTGAATATGTATAGATCAAAAGATAAATAGATAAAATGAGTCTAATCTAGCCTATGATTCGCCATCCAGATTCTTCAAGATTAGTTGTAGTTGTTTCAAGCTTCTTTCTGTCATTTTTAGAAGTTAGGATGATTTTTAGAAGGAGAAGAGGAAGAGAAATCATGAAGAGAGGAAAGTTAGGGATTTAGAAGGAAATTGAGGATTTTATAGGTTACAGAGCACAATCAGAGAGGCGATCACCTATATGATCAGGTAGCACCTCTGCATGTTGAGGCGATTCCATATCACCTATTTACAAAAAGGTGATGCCCTTATGAAGAGGTGATGCCTCTCCTATAGTCAAAAGTTGACTTTATATATATGCATGGATCAGAAGACAGAAAGATAAAATGACTCTAAGCTAGCCCATGATCCGCCATCCAGATTCTTCGAGATTGGTTGTAGTTGTTTCAAGCTTCTTTCTATCATTTTCAAAAGTTGGGATGATTTTAGAAGGAGAAGAGGAAGAGAAATAACAAAGAGAGGAAAGTTAGGGATTTTAAAAGAAAATTAAGGATTTTACAAATTGTAGAGCACTATCAGAGAGGCGATCACCTATATGATTAAGTAGCACATATGTGTGTTGAGGCAATTCCATATCACCTCTTTATAAAAAGGCGATGCCCCTATGAAGAGGCAATGTCTCTCCCATAATCAAAAGTTGACTTTATAGCTATAAAATATCAGAAGACAGATAGATTAAATGACTCTAATTTGGCCTATGATTCACCATCTAGATTCTTTAAGATCGGTTGTACTTGTTTCAAGCTTCTTTCTGTCATTTTTAGAAATTATGATGATTTTTAGAAGGAGAAGAGGAAGATAAATCGCAAAAAGAGGAAAGTTAGGGATTTTAAAAGAAAATTAAGTATTTTATAAACTGCAGTGTGCTATCAGAGAGGTGATCACCTTTATGATTAAGTAGCACATCTGTGTGTTGAGGCAATTCCATATCACCTCTTCATAAAAAGGTGATGCCCCTATAAAGAGGTGATGCCTCTCCCACAATTAAAAGTTAACTTTATAGCTATAAAATATCAGAAGACAGATAGATTAAATGACTCTAATTTGGCTTATAATTCGCCATCCAGATTCTTTAAGATCGATTGTACTTATTTCAAGCTTCTTTCTGTCATTTTCAAAAATTAGGATGATTTTTAGAAGGAAAAGAGGAAAAGAAATCATGAAGAGAGGAAAGTTAGGGATTTTAAAAGGAAATTAAGGATTTTATAGGCTACAGAGCACTATTAGAGAGGCGATCACCTCCACGATCAAGTAGCACCGCTGCATGTTGAGGCAATTCCATATCACCTCTTCACAAAAAGGTGATGCCCCTATGAAAAGGTAATGCCTCTCCCATAGTTAAAAGTTGACTTTATAGTTGTAAAATATCATAAGATAGATAGATTAAATCACTCTAATCTAGCCCATGATCTGCCATCCAAATTCTTCAAGATCAGTTATACTTGTTTCAAGCTTCTTTCTATCATTTTCAAAAGTTGTGATGATTTTTAGAAGGAGAAAAGGAAGAGAAATCATGAAGAGAGGAAAGTTAAGGATTTTAAAAGAAAATTTGAGATTTTATAGGCTGTAGAGCGCTATCGAAGAGGTGATCACCTTTACGATCAGGTAACACCTTTGCGTGTTGAGGCGATTCTATATCACCTCTTCACAAAAAGGTGATGCCCCTATGAAGAGGCGATGCCTCTCCCATAGTTAAAAGTTAACTTTATAGTTGTAAAATGTTAGTATTTTATGTGTTGAATTCAATTATCAAATGAAGCAATTTTTGTAATGAATATTTTGCAATTAATTGAAATACAAATGAATTCAAACATCCATCTTGCACAAAATGTAAAAAATAATGAAATAAATAAAGAATTTAGAATGGTAATAATAAAATAGTTTAAAGGAGCAGAAATAGTCCTAGTCTAAGGGAATCCAATGTAGTCTCCTACTCATCGTCCTCAGCCTCATCATCTTGATGCTCCTTATCTATAGAATCATCCACAGTATCATCTCCATTATCGCTACTGTCATCCTTAGCATGCTTAGTAGTAGGCTCAACCTTAGCAATAAGCTCCTCCTTGCTAGTGCGTTCCTCCTCATCATTCTCCATAGCCCCATCCTCATCATCATCATCTTCCACCTGAAGGGCAGCCAACTAGCACTCAAAAGTAGTGACTCTAGCCTGATGAACATCCAGTTCATCCTATTAAAATGAAATAAAGGGTAAGAAATTATGAGTGCATGCATACATATAAAAATAAGAGATAATTATTACCTTCTACTATTAAGTAATGCTCATCAGGAAGTCCCTCTAGGCTTCAATGACCCTATACATATACTCTCCCTGGTCTCAAGACATCTACATGATTAATGAATTATTAAGCTTAACCCTGCGTTAAGTCAAAATTGAGAACAAGTTTGCAGAAAAGAGAAACTCACATATGTAGAGGTCTTTGGGAGAAATACGGGCTCTATGCTCATATATAATGTGAGGAACTAGTGAGACAGCTCGCTTGAAGGCACCCAACATTAGTTCATCAAGTATAAAGTAGTAATGAGCCTACCGACAACCATGTGTGATCTAGAGCTAGAGGCACCACTAGAAGGCGGTGTGGTAGTCGAAGTACTCTCGCCATATGGTACAATACGAGGACGCTGAGCAGGCATCTCTTAAGCAGTAGGCCTAGTGCAAGTAATTGGTGCCATAGTAGGTGCTTGAAGAGGAAGAAAGAAAAATGATTCAAAAAGAAGACATCTGCATATAAGAATATAAAATTGTATGCTTGATATGGATGGATGTGGATGAGTCCGTATGGCGAGAGTACTTACCTGAGATGTGGATGCAGCAAAAGGCACCTACTGTAGAAGATGAGTTTGTATAAAGTCCGCGTAGCAAGACTTCCTCCTCTTACAATTATCATCAACATCATCTCCCTTAATAGCACGATCTAGCTCCTCTCCCTCCAATAAAAGAGCCCAGAAGATATCATAAGGAGGAGCAAGTGGAGGTCGTCCTGCCCAAGCACCATACCAAGATCAAATCCTCTTGCTAAGGAACCAAACTCTACAGTCGAGTCCTCGAAGTAGTACCCTCTTCTTATATAACAATCTAGAGCAAATCATAGTTTGAGACCATCTAGCCTCGGGACGCCACAAGTTTAGGCAATCTGCAAGAGCAAATAAGTAAGTGAATAAATTTAATTAATAAACAGATTACTAATCATGATTTAATTTATAGGTACATACTTAGTCAGAAGTTAAAGAGTTTAGGCACTCACAATGGATGTGCACGCGAACAACAACCCTTCTCCAAAATTAATTAGCACCCTACCTTGATATAGGTGGGAAGGGTACATCATGGATGGGAGATATCCCGATAATCAACTCCAGCTTTAGAGCCTAATCTTGTAAAGTAAAAAAGAAAGAGAAGAGTTGTTAACATATCATGATAAAAATATCTAAGTCAAACTTAATGGAGAGAAAGAAAAGAGAGAAATAATAGGATTATGTACCAGAAGCCACAGAACAGTCTAGATCCCTAGATAGTCTCATCCATGTTTCTGTACAGATAGGCTAGAGCATAACTCCCTTAATCGTATGAAGCCACCAAGTCAAGATCCGTCAAAGGTAGTAGGAAGTACAAATTAATGGAACTCATTATGTTAACAAAAAGCATAGTCTTAAACAAATAAACTAAGAAGGCCCTCACCACCTGATCAATTTGAAGGTTAGAAGTAGCAGTTGCTATTCTGTCCGGGGTGTTAGTAACTCTTGATAGAGTCAACCTTCACAATGTAAGTCCCTTTTCATATCTGGGACCATACCCAACAGACGCCTAATATAAGCAAGCCGCTCTAAAGATAGATGATGTAGGCTCACGTCAAGGGGAATAGGATCTCCTGTGCAAGCAATACCAATCTGTAATATCCCGTGTTTTTTTAAATATTTTTACACTGTACCGGGATATGCAGGTGTTAATAATTTTTGTATATATATTACGATATTTTCACTAGGTTGATATGTATTTAAAACCTATTTTAATTACTGTGTCTTATTTACAGTGCTTTACGTAAAATTTTCTCGGGACTCGTATTTTCGGGGAAATTTTTACGTAAATAATTTATTATTAATTATTTTAAATATATTTTCGGACTTGCATGAACTCATACGTATTTTTAAAATACTAAATAAAGCCTATGTGTGTAAATATTTATTTAATTAGGGTTTAATTAATATTACCCTAATATTTTATTATTTGTTTATTAATTTATTGTTATTTAATTATTTTTATTTATTATTATATTTTAAAATATTAATTATATGTGTGTGGTGTAAATTTAATGTGTGTGATTTTATTATTATTTTATTATATAGTATAAAGTATATATATATACATATAGATTATTAAAACAAAAGGAATTGGAAAATTACCGTTTAGCCCCTCCCTTCTCCTTCTTCTCTCCCGATCGTCTACCGTCACTGCGCCTCCCATTCCAGCACGTCGGACCGCCCTTCGCCGCCACCATCTGCCGCCAACCTTCTTCCCCTTCCTTCCTCTTCCTCTCCGACGTGACCAGGCCGCCGGAAGCCCACTGGAATGCCCGGAATCCGCCATGGCAGCAAGTTGAGTTCTCATCGTCGACAACGATTCCGGCCACCATTTTTGACACCCACTGGTCTCTTTCTTCTCCTTGAGCTCCGGTGAGTGTGATTCTAGCTTTGGTTTGAGCTTAAATGGTCTTGATTTGCTTAGGTTTCGAATTTTTTATTTCGGCCATATTAGGGTTTTTGATTTTTTTTGAGCTTCGAATTGTTTGATTCATGAAAACTCCCTTCACAAATGTTGATCCCAGTAGCTTAATCTACATGTGAGATTTTTTTGGAATTTTTGGAGATTTTTGGATTTTTGGGTATTTTGAATATTTTAATAATATTTTCTAATTTTCGGGAATTAATTATTTAAATTATTAAATTGTGTTTTATGGTTAAATTAGGTGTTGAAATGAATTATAGGAATTTATTTTGAATTTTTATGAATTTCTATGTATTTATTTTGAATTATTGAAGTTTATGTAATTTTGGGAAATTAGGGTTAATTATGTTTTTAATTGAATTTAATTGGATAATTGAGTTTAATTATTGATATTATTGATAAATATGTTGAGAAATTAATTTTGGATAATTATACTATTTTTGGTGAATTTTTGAAGTAATTTTAGTATATTTATATTATAGGGGTATTTTTGTAATTTTATCCTAAATTGGCTAAATTGTAATTTAATTGGTTTTTAATAGTTATTTAAGGTATAAAAATGATTTCTACAAATTATTTAGTATTTTTAACTAATTAAAACTATTTTTCGTGAATTATTTTCAATTATATATATAATATACGGTTTTTCTAATAAAATGAGTTTTTATCGTTTTTTACAGTGTTTTTAAGGTTAATTATGTAATTTCTACGTATAAAATGAATTTCTATATTATAAGGGTATTTTTGGTATTTTCAGAATTATTCTGTGTTTGTGAACCCCGGTCGGTAGATTGTAGTCTGGAGTCCGACCGAGGGGTTGTGGTTGAGTGTTGAGCTTGTTTTTCGAAGTGTATTTCTTTGCAGGGTCGGCTCTACTCTGTTGAGTAGAGAGATGTCCGTTTTACAGGGGAGGTTCTATCGGATTTTCGATAGAATTCTCGTAAAACGTGATGTCCGGTCGAACCCTAATCTCAATTCTGTGTTTAATATTCTAGATCGAATTCTAAGATTTCTGTTAGGGTTATTCTGATTTTTGTCGTTATTGTTTGTTTAGTTGCGCCGAGACCAAGGGCTAGTGGACCAGGCCCGTCGGACCCATCTCGTGGAGCGCACTAGGGTGAGTTACTATACTATATATATATGCTTTAGGATGCATGAATTAGAAATATACGTTTTATTTTGATTAAATATGCATAAATAATGTGATTTGTATTTAAGTATATTTTTGGTATATATATTAAATTATATGTATGTTTTGTTAATAAATTATATTTAAAATGTTTTTTAAATATATTTCTAGCTTAATTTATAATTTGATTAGATTCATTTCACGTATATATACTCGAAATATACCTGGTTTACTTTTGGTATATTTCCAATATATATATGGTTTATGTTGTTATTTTATTTAAATTCATGCATCATTTATTTTGTGAATGAATGTTTTATATTCATTAATGAAGGATATCGATAGAACGTGCTACCTAGGTGGGCAGCACTAGGACCGAGTACATACCGGTACGCCTATAGCATTTAGGCTATATTACTAACCATTTGTGGATATTGATTGAAATTGATTATTTGATGTGTGAGATGTGATTTGGGTGTGATTGCTGGAGCTCGGTTGACCAAGTGTCTCGGGGCCAATCACACTGGCAGTCAGACTGCTGGAGCTCGGTTGACTTAGTGTCTCGGGGCCAGTCTACTGTCCAAATGGATTAAGTGGATATATTTGGAATAAGTGAGCCTGTATGGCTAGAGTGTTGTCTAACATTGTTTTTGAGGTTGCGATATTCTAGGGTTCTATATGATCCTTCATAAACGATGATTTTCAATAAAAATATATATAAATGATTTTACAGCATATGTGTGTATTTGCCTGTATATATACATATTATATATATATACTGTTGCTGTATGCATTGTCATTTAGTGTGTATGTATATATATTATAGTAATTCACTCAGTGAGATCTGACTCCCCTCCGTTGAC